>OY829521.1:6405152-6718921 GCA_963691665.1 Clepsis dumicolana
ACAAGGCATTGAAAAATTCGTTAGGTACACCAACGTTACGTATAGCTTAATTGGTGGAGCGTGGTACGGATTACCGAGGTTGCTGGTTCAAGTCCAGCTGCTTAACGAATTTTTCTTTGCATTGTCATTGTATGTTGAATTTCATTCTATGAATGTTTCATAAAAATAAAAACAAAAATAATCAATAAATCGATTATTTTCATTGATTCAGAAAATAGCTCCATCTCTTGCCACTAATGCGTAACTGTAGAAGTTCCGTAGTGGGTGAGCCGCTTGATTAAGCTACTCATAGATGGCGCTGAGGAGAGATCTTCCAAATAAAATATGACACAAGGCATTGAAAAATTCGTTAGGTACACCAACGTTAAGTATAGCTTAATTGGTGGAGCGTGGTACGGATTACCGAGGTTGCTGGTTCAAGTCCAGCTGCTTAACGAATTTTTCTTTGCATTGTCATTGTATGTTGAATTTCATTCTATGAATGTTTCATAAAAATAAAAACAAAAATAATCAATAAATCGATTATTTTCATTTTAGTGCCCATTAGGTTTTCACAGTACGGCAATTTGTGTGGAAACAATCTTTTTAATGACTGTATCTTTTGATTGCGTTGACTTAGAAGTTTGATTTTTTCACAGCTTCAAGAAACTGCAGGCTTGAATATTTGATGTTAATTTCAGGCCGCTACCTAAACGCGTTCCAGAGAAAAGGGTCATGACAAACAGACAGATGGACAACAAAGCGAGGGTTCTGTTTTTTCCTTTTAAGGTACGAAACTCTACAAACGAGTCAGATCCTTCAGAAAATTAAGAAATGTCTTAGCTATCATATTATTGTCACTTGTAAACAGTGTAAAATAATTGTCGAATTCAAATACAACCTTAAGTCTAGCCTTCACGTATTCACGCAACTGGTCCCTCTGTACTGGCACATAGTCTTTGCTGAGCCAGTTACTGTAGAGGATCGGACGGGCCAGAGCTTGTTCGCGATTGATACCTGAACATAAGGAATAATCTCTACATACAGTATTCAATTATATCTTGCTTTAAATATCATAATCTCGCATTACACACGACTTTTTGCAGTAAAATCATAATATTTTGTCAATTTACCCGGGAAGAATCTCATAGCGACGGTGTCGATATTTTCGTCGGTCCACTGCCTCTCGACATCCTCAACCAAACGATCTTGGAAGAGACGCAATGCTTCGTGGGCCCACAGTCTTACCAAACCTTCCACGCTTAGATTATCAAGAGGCCTGTGAACGAAAATATACACAATCATTTTTCTGAAAAAATAAACATATTTGCAGTAACCATTGAGTACGAGACGGATACCTTTTACAAAATGTCTTATCCATACCTAATAGCCTCGCAGATGCCTCGCACCCATCGGGTCATTTCTCTGGGCGAGTACACGTAGTGCGGTTGCATGTCCTGTGTGAACCGTTCTTGGGAGGCCAGGTACAGTTTGACCATGGCTTGAGTCAGCGGCTCCGCGTAGCCCCGCAACGCCGGCTGCATACGGAGCATGGCACGGGTGAATGTGCCGTAGATCTGAAAAGCACAAAGGATGGTGTAGATTGATCCAAATGGATCTATGTTGAATCGTGCGGCTTATTCGCATTGGGCATGCATGATGCTTAGCACTTAGGAGCAATTAGTGAGATCGACGACCCCTTTGGAGCGTTACCTGGACTGGTGAGATTACGCCGAAGCTAGAGAAGAGTGGATGGAGAAAGAAGAGACCTTTGCCCAGCAGTGGGACACCACACAGGCTTTAAAAATTGTCAGTATCATACCTGTTCGAGCGACGTCTCTCCCGGATAGTCGACGTATATGACGGGCACGTGCCGCAGCAGGCGGTGCGACAGCGGCTTGCGGCCCGGGTCCGTCGGCGGGTTGCAGGCGCCCACGAACTGGATACGCTCCAGGTGGACCCACGAGTGATCTGTGCCAAACAGTTTACATACACGATTGGGAGTAAAAAAACTCTTATGTGATAGTCAAAAGCTTTATGCACATACGTAAATCCACTCTTCTTTCGAGTAGACATTTGTAACAGTAGTGTTGAAACGCTTTCAAATCCTTTGTTTGATTATTTCATTTATTCTTCAGCTTAACAAATTACAATCGCTTCTAAATACCATTTGTAAAATAAAATTTGTATTTCGCTTTTCAATAAACCACTGTTTTCATCCAAGTGATACATTAATAAACACTAAAACAACGCGTAGAACGGAATGCAGATAGCAGTGCTTAATGTAATGACTTACCGCTAGCCCTGAAGAAGCCTTTGTGCTCAAGCAACTGCCTCAGGAAGGAGATGACGCGCTGAGTGCCGTACTGATCCATGTCAGGCAAATTGATCTCGTCACAGAACAGCACCAGCCATTTGCCCAACTAAAAACCATAATTTCCGTTAGCATCTTATGATGACTTTCTAAGCTAGGAACTCGAATATTTTAGTCATCATTAATGTCTATAATTAATTGTTATTTGCTCTTTCTGTAAAAAAGAACTTGAAAAAGAATGAAATTTCCTCTTCCCATGGATGACGTGTAAAAGAGTCCTCTGTGGCATAATAGTAGATCTGTTTATTGTCTTGTCTTCTACGTCACCTGCACAGGAGCGAGCACGACCCCGTTAGGCGTCTTCCGGTACTCGCAGTAGTGGTCAAAGGTCTTGAGCAGCAGCTCGGGCGTGGTGGCCGACGAGAAGTTCAAGCCCACCACCTCCATGTCGGGTAGCGCGCGCAGCGCAGAGAACAGCGTCATGGTCTTGCCCGACCCCGGCGGCCCGCACAGCACTGGGGAACAATACATCGCTTTATGACAAGGTTGCTCAACATTTTTAACTGTCGGGTCAAGTGTATGTTTCAAAAATAAGTGGGAGTTATTGAAGGTGTCTATTTTTGTTACTAATGTACTTAAGTGTGAATTTTCAAACTTGTTCACGTGGGCCATTTAAAATCCGTCCACGGAGGTACATAGAGACTTGTTTATACGTATTCAAACTGAAACGTAAATATACAGGAAGACCAGAAAAATAAATTCTCGAATTGGGATTCGAAACCAGGACCTTCACCATACCGTGGCGTCGCGCTACTAATTGCGCCATCCGAGCAATCATTGATAGCATCGAAAAACTAATACATAATTCCTGCATTAAGTTGTCAAGTTGCAAACTGAATTTCAATTTACTTTTAAACAAAACAATTAGTCTTATTTTAAAATTGAGTTGACATCTTAACACGTGTAAACGAGCGTTATGTGTTCCATCGTTACCTAGCGGCTTGTGCTCGGCGAGCCACGTGTAGAGCAGCGCCTCGTGGCGCACCGTGTCCAGCGTGGGCACGACCACGTCGGGCGCCGCCACCTTGTGCGTCTCCACCTCGATCTGGGGCACCTTCGCCGACCAAGGCACCCACTCGCCAGTTATCGATACCTGCACAGGTTAGTCCACTATTAATTGCGGCGCGCAGTCTTCTACTTCTAACTCGTTCGCTTTACGACTATGTATACTATGTAATGCAATTTATACAAGTTTCCTTACTATTACTAGTGTAAATTTGGTGTCACAGAAACCGTTACACAAAGGCAACATGAGCACAGGGTTCGTGTGTTTGTCGTGAGAACGTACCTCGAAATCGATGATATGCTGATTGGGTCCGCAGTTTGGTAGCGGCATAGTACTCGCTGATCTTATGAAATCGCCTAATTCGTTGCGATCCTAAAAGCAAAACAAATATTGCATTGCACAAAGACTTGAGTAAATTGTTGTCCATTTAACTTTCACTAAACAGGTTTTCACAATTAAATTACCTTGAGTTTGGCATCGCCAGCGAATGACCAGAGTAACGAATACACGAGCCATTTCGGCACATAGGCTTCCAGTTGCTCATTAGTAATGGGGAAGTCAGGGTGTTGACGATTGTAACCGAGGATATTCCTGAAAGAAATCACACATTGCTAATTTATTCCAGCCGTAGTAGACGTAGCCAAAACACGCTTCAATAAAAAGGTGGGATTTAAGAAAACTTTATGATTCAAGTGACTAGGTATGTGGTCACCTGACGCCCCGGTTTAGCATGGAGTGCAGCGAGGACAGGGCCCGATGGCGAGTGAAGTCCATAATGTGGTCGAGCGACACGGCGCGCTCGAAGCATTTCACCACTAAACCATCGCCGAAGAACAGCGGTTGCAGTATCATTGCTACGTCCCGTTGAGTCTAAAACGAGATTAAGGTATTAGTCAATCGTACTCATAGTCGTAATCGTGCATTTAAATGTTGTGTTGTGTCTTCACGCTATACAATGAAGCCTAAAGATTAGCGTAACTCTACCTGTAGAGCTGGAGAGAGGATATTTTCTGTGGCATTTTGATCGCCACCAGCAGTTGGAGCGGCCATTACGATACTGAACGAATCTTCTTCACCATCCTCCAGAGGAATATTTCTCAATCTGGAATGCAATTTTTTTTTCATTTATATCCAAATAACAGGTAGCCATAGTCATTACTTAATAAAACAATGCGTTTCTATTTACCTCAATAGATAGTTTTCGAAGACCATTTCCGTGGTAAGCACGTCTTGAGAGAACCAAACCATACCGCAACGCGATACAGTAGCCAATGTTGCGTATTTCAGATCTTGTACCTGTCATTGGAAACATAATGATTTTAGAGACGTATATTGGTGGCAGATGAAAAAAAGCTCAAAGCCGTAATTTTATTATACTAGTATAAGGCGCCCTGGGGCGCCATGAAGAGTCCCAGAGGTGTCGAGATACATTTCCATTTTCTCTTTTATTACCAACCACACTGGTATCATTATACTGCATACACATAAACTTGGCAAAGGGCGCCAGGACGAAATACTAAAAATGTAGAGCGCGCCGCGAAGTGAAAAAGTTTGGCAACCCCTGGTATAAGGGACCGGGAGACGAGCTGTCGGTAGGCCTCCAACAAGATGGAGCGACGACCTAGTAAAGATTGCGGGACCGCAGTGGATGCGGAAAGCACAAGACCGGTCTGAAAGGAGAGCCTTGGGGGAGGCCTACGTCCAGCAGTGGATGTCAATCGGCTGACATGATGATGATGATGATGAGAACCCCTGGTATAAGGGGTAACCTACCTTTCAGTGAACATTTAACTAATGCAAACATTTTTGAAGCAAAGTGTTTTCACATTTTAACACTGGGTAGGATAAAATGTAACACTTACCTCAAACATGACTCGCACGTTGGGCGGCAGCGACAAGCGCTCGCCATTGGGCAGCGTAAGCAATTTGTTGTCATCGAGCACCGAATTCAAGTTTTCCACCCATTCGGGGTCCACGTCGCCGTCGAATATAATCCATTGTCGCTTGTTGATCTCACCACGAACGTTGTCAATTATCTTCCTAATATAATTAAAGAAATCCTTTTAGCTTATTTCAATCAGTAAGACACTGTTACATTATAACGGTTCGGTATGAGGGTTTGCTAAAGACATACATAGCTTTTTTGCATATACGTGTTGTCGCGGAGTAGCAAGATATTATTTATTATATTTTTTTATGAAAGTAAATTAACCTGAGTATGTGAGTGAATAACCCATCAGTCCATTCACGAGTGTTAGGGTCAAGGACACCGTAGAGCGACTCCTTCGACATCGCCTTAGGATCAATCACGTGCGCTACACCTTCGACGCCTTCGAATCTATAACCAAAATTTACCATAAACATATTGATCATGATCAATCATCATTTATAATAAACATACCGAAATTAACAGATCACTCACGCACTATTTTGCCATTTTCAAAGACTACTCACGAAAAATGCCTACCGAGCGATGCCATTGAACTGTGTAACATAAAATGTATGAATACTTATAGAAAACGTTAGTTTCTTACCTTTCCAAAGCCTTGAGTAGTACCCGCCAGGCGGTGGACTTGCCGCTGCCAGACGGACCGACCATCATCAGACCATGGTTCAATTTGCAAATCTGGTATAGTTGAAGGACCTAAACGTGAAAAAGCAGGGTTAGAACTTCTATCTCCTAATTTACGCAGTGAAAAAGCAGGGTTGGAAAATTTCTTTTTTAATTTACGCATTAAATGCCGTATGCGTTTTCGAGACTTTTCCAGAGTGCAACTGTCACAATTTTGCAGGTATTTGAACCACATGTGCTTTTGCGGCACCTGAGGAAACTTCGGGTCTGTCACTCGGCAGCGAATGCGTTTAACTGTATTTCTGAAGAGTAAGTATATATTTTTTAAAATAGTATTGTAAATAATCTGTGTATATTGTTGTAAATAATCTGTGTAATTAAGTGTGTATCTAACGTATTGAAGTAGTTAGCTACGTATTTACAAAAGATGAATGAAAGTGAGTTTGTGCCGTGATGTATTGATATAACATTTAGAGGACATTTATAAAGGAAATTTAAAACATTTAAAGCGAATTTCTTTGACATTAAGCTCTGTTGATACTTTCTAATATTAGTCAATTCACAGAATAGACTTGATTATTGCTAATACTTACTAACAATATTTAAACTGAATTTTACAGTTACATTATTGTAGAATTTAAAAATAAGAATTTAATTTGCAAGGAGAAAATTTAGTGACCACTGCTCCGAAGTTCGTAACTAAAAGTAAACAGAAACCGCTTAGACGCAATAAAATGCAGCAAATAGGACATCATTATTATTTATCAGACTGTTTCTTAAGTTACAACAATAAAAGTCATCTAAACAACAATAACACCAGTTTGGACACATACTGTACACAGAAACTAGGTAGGAAATCGTTCACCGACAAGACCTGTAAACACATGGAAGAGTCTGACATGCACACACACACCGGCACCGGACTGACCTTTTCGATCCACGTGCTGTGATGCTCTCGCGACGGCTGCTGTCGCCTCTACGTGCCGTTAGCGGTTAGCATGGAAACGCATATGCATTCACACTCACGTATGTACTACCATATGCATGACTGATACACGGCGTAGATTGCGCTTTCTAATATTATACGGGAGCTTAGAATCATACAAAGCAACTGTGTTTTACTTTGGTTTATCTTAATTTATGAGAGAGGGATGATCTTTCAAAAACGTTTTTAGTCTGGATCGTTGTTGTGGTTAATTACTATAAAAGTGCAAATAAACGGGGATGTTCGGTTACAAAAGAGAAATAAAATCCTTTCTTACAACTTATTTTAATTAGAAAACGCAATCTCAACATACTTAAATAATAAAATATTCATGATAAAGCAAATGTTATTTCAATTGTTATGTTTTGGGACTCATGGGGGTTAAGTTGCATTATTAAGTAATGTTAATGGTCATTTATATCAGTTAAATGTCGTATGGCACCGTCACCAGCGGTAATGATAAACATTAAAATAAATATCTGAATCCGAGTGCAAACGAGATGAATCACATTCATGTATCAAACGGTGCGAATGACAACTCTAGTGGCATGAGATCAGTGACCGGTTGAAACAGAAATGTTTCGGGAGCTGTTATTATTATTACTTGATATTAATCTTTCACCAGTTTACTAGCCAACACGATCAAAATGGTTGCAGTTATTTGATTGGTTACAATGTTAATATGAGTATACCTTTTCCATCCATGTAGAACCCTGTTCGTCACCCTCGCCGCAAACTAAGAACTCTTCGGCACAGACCGTACGAATTTCATTCTTCAGACCTGACAATGAAGAAAAACAGCATTTGAATGGCGAGTTTGTCACTATGATTCTTTGGATCGGACATAAATAACCAGGGACCTTAAGACCATGCACAATGTTCAATATTTTTGAGCACAGGGCCCCCACAAGCTACAACATGTCAATATTATCTTATCTTATTATTTGTATATGGTCTTATAATCTCCGGTTATAAGATACTCGTAGAAAAGCTTTGAAATTTATTATCTCTATATCTAAAACCATGATAGCTTATAGAAGCCCTCACCAGTCATCTCAGCCCTGGTGTACCCGACATTGGGGAACACGTCGTTGAGCAATGAGAACAGCAGCGGGATATCTTCAGCTACCAGTTTAGGTACCATCGTCTCGCACACGGATTGGATCAGGATGTCTTGCTCCGGAAGAGATTCCGCGATCGACGCTTCATCAGGCACCTCGGTACTACGTTCAATCAGATTTTCCTAAAATAGAACAACTATGACATGAAAAAAATATTCTAGACACAGTATTTTTGAACAGATAGTGTAAAAAATTACCTTTATCTTCTGAATGCGATCACGCTTTACGTTACCAGCGGAAACGAGTACGGATTTCAAAGCTCGCAGACCGAAGTCATAATGAGACTGATTTGATAGTTGTTCGTCGCAGAGCCTGCAGAAGTTCAACAATTTATATAGGTAATTCAAAAATTGATATTAAGTAATTGTTAAGAAATTGTGATCGGAGGTTGAACGACTTACTTAAAGAACGGTACAATTTTGCAAGCCAATTTCTCAGCAGTCCTGAACCCTTGGCTGAACAACATGACTTCAGCGATGAGCTGTCTGTCCGGCGTGGTCATTGCCAAGCTTCGGAAAAGCTTCTTCAAGTTGTCGGGCAGGTTGGACCGACCGGCGTAGCCAGGGTTCATAGTGATGAAGATCGCCATGTCTTGGCTCACGCGCACTTGCTTGCCTACCAGTTCCACGGTTATGGACTTGGCTATAAAAGGAAGGTAGGTATTAATCGCGTATCTTTTACCTGATGTAGTTAAATCTTCAGTTCAGGCAGACTGACAGAAAGTGCCTACCTAAGATGCTCTCATTGCGCATCGTAGGTATTTTTAAATTATGTGACAAAAACGAAAGGTCTAATAAAAGACAGCATTCACATTCTGGACAGATCGCTGGATCACTTTTAGGTGGTTGTGGCTCGGATTTTTATAGCTACTTACCCGTGTTATCTCCTTCTTGATGGCTTTTAAGCGCTTCCTGAATGGTCTGCACTTGTTGAGATACGGCTGACAGCATTCTCTCCTCCAGACGATTGAACTCGTCAAAGCAACCCCACGCACCCACCTAAAAACAGCAAGCAATGGTAAACTGCCGGGTATGGGCAAAATAAGTAACTACTGATAGTAGGTTTAGTTCGATGTTATCGGGTAAATTAGATACAAGAAATTAATTATGCTGGCTAAATAATCATGAGCAGCTGATTGTATGTAGGTATACCTGGCAGAGACCGACGAAGATACGGCCCATAGCTTGGAAGTCGAAGGTTTCGTCGCAGTTAAAGACGAGCACGAAGCGCCCGAGCTGGTTGCCGAGGGCTTTTACCGACTCGGTCTTACCCGTACCGGCCGGACCTAAAAAAATAATGAGCAATTTATTACCAACCATTACATTATATTGTCTGTTTTAGTTTTTGCAGGGTTTGCGCGTCGTAAGAAATACCCCAACTTTAAGCCATTACGTCATGAGGATGCTACAACTTAGCGTGGTTGGCCAGCTTAAGGAATTTCTGCAAAATAAATTTAAAATCCTTACCGAACGGCGATCCACCGAGCCTTGCCTCAAGCGCTTGCGTCATGGTGAGATAACAGCGGTCCGTAAGCGGCGTCTGTACTAGACGATCTTGCACGCCCAAGTATTCGAAGCCGTAAAGGAACTTCGCGTTTGCCATGTGGATCGTAAGCTGTTGGAGAACCTATAAAAAAAATAAAAGCCAATAATACAATTTGAGAAGTCAATTTTAAAAGTAATAAATATTCTAAATATATTATTCCTTTATACTTACGTCGTTGTTTCTCGGATCAAAGTAGAACCGCATTTCACAGAGCCACTCGAATGAGCGGGCGCTGTTCACATCGGAAGCAATCAGGCGACGTGTCACTGTGCGCTTGTGAACGAACTCGTTGATCTGCAATCAAATAGGAATCAATACTAAATATCTAGAATAAGGCAAGACTAAGCCTATTCGATCTGACTAATACATATACTGCACTATATACTACATATATTATTGAATACTACCATTTCTTGCCTATTTATTTAAATGCAATGTAACATACATTGAACTCGCTCGCTGTTTCGGCTGGCTGGCTGAACTTACCAAATGCTCCAGTTTCCTCCTTCTCAGTGGCGGCTGCTCTTGCAGTACAGAGTCTGCGAGTATATTCAGCATGTTCTCGACGTGTGAAAGAACTTTCTTCAAGCCGTCGCCGCCGCCGTTGGTCAAAGCGGCGTCTACGTCTTCCGACCAGAGGATTTGAGCGGCTAGCACCACGATTTGGGCCTGAAAATCAAGTTACCGATTACAATGTTTGTTCAAAAAAAAATTCATGAAATCATGTAATACCTAGACGTCCTATTGTAGGGCACAAGCATCGTTTCTGGTGCGAAACAAAAAAATGTTTTTACGTACTTGATATTTGTCGCACCAATCAATGAACTTCTGAGGGTCGACGTTCCCATCCTTGAACTGTTTGACATCGCCGACGGCGTCTTTGAGTCTGCAGGCCAGTGTCACACGCATTTCGCGCTCTACCATTGACAACCAAGAGTTGATTTTTGGGTTCTCTACGGTCGATACTGGCGATAAGAAGTAAACCTAAAAAGACAAAGATTACTATAATTTATTAAAAATGTCATGCTATGACATTGAGAGCCTTTGGAGATTTAACGTTAACACCTTACCTCTTCTCCTTCGCGCGATGCGATGCCGTTAATAACAGTGTTATCCTCATTCAGAATAATAGCAGCGACGCCGGCAAACATTTTCTTGAAATGTTTCTGCAGGCGAGCGATATTTTTGCTGTTGCCAATAATCTCGAGCAGATCCTCATCTCCAACGAAGTAGAACCTAGAATAATAAATTGCACTCTCAAGTTTTGACGGAGAAAGCGTAGATTTGACAGAGAAGCTAGCATTGTAAACGCTGCCTCTATCATAATTTTACCTGGGGAAGCTGCTCCTCTCCCTCTCAAGATATTCGCCAAGCGCCTTCTGTATCTTGCCCAACAGATCAGCAAGGCGCTCCAAAGAGCGCTGCACGCCGGGAATGTTCAACACGTCCATAACCATCGGCGATTTGCTGACCTTCTTCATGAGACCGAGGAATTCCGAACTAAAAAAAAAAAACAATTATTAAGAATTGAAATATTCGTGACAACGTACAAAGTATTGACAGAGAGATACACAAGTGAAGTTACAGCCGATTGCAGGAACATTAAAATGATTACATGATCCGTAATTGAGCTTTAGCATTACTAAAATGGTAAGTCACCTTCCAAATTCATTTTCGAAGTATTCCACCCAAGTAAGGCAAGGGGATAATAGACCAAGCTCGACCAAAATCTTTATTTTTATCAATTCTAGTTTATAAAGTCACCTTATGCTCTGGAAACGGCTAGTCTCGACCGGCAGTAAAGTCTTGATATCAGCGGAGCCGCTGAAGATGCCTTCGAGGTACACCCAGCGCCGCTGCACGTCGATCCAGACGTCGAACAGAGCATTGATGCGGTTCAGCTTCTCTTCCCACGTTAGAGCTTCCTCTTCGAACACCTTTCAACGTAGAGTTTTGATTCTTAATTATTGCAGCAGTGGTACAGACATGGATCCACGCAAAGTTACAAAAATATGTATACATCAACCTTACCGTCGCAGTAATAAGGTCCGTATACATATTATTGGGACTCTGTGGTGGACACATATTGGTGGCTTTGACTGTACATAAAATGAGAACTGTTTACAAATGCCTGTCTAAAGAAAGTTTTTTAGATATTGGTAACATCATCACCGCGACTGGCCGCTGCTCATCTTTCGAAGAAAAACCTTTTTTTATCATACTACCCTTCAAGTTTTCATACCTTGGACTAGCAGATCTTTCACCTGCTGAACCTAATATAATTAAGTACAGGGAAAAACAAGTAACACAAAACGTTGCCAGCTTTAAAAAAAAATACAAAATTAAAAACAACCTTCCGCGTGTCATCAAGCGTTTGGCTGCCGGTCTCGGAATCCCTACCTTGTAGTAGGGCGACAGCTTCATGGCGGCGACGCTGTTGATGTGCTCCTTGACCTTGTTGAACAGGTCGTCCCAGCCGCGGATGATCTTGCACTTGTTCTGGTAGTTGATCAGGTCCAACTCGTAGCTCTGCCATGACTCGCGAACCTACGTTACGAATGACAATGTTTTTGCTATAAAATAGTTTTTTATAAGTACAAGCTTTTTTTGCTGACTGCACTTACATTGTCATCCAATTTACATATCCACAACAAACCAGTCAATCCGAAAACTGGAAGTGGCTTAATTTATTTTGCAAGATTTAATTATCATACACCAATACGGGTGAAATAAAAGCCTGTAAAAAAGTTGAAAGCAAATGTTTCGAACATTTCAATATTATTAAGTATTTTGTTGAATACATCAAATTAGTTCCAACAGTAAAAATTTTGATGGCCTCTTATAAAGTGGACCGACTAATGCCACTGGCTGGTGTGTAACACCACCAGAGAATGATTATTATATCTGTTTCAAGAACTAGTCGACCGCTGTTTGCCCCCTGAGCCACGGGATTCTTTAAAATCAACATACCTGTTTCAAGAACTCTTCTAGCGCCATTTCTCCCTGAGCCACAGACACGACGTCTTTCACGGTGTGTTCGTTATGCAGCAGATCCGCATCCCACACTTGCCCCAGAGTCAGCTCGGAAAGTGACCAGTCCACTTTGAGCGCGCGGCACAGTTGGCGCCAATGCCGCTCTTTGAGAGCGTCCGATTTCAGCTCCACGATAAGCATGTTAACCTAAGGTATTGATGTAGGTTTTCATTAGCAAACTAATAAAGAAGACAATCAATTTATTCGTTTTTTAGCAAAAACGTAGCGACTAATGCCATTATTCATAAACGTCACTCAAGCCTCCATTAGTTAAAATGGGTTTTGTCTTCTTCTTACTAACGGAAATGTCAATATGACAAAAAAAGACAAACGAACTTTAATGGCATTTTAGTTAAAAGAGGTTTATGAATAATAGGGTAAGCGAGTAAACACGCATAAAATTTGTTAAAATACCTTCGTGTAAGATTGCAGTAGTTTGCGAACGTATTCGTAGCTGTCGTACATACGAAGACGAGCGGGCAGCTCTTTCAGTTCGTTAAGCATCGCTTCCAGTTGTTGCCTTTAACAAACATAACCAGTATATTCTGGTTGAAGAACAACTCAAGTGGATATTATGTTATTGTGTTCTACATTATTAAACACTAACCTGAGTTTCCTAGGCTGCACAGACAGCCACGGCTTTTCCCTGATGTCATCGATCTGCGTCCAAATCTTGCTGAGCGACGACCACACGCCACGCAAGTCTTGCAGTTCCTCTAGCGCAACCGTCATACGCTCGTTATTCACTGAGCTACCTGTCAATGACAGAAAAACACATACTTCAGTGAGAGTGGTTCACCAAGTGAGTACCCACGGACCAACCAGCCTCTGGACACCGCATCTTCTACAATTTAAGAAAGAAAGAAAGAAGACATTTATTCACTTTCACAAGAAGACACACAAATACAAGAAAATACACACAATTTCACACATTTCTTCTCAAGGGAGTGTGTCCTCGCAAAAGTGAAACGGTCGCTGACTCAGCATTATGCTGAGGCGTTAGACGCCTGCAGCGCTGATTTTCCGTCAGAACCGTCTGTGACCCACGGAACGATACACAAATGTACCTTTATAAACTACAAATACATCATAGAAATAGATTTAATTATGAATACTTAACCAAAAATAAATAAATAAATAACAATAAACAAAAATAAAAGAAGGGAAAATAATTGTTTAGAAAGAACAGGCTGGCATACCGATCGGCGTGCAAGTGCTGGCTTATTGTAAGGATTTTTGGAGCGTCAATACGTGAACCTTCAACTTGCGCTTGAAAGTGTACCCACTAGACGCTCCTTGGATAGGGGGAGGAATATCATTCCAGCACTTGGACGCCGCGAACTTAAAACTGCCACGGAATGCCGCTGTCCGGTGCTTAGGCACAAGAGCCATTGCGTTCCTGCGCTCACTCTTCGACCAAACAATTTTATTGTAGAGGTACAATGGGGTCAGGACCCCTCAGTCAGGTCAGGACGCTACAGGTAGCGTCTCACACCGAACAGCAGAGTGGCGAGGTGCATGCGCCTGCGTGCAGGCATGTTCAGCATGTCAGCACCGTTCAGGAACGGAGTGAAATGGGAGCGGGGAGGGACACGGAAACAAAAACGAGCGCACGCGTTCTGCACTCGCTGTAAAAGCCTCTTAGAACGACCAACAATGCAACCATCATAAACAACATCACAATAGTTTAATCTGGACAATATAAGCGATTCACAAAGGTCAACATGCAAGTCGACACTAAGGTAATCGCGTATATTGTACAGAACTTTGAGGCGGTAGATTTACTTGGAAAGTCATTAAGAAAAAAGCCGCGGTGAGCGGGCCGAGGGAATGAGTCGTGATTGGTTCATAGTTTGTCATTTCGCTTGTCACCTGGCCGAAAGTGAGCCGCGATTCGAGGCTAGAGAGATGTATAGGTGCAAATGAGCATATGCGTTTCGGAAACGTTCGCTCTGACATTTGGTGTCCAGAGGGTGGTTGGTCCGTGTGAGTACCGTTACGTTAACCATGTAGATAAATGGAAAGAAATACAATAAAAGAGAACCGTGTCGATCTACTTTCTTTAAATCTGAAATCTTTGTGAATAGAAGTAAGCTGCTACCCTTGGTATTATATAAATATCTCATATAGGCTCCATTTTACAAAGTGACGTAGTTAGAACTACTTCTTCCCATAACAGTTTTAATACTCCTAACCATGTGTTATGTCTAATACTCCTTACCAGTATCATGCAACTCCAGGGCCTCCTTAGCCTTAGCGACGTTGTCTCTTTCGTCTTTGAGCTTGGTGTATCTGGCCTCCATGGCTTGCAGCCGAGCCAGCGCGTCCTCTGGTCTGGTGGACCCGTCGGTCGGCTTGCTCCGCTCCCACTCGGTGAGGAACTCTAAAGTGCGAGCCTCGACTGCTTTGTCTTCAGCTACGATCTTTTGCTGAAGCGAGGCCACCTGTTGATAATTTAGGATATTTATGTAATGTGAAGAAAGGCTAGGCAACAAAGGAACACCCTCACAGTATTCGGCGGAATGTTTCGTTCTTTATTGAGAGATGGTTCAAATTTCAAGGAAGATAATAATGAAAATGTAGGAATCTTTACTTGAGTCTGAATAGAAGAGTCCTTTCTGCGCATGATCTCGTTGAACGCGCTCCATTCTCCTTCTATATTGTCCACGTGCAACCATTGCGGTGGGAACTGGAACCTACAATTTGACAAAAATATAATAGAAAAACTTTCATGTACCTAGTTTGAAAACACTTATTCAATTAAGTATAAATAATATACTATTTATTATACCTCTGCCGTTCTAAGATGCGCTGCGCCTCTCTGTAGATATCGACTTGTTTCTCCCACGCCAGTACTTCTCGTTTGAGTTGTTGCACGTATGTTATCAAAGACACGGCATCGCTGGTCGAAGCAGCCTCTGTAAACACAAATGGAATTTTCCAAACACAGATCAGTATTAGTTATAGCAGAAACAGGATGCGTCGTTAAGTTACGACCAACATGCTAGGAATACACAGCCTGAAGCTTCCATATTTCCGAGCAAGTGAGCTAGGCGCTACTGCATACGAAACATAGCGATAGTTAAATGTCTCTAATTTGACTTCGACAATACATTGTAAGCCGTGATAGCCTAGTGGTTTGAAATATAGCCTCTCAAGCTGAGGGTCGTGGCTTCGAGCCTCGGCTTGCAAATTTATCACGAGCTTGTCGGTAAAGGAAAACATCACGAGGAAAGCTCCTGCGAGGCAATTCAATGGTGTGTGTGAAGTTCCCAATTCGCACTGGGCCCGCGTGAGAAGTATAGCCCAAGCCGTCTCATTCTGAGAGGAGGCCTGTGTCCAGCAGTGGGACGTTAAACAAGTGTGGTGATATGATTAGACTGTCCAGTGTGGGTACTCGTATATACTTGACTAGCTTATGCTACGCGGCTTTGCCCCCGTGAAATATTTCAAAATGGGCTAGTTCCCTATCCCACGGGAATTTCGAAAAATCCCTTCTTAGTGCACCTCTAGGATGCTCAAGATATAGCGTACCGAATTTGAAGTCTCTAGCTTTAGTGGTTTAGGCTGGTTGATAGATCAGTCAGTCACGTTTCTGTTTTATATGTTTAGATTAGTGAGTGTAGTCACCGATGGTCTGCTGCTCGAGCTGCGAGCGCGACTTGGCCAGCTGGCCGTGGAAGTGCACCATCTCCCCGCCGAGCAGCGCGCCGAACTTGCCCAGCACTTCCTTGTGCCACGCGTCGTACTTGAGCGCGACCTTGCTCTGGACGCGAGCGAAGTCTATCACTACCGGCCCGTACTCGCGGCGGGTGTCTGACGTGTCGAAAGTTGTGCGGGATTTTCTACGGAAATGTTGAGGTGTTTAGTCCATAGCAAACGCTAAGCTAGACCAAGGATCAAGGAAAGTAAACGGATTGACAAAGCCCATACTTTGAATCGTTCTTATTTACATTCAGCGCCATCTACCTTGCTTGAGTGACACATTAGAACCGCAGTTTTGTTATTATTTGACCCGCTGGCTACGACCTTGGCGCCATCTAGAAATTGCCTGAATTTTAAGATAACTGCGGGGAACGATCCGAAGTATGGGCTTAGACACTCCGTATACTATCCTCGTTGGCTAGACTATATGATCAAATTAATAATTTTGGGTGGAATTCATTTGCGATCTGTTAACATAAACCAGGCACTAAACTACGGACGGACTTATATTTTACAATTACTTACTTGATATCATTAAGGCACTTGATCCACAAAGTGATATCTTCTCCGAGACGGCCGTACAGCGTTTCCGGTTGAAGATCCCACAGCGCTTGATAACTAAAAAAAAAAACAAATTAACAATAACACTTTCATTCCAAATCTACTATATTGCATGTTAACAGTTTAAATACTCACCGTAACCACTCGTCGACGTATTCACGGACTTGCGAAGTCTTTTGTTCAATGGCGTCGTAAGCGTTTTCGAGAGGGGCGGAGCCACCCGGTAGCTTGGTAAGCAAGTTTCTGTAGGTGGCAGTTTGAGCGCGCGCCACGCCCACTTGATATCTACAGTAAAAAAGTTTCGTAATTAAAAAAAAGGTAGGCTACCCATTGTGAAACCTAATTTAGAATACTCAGTTCAAATGGAGTGGAACAATTTTACGCACACAAGCTCATAACTTCAGAACTTTTACGGACCAGAGAACTGTTCCACAACAGCTTGTAACTTGTAATACAAGTGGAAGCCTCTTTTTACAAGTTTTTACTTAACTTGCACCATTGTCCGTCAAATCTTGCAACTGATTTTTAAAGCAGTTATCCTCAACCAATTAAAATGGAATTTGGCATACTTATGTTAACCCGGTGACAATATAATAATCTGGTAGTGAAATTCTGGTGCTGCTGCTAGGATCGTCTCCACAGGAGGGAACTCTTCAAAGGTAAATAGCATCGACTTGAAATTTGGCATGGATGTGAAGTTGGATGACAACACATGTACAGACAACAATACGTGCAGTCAGCAATAAAAGCTTGTTTTAAAAATGTTTTTTTTTTTATGGTTAGGTTATTAACTCCTTGCATTAGACTTCCGTTTGTAATACAGCCAGCAGCAATATTTGCTAAGCAACCGAAGCGCTCACAATTATCTGCCCTAACAATAGAGCCCTGCTTAGATCATTGTGAGCGCTTCGGTTGCTTAGCAACTATTGCTGCTGCCTGTACAAGTTACAAGTCGTTATGAATCTGGGCCCTGCTGCAAGAACTAGTTGTTGGTGGGAGCGGGCGCACCGGGTGCTCTGCAGGCGGTGCTGGCTGGTGACGACGGCCTGCCACGCGAACATCTGCCGCATGAGCTGGAAGCGCGCCTCCTCCAGCGACGGAAACAGGTACATCTGCTGGTTGGTGATGCGCACCTCGTGCACCACGCGCGCGATCTGAATGTACATTCAACAAGTATTAATACTCGATTGCGGAATACCGGATACAGAATTATCTTAGTTCACCTTTTTGAGTAGCAGCATGCTATATGCCGCTTAAGAGTTTCTTTTGTTCTGACATAGTAATGAAAATTCACACTGAGAGAGAAATGAAGTCGATGCCATAATAATTGTAGGGTATATCTACAAACTATCCTTTAGGCATTAATATAAACATCAGGGTATGCCTTT
This sequence comes from Clepsis dumicolana, assembly GCA_963691665.1. Classification (NCBI taxonomy): domain Eukaryota; kingdom Metazoa; phylum Arthropoda; class Insecta; order Lepidoptera; family Tortricidae; genus Clepsis; species Clepsis dumicolana. The sequence continues at coordinate 6,423,422 of OY829521.1, forward strand.
TGGAACATTTTTGAAATTAGAACAATATTGCCGCGCCCGCCGGCAGGGAGCGGTGCGCGGCCCGCGGCGCCCGTGCGGACGTGCTCGCGGCTCATATCACTGAAACTACTTTGCAGTCTCAAAGAATTAGAAACAAAAACAAAGTACCGAAAGGGCCCATCCATACACTATATATGTCTATGCCTTTAGGTCAGTGACCTTCAACTTTCATGCCTTTTCTCATGACGCAGCCATTTTGTTTGAACAGTAAACCCGTACGAGTAACATGATTGTTATAACAACTCATCTAGATTAGGCTCGGCTATTTCCTGGTTGTTCAGAGAGGTTACCTTTATAAATTCGGCCAGTACGCTAAATGAGGCCGAAAGCGCTTTGTAGCCCTATGTTACCTGTGGCTCGCCTCCAGGCTTGTGCGTGGGCTCGGCAGGCGAGTACGTGTCCATGGAGAGATCCAACTCGTTGCTCTTGCCGAGCAGCGCCGCCGTCCACGCCTCAACACCGGCTTGCAGACGGGCCGCCAGACTCTTCTCCACCTAACAAATAAAAGTAGGGTTCACTGTTTAGAATACGTATTTTGAGTAACGTTAGGTTAATTAGTTTAGGACTAATTTGTGTTTATATTTCTGAAAAATATTACCTACATTATACATGTAAAGAACTTTGATAAAACCACTTTTGTTTCTTACCTCCTCATCGAGCCGCTGCACCCACAGATGCAAGTTACTGTACTGCCGCAGCGATAAGTCGTCGATAGCTCGCTGCAGACGGCCGAGGATCTCGGCTAGGCTCGGAGCCGAGTACGGGCAGGTTTCCAAGGAGCGTGCGTCTACTGAGATCTGCTCCTCTACCGCCAACAGGTCTTCAACCTGGCGATAAATTACAAGTGTCAAAAACGTCACGGTCAGTTATTTAAGCAAGCAGCAGCAAGAGCTACGTTTCTTTAGTACCTATTATAAATAGGCATAGAGATTGGCGGTCATAGGGTTAGGGTCAATAGGATTTTCCAATCATTGAATCAAAGTTTTTTTCTCATGGATACGGTCGTAGGGCTAGTTAAATATTAGTATCATTTTACACGCAACGACAAAGACAATAAATATGATAAAAAAACCTTTTCTTGGAACAACAGCACCACTTCGCTCAACTTCTGAACGTACGGGTCGAGCTTGTAAGACTCCCACACAAGCGCCATACCCTCAGATACTTGGTTCAGAACGTCGCGACGCAGGCCGGCCACAAGAGGGATTATTGACGCCTTGTCACGGATCTGTAAAACATACGCTTGTTCAATTTATTTGTAGGCTAAGGAAGCAGGATGAAACAAACTGTGGATGAAACAGGATGGACAGGAGATGGGTTTGATGAGCGGTATGAGATAGTCTCGTAACAAAAAAGGCGGTATACTTCAATTATTGCAGTAGCTTTTCTTTCTTCTTATTTGAAGATCAGTCAGCAGCAAAACTAGCATGTAAGAAACTAATAAATGAGTTCCTTTTAGTTGCGAAGGTTAAAAAGGAGTTGGATCATGCTCAATATCGAAAATACTAAATTTTGGAGCGGATTTTGACGTCTCTACATGAGGACTTTAGAACGAGTTGCGCTCTACACCTTTTGTTTTCTGTAAATAATTATCACTAGTCATTTAATGGCATGACACATAAAAATTACATGTGAGCACAACTCCATTTCAAAGTGGTTGAAGGGTTACTGTTTAGTGGCACCTTGTCTCTAATATTTTCTCATGCTGACTTGAAGTGCAAATATAAAAGTTTGAAATGCATTAAGCTCCTTAAAATTCAACCAATTCCTACGGGGAGCTGGGGTTGATATTAAAAACGAATGAACAGCTGTGATAGCACATCATTAGGGCGGGAATCAACAGCAGCGCATGTTTCATACAAACCGACCCACGCTAGGTACGTTTTCGCATGGAGCGTGCATAGCCTGCGCCGCAATGGGGTTACGCTCTTATCGTGTTTGAGCCTACGAATTTCACTAATATAAAAAAAGTGATAACAAAAATTGCTGTCATATATCTTTTAAAAACAATAGGTACTTAATGTAATGACAAATCTCTGCTCTCTATCATGCATATAACATACATAGAATAAATATGTACAGTCAAGTTCTCCAATATCTATACAGTCAACAGTTCGAAAATATCTATACACAGACCTTATTGCCAGTTACATAACGTCCGTGTTTAGATATTTATGAACCGTTGGCTGTAGATATATTTGAGAACTCAACTGTACAAGCAGAGTATTGTGACACTGCGTTAAAATGCAATTAGTGCAAAAAAGCAAGCAAAATAAACACAATGGACAGTATGTTTTAATGCATCTAAAGTCACAGCTATTGATGACATCCATGCAACTATTTTGGCTCCACAATAGAGAACTACCTTTGTATGATTCCTATTATTTAGCTGCATAAGTAAAAAACGCATTCGTGTTAGTGTCGTCACACAAAAAGTTCGAGTTTCAAATGGTAATTGATTCTAGCCTAATATGTTCAATAAGTAATAAATGGTCTTGATGTACATAATTAAAATGGTGATTTGTCCCGTGCCAATCAAGTGTTAATATATAACTAGCTGTGCTAAACTCTCGTGTTTGTTTTGCTCGTTAGTTCATTGAGTTTGTTGACTTACCTTTTCCAAAGTACGCTCATAAGTGCGCACGCTTTCAATCAGGGATATCGCGAAAGGATAAAGTTGATTTGCCTGGTGAGCCTTGTTAACGATAGCTAAAGGCACCCTGAAATAAAACAACAACGTTATACATAGTATGTACCTAATCAACAAGGACAAGGTGACAAAGTGTTCGAATGGTCAATTTAAGATTGTGGGCGACCAAGCAAAGTTAAAAAGTCGGAACTGAAGCTCACCTGAACCCAAGATTCTTCAAGTTGCGCACTTCCTTGTACAGCGTGATAATTTCGGGCAAGAAGTTGACTTTCAGTTTCAAGATGGTGCCAGTTTTGCTGGAGCGCGCGCGGACAGACTCGATGGCGAAGATGCGCCCAGACACGCCGAGGTTACGTTGTTGTACCTAGAAGACGACAAAATATCACACCAGCCCTCACCAGCCTCGCTGCATAAAGATAGTTTACGAGGTATAAGCAAATTACAATAACGCTGACTTGCACTAACATGTGTTAGACAGTAACCCGGAGTTAACGTAATGTCAGACGGTACCAATAAGTCAAATTATCCGCGGGCTAGCGTCTAGCAAAAGTTAGGACAAGTCGCCAAAAAAAAAAATTGGTTGAGCCTCAATTTCGACCAATCTTTATAGCGAATATTATATTGCCCTCTGGCTGTATTAGACGGATCCTATAGTTGGTTTCATCGATTTTTTATTATGCTAATAACTTTTATGATTACCTTCCTCGCCCAGTCGTCAAAGACTTCTTGGGTGTCCAGTTTAAGGCGGAAGCTATCACCATCCGCTTTCAGCTTTTGACCTTCAATGTGGTTTTCCCATCCCTTACCTTAACACAAAAATAACATTAAGGAAATTTATCAAAAATATAGGACGCATATTATAAACTGAACTATGAAAAATCGTATAAAGAAAGTGTTGTCTAACTTACCCAACACGTCTTCAACTCTCTTCAAGTAAGCAGTGAGCTGGTGGTCGATCTGCTTAGCCCAGATGATGGAACCGGCCACGGGCGGCAAATCACGCACGAGAGACAGTCTGCTGCATTTGGACTGTGGATATTGCACCTGAACAAAAACAAATGGCAGTGAATTTGTTAAATTAAACACAGTTTGCGGAGATAAAGCGTGGTCTGAACCCATGAGCAGAAGATACTCTCGAATCTAATATTGTAATGTAATTGTTAAATTATTGAAAATGCTTATCATCAAAAACAAGATACCTTAAACTTCTCGTGCAGAGCTTCAATGTCATCCTTGACTCTTTGAATGAGCTGAGTCTGGTACTCGCGAATGGCGCCACGAATGTGCGGTCTCACGAAGAGGGCATTGAACCGGGAGAAGATACGGAACATTTCGTTGGCGTTCTTAGCCGTGCCAAGTTGATCGCGGAGGTGCGCCGTGATACGGGTCTCGACGCGATCTATATCATAAATAATAATAATAATAAATCATTATATATGTCTCTAGGGCGGCCAAACAAAGAATTCCTCAGAACGCAGTTTTTTGATACACGAGCTGAAGGCGAAAGCGATAAACATGCAATCTGATGATTTCTTTAATATTGACCTCGGTGTGCGTAACGAGTTATGTTAAGTGACAATCTTAAACTTGAGTCAATTTACTTACCAATTCTATCTTCGTAACGACGGACGGCTGCTTCCCAAGCATCACAGCCTTCACGAGAAATGTCCAAGCAATCCACTTCCTTTACATTCTCGTAAGCTAGGTTTACCTTAATGACAAGGAAGTTTTCAAATAAATTTCTCTATAGTTTTAATTGGCTTAATTGTGTCGATTTATTTTTCAAATTAAAAATAACACTAAATTCACTATGGGTTGGCACACTATGGATTATATTGTAAGCAGGAACTTACTTCGGCTATAGCGTTGGCATCGGCCGCGTCCATGGGCAGAGAAAGTGGCTGAGCGGGCTCCCCGCCGGCGCCCTGGTCGGCGGGGACATTGGCGCGCGGGCGAAGCACCTGCATTCAAATATACATAGATCAGGGCAACCAATCAACACTGCGCGCCAACGCTCTGCACGCTCAACTACTAGGCGCAGCTGACAGCGGCGGACAACTGCCCTCGCTCGGTTGTGAAATTGAATTCAGAGCTATATCACTAGAGATTTTATCTACACACATATCATAAGTCCTCTATAATGCGTTCAGAAACCGTAGAAAATGACCAGCATTGCAGCACGACGACGCCATCACCGCCAGCCCCAGCACCACCACCACCCCAGCAGTAAAGTAATAGTCATTACGACATCGAATTCGATGTTTGGGGAGGACTCCAATAAGAGATCTCTCTCCAGGCAGATGTTATGTCTGGGGACCGAAGTCCGAAGGAAGAGAGTTGGAAGTTGTATTTATGCAACCGACTTGAGAAACTTCGTTAGCGCGATGTAGAACAGTGACGTCACTCGCGTGTGGCGCTAGGGTCGCTACAGATGTCTCGATGTCGTAATGATTTTTCGACATCGAATTCGATGTTTCAAATTTGAAAATCAACGTAATTTACAATCATAGTGAAATAAAACGGATCATACATAAGTCGAGTTCAGTCCTACATGTATAAATAATAACATGATCATTTACAATAAAAAAAAAAAACAGTTTATGAAACGTCAGCTCAGTATGTTTGTCTATGGTTTAAAAAAAACAATCAAATTCGTGACATGTATTGGTACGATACATGCCTTCGACTTCTGAACCCATCTTAGAGTACTTATAATATGTGTGTAGATAAAGTAATGTATGCAACTCCACATAATTAGGCCTTAAAACACTCGTGTAATCCTATTATGAAACTCAGCTTCGCCTCGTTTCAAAAAACACACTCGTGTTTTAAGGACCCTCATTATGTAGCAGTTGCATAAACTACTATTATCTACACACATATCATAAGTTCATAAGTCCTCTATAATGCGTTCAGAAACCGTAGAAAATGACCAGCATTTCAGCATGTCGTCGACTGCTCGCCGCCGACAGCCACCCAGCCGTCACCAGCAGTAATGAAATGTTATTACCACATCGAATTCGATGTCGTTAAGAGTGTAAAATTTGAAACATCTTTTAACATAAAACTACCGTGAGAAACGGATCACTCACGTATGTCAGTCGAGTATAGCCCGACAAAAAACATCTTCAAAAACCAACATAAAGCTCGGCATGTTTGTCAAAAAGACAGTCAAATTCGTGACAGGTATGGGTAATATGGGTTCATACCTTCATAGGTATGATATGCCTTCGGCTTCTGAACCCATCTTAGAGTACCTATAATGTGTGTAGGTAAAGTAATGTAATTAGGCCTTAAAACACTGGTGCGATCCTATTATGAAACCCAGCTTCGTCTTGTTTCATAAAAACACACTCATGTTTTAAGGATCCTCATTATGTAGCAGTTGCATAAAAGCTACGTGTTGACAGTACCCTAAGCATGACTGTGCGCAGCTGCTCGTGGTGGCGGCGGAAGCGGCGCATGTGCTCCATGCGCGCCTGCAGCCGCTTGTGCGAGGGCGACACGCGCCAGACCATCTTGAGGTGCTCGTCGCGCTTCTTCTTAACGATGTCACTGCAACATCACAACACATGACATCGGTATCGATCGTGTCGGCTTGAAAGAGCTTCAGGTTTTATCGTCAAAAACGGACGACAGAAGCTGTCATATCACAATAACATGCTGACGACTCATAACTAATGATCTTATAAATGCGACAGTACTGTTAACATGGTGCACTGTCTAACAGCGCGGTCGGTTCGAAAAGAAGATATCCTTATTTCATGACGTTTTTTATTATGCTACTCTTATTAGTGACGCGAGTGAGTATCAAAAGCTGTTTATTTTAAACCATTAAAAGTTATTCATACCGTAGTAGGCCTTGAAGCTTCTCGTATTCATCATCCCAGCAAGAGAAAACTTCAAAGCATTGCGTCATCACTTTTTCGAAGTCTTCAAACGGTATGTGCATGAGTCGCCGAGTACCAAGCACCTAAAATAGAAAACCATTGTGTTTTATCCTGTTTTTTGTACAATAAAGTGTTTACTTACTTACTTACTTACCATTACTTAACTATCCTTTTAAAACAGCGAGAATTGGATAATTTAATTTGTTTCCCAATTACATCATTTTTGTACCTTCAAAAGCTGCTGTCCGAGATCCCGCGAAATAGCTTCAACGAGCCTCAAACCGCGCTGGATTGGGTATTTAGTGGAGCGAATCTTGCGTAGATGTGAGAAGATTTGTTGCACCGCCAACCTGTTCGAATAACTTTGTTACACATTTCAGATGACATGGCATAGGAAACTAGAGCTTAAATTTATGTATCTTAATATTGGATCATTAGTGTGGAATCTGCATTCTGCAACTATGGTATATACGTAACGCATCCACAAATAAAGATAGTAAATTGCGTATTTATGGCCGACATATGCTTAGAAGCAATCCATGGTTTTTTATCACGGTCGGCTCAAACGGACAGTCAAACGCGCACGCGACCCGAGTGATAAATTTTTCCATACATTTGTAATGTGTCAAGGGAGTTTTGTATTAAAGAATAAATTGTGTAATTCTAAACTCGTCCAAGACTCAAAATTAACTTTCACCTGATCCTTTCCAGCTCGGTGGCGCTGAGCAAGTCGTTGATAGGGAAGTCCTTCATGAGGGGATTGTAGTCGGAGACCGTGGCCAGCGCCTGCTTGAGCCCGGTGTCCGTGTCGAACGACACCGTTGCGTGGAAACGCTTGCCATACTTGAGGATCTCCAAAGTTAACGCCACCTACAACATTTCGTACTCTTTGGGTATCCACTCTGGGCTCGCATGGAACTATATCTGAAGCCAATCTGAGAGGTTGCTTGGGAACAGCAGAGGCACGTAAATAGGCTGGAGATGATGATGATCGATTGATCAGGGAACAGGGTTCGGACACGCTAAGCCGAAAGTCACTTGGACGACTTGCAAAAACCTGGCTTAGGCACTAACCCAGGGTTACTCTTTAAACTCGGGTCGATGCAAGTGGGACTAAAGTAATGTAAGATTAAAAAGTAAAAGCAAAATTATTGCAAAGTGGTTATTTAATTATTTTAATGTACAATCAGCAGCAAAAGTAGCTAAGCAACCGACGCGTTCACAAATATCTAAGCACGGCTCTATTGTTATAGAGATAAGAGCTTGTGCAGATCATTGTGACCGCTTCACTTGCTTAGCTACTTGCTGACTGTATTATTTATTATGTAATGAACATGGTGGTGAGTTGTTATTTTTATTTAAAATATAACAATACTTTGGAATTCATTAGATGAATGAGTAGGAGCAAGAGTTGAATTTTAATGTTAATGGCGACTCCAGAGCTGACTTTATCAGTCTTATGTTTTTGTCCTTCCTTCCTTCGTATATGATGTATATTATTCAATGGGGGCATAAAAACCAGTAATAATGTGGTATTAGTTTAACGGTAAAATTGAAAGCGCAAGTTAAATTAGCCGTTATATACACGCACAACTAAATACCCTACTCCGAGATAAGAACATTCACATTAAATATGTACTTAACACCATTAACATATGTAATATTTTATCTTTAACTTTGATTTCCTTCAAAGAGAATATGCTTTTACCATCAATATAACAACACATAATAATAAAATACATTTATTCAATAGTTTGTAGGTATACAGCTTTAATCAGTGTACAATAACATTATTTACATACATAGCAGCACTATATCAACATCACAATAGCTATTATATCATCATTTTGTGATATAGTGATCCAGACACCATTGATATAACACAAAACAGATTTCTACAACATTAAATTATAGTGGATATACATCAAACTAAATCTGGTTAAATTTTGCTACTTGGGTTTACTTACCAATGAAAAAACTCATAACAGATAAATATTTTTCTTCTCTTTAATGGATGGTCAGACAAAAAGAACAGGTCAAGGAAACAACAAGGAAGCTGAGACATTTAATGACACAAGACTATTTTTAACATGAAGAACTACTGTGAGATTCAATCATAGCAAAATAAACGAATCAATCAATCAATCAATGCTACCTACCTCAATGCTCTCCCTTTTCTCTTGAATTCGATGAAGAGCTCTTTCAAGGTTTAGCCAGAATGAGATTTCTTGCAGCGCTGTCCCATTGGAGGGGTCGCGGTCCAATTTAGTGACCTAAAAGAAAACATTCTGTCAATACCAAAAATATCAACAAAAAACAAAATTACCATGTTATTAAATAACTGACTTTTTGTATTTCCTTTATCCAGCGGTTGACGCCATTCTGAAGTTGGTTGAGAAATGTTGAATCCTCCACTTTGTCCCCAAAGTCGGCAACGCGAGGTTTGCGCCCTTCGTCAGCGGCCCTAAATATCCATAAAAATTAAAATTAGTTCCCACTTAAATAATGAAGTAACAGTTTTCTATCATAATAAAAAATTTAATTAGTCATCCAATACATAAATGTTAGGTATAAGAAATGTGCAACTTACCTTTTGATGACAGCAGCCACAATGGGGTGTACTGGGAGGGTAATCTCAGGAATGTCAATGTTCTGCTGTAAGTGAAGCAGACCCATTTCCAATTCTGCTATTTTCTTTTCGACAGAGGGTGCCATCTTGTCACCATCCCTTAAAAAATTTTTTGATCAACACATAACATTGGTTTACTTAAGATGCAGGGCATTTTTTTGTAAACCATTAAAATTTAACATAGAAATAGAAAGCACAAAGTTAAGTTATGAAGTGATCAAGCTTAATAAATTAATAAAAAAAATCTTAACACAAATAAAAGTTACCTGTCAGCTCTGCCACTCTCCTTCACATAACTCTTGAAGAAAGGAGCCATGGTTTTGCTGATGAAAGCATGAAGGGTCTCGTAGGGCGAGCCATCTGACAAGTTGATGAGGCGCAGCTGACTGTGGATGGACTTGTCAGCCTCAATGACAGCACCACGCTTGATGCACACAAATGCAGCCACTCGGGGGGAAGTGAAGTGTACCTATTTGAAAAAAAAATTAAGTGCTGGTACATGCTGTTGACAAGCATGCCTCATTTTATTAATAACAACTTTTGTTAACATTCAATTGCAGCAATAGAGGAACAACAAAATTTTACTAACTCAATGAAAAACTTAATACCTACTTAATTAATTTATAAAAAAGAATGCTTATGTTTTAGGGTAGATTATAGATTACTTTACTACCAAGAGTAAGTCCGATTACCTCAGTGCTGATCTGGTAGGTAACAGCTTCCTTTTCTTCCTCACCCTCAGTTGGTTGTTCATTGTCATCCTCTGTATAAAGAATATATTTATTATCATTTGAACGCCGAATGAAGAAAAATCAATGGATTATGATAATAATTAATTGATCGCATAGACGATATTTTATGAGCAATTTTGCTATTAGAATTTATGCTAATAAGAAAATAATGGGTGGAGATTTTACCTTTAGACGAGAACCGCTGCACATACAACGACGCTACTTGCAGGTCCGAAATAAACTTCTTAATGCAATCCTGGTTTACTTTGTCATCCAGTGAAGCATTCAGCGCCGGAGGAACGATGTCGTCTTCAGGTAAAAGTACCGTTGCGGCTCTTCGCAAGTAATTTGCGAAGTCTTGGAACTCGACCACGACGACATTTTGCGCCTCCGGTGCGCTCTCACTCCCGTCAAGGGAGTCTCCCATATTGTCCTAAATAATTATATATTCGATAAAGCAATAAGTTAGCTGTAAATCCAGATAGAACTCTGCTGTTCAGTATACATGCAGCTGTAAAATTTGACAGAATTTGACAAACGAACGAGCGTGACGAGGAAAGCGGAGGGGGTACGGAGGGGGAGAGGAGATGACCTGAAAAGTGACGCATCAGTGCAGTGTTGCCACTTGAATTAATTTTGGCTAATCTTAAGCGTCTGCCACACTGTAAGTTCACTTTGGTGACTGACGTTACATTAAATGAAATGAATGCACGATTCGAAGCACAGAGTACCTTTTTATAACTGAGCGTGCATTGTAAACTTGACGTTGTTGAAATTCTTGATGAATTTAATGTCACGGAACTCGATACTTCCATGCCACTAGTTTCATAATGTAAATTCGGCTTATAATGTTCAGGATCAATCTGTTTGTTACTAGCCGACTGCCGAAGGAGGGTTGTGTTTTTCGTTTTCGAGCACAGACTTCAATAATGAGTTTTCGAGTTCGAGTGTATATATTAGGGTTGCCAGATCGAAAAGTCTAAATGTGTGAAGAACATTTCAAAATTTGGGGATTTTGGGGTTGTTGTCTTGACAAATGAAAATTTATGAGCCAACATTTTACAAAGCAAAGCGAGATGCCCGAGCTCCGCTTGTAATATTTCAAATGATTTTAGTGGTAGATCACGACAATAAGCATTTTTTCGGGAGATTTTCTAATTTGTCGGGAGTATGGACATCACAAGAAATATCGGGAGATTCCAGGCGATTCCTGCCCATATGGCAATCCTAATATGTATGTATAATATACGAGGATTTTTGGCGGGAAACCGATGAGAGTGGATCGTGTCGTTAATTGAATTTTAGTTTCTGTGCTTAATGTTGTTTGGTGGATAATAAAGATAGTGTATTATACAACAAAATAACGTGAAATTTCCCAGCAAATGAAGAATTCAAGTGAAAACGCGTATTCCCTCTGTTTGTGACCCTCAAGTATCTGCGGGCTGCTGTTCGCCGTAGCTCGCCGTAAAGTACACTATCGCTTTACGGAAGGCATGAGCAGCTGACAGGACGTGACTAGGACAGACTGACAACTCGGACGGTGACAGGACTTTAATATACAGAAATTTACAAAACACATCAGACGTGGCTGTATGGACTCAGTTCCTTTGCCTATCCCTTATGGGATGAATAAAAAAAAAATGTATAATATACACAGACATCATAGACCCCATGTAAGTAGCTGTCAAGCGTACCCGATTTTTATTTGTGTACAAAAAACGTAGTGATTATATTCTCTTTGGTGTACACATATAATAAAGATACACAAGAATGCTAGCAAGCGTGCCACCGAAAAGGACAACAGATAAAGTACATACAATATTTACGGTTGCCAAGTAATGAAAAATTACCCCAGTCTGCATTAGTACCATAATTATTATAGGTCGAATAATGTACTTTAACTCATACCTTGACTGATTTTAATAATCGATCCAGCAAATATCACCACTAAATTATGTTTGTCTAGCAGTATTTAACAGTCTTCCAAATTGGGGGCACCAACAAGCCACTATCACGGTTAAAATTGTATTGTTGTGAGTGATCAGTTTTATTTCACTATGATTAAGTCTCACGGAAGTTCAATGTTGAACTAAATTCTCTTACTATAATATTACCTTGTATTATGTGTAAGCATATTATTGATTTAAGTAGGTAAGTTAAACACTTCAAATAATTCAGTGAAACATATAATAGGTGAAAATGTATAAATAACATTAAGAAGCTCTACAAAAGTTCATTAACTTGAGTGAGTGAAGTACTATTGTTTTCCCATTCTTCCAAAGCAATGTGTCAAAATGCTCACTTCATATTTTTGATGAAGAATTTGGCACATAATTGATTTTTCCCGTAGCTTCTATCCATTTTCTAAGGTCCGGGTCAGCGGGAAATCTGAAATTTTCATAAAAATTAAATAGGTTTATTATTTGCTATATTACGAATTACCCTATTGTGGGGTAATTTTTTATTCTAGAAACTAGCAACACTAATCTTTGAGGTTATAATGCAAAAATATCAGAAATATAGCCGAAATCTAACAAAAATGGAACGCACATAGTTAACAACCATAAAAATATAACTACATTAGTCATTGAAGTAATAAAATCTACGAGAATAAATTGTCTACTTACGAATGAAAAGATAACCCAGTAACCTTCCTTCTAATATCGCTTTTACAGCCAGTAACACTACACCGCGCCATTATCACAGATGTAAAAGCTAAAAAGCTATCACCGGCCACTTTTAAGCGCAAGTAAATCACGAAATATTTTACAATTTCAATCTTTTAAACGTGAAAATCAATTAACTGCTTCCGCTCTTTCCGACAAACGTCAAAGTTTTTTTGAGCATTGCGAAGCGCATCCTTGAAAAACCCGGCCATACGATGAGGGACAGAAAATAGATATCTTTGTCTCTTTTCGCCATGAATAATTGTGTATTAAGCCGTCCTTTTTGTGTGCGAGTAAGTAAGAAGTATCCAGCGGTCTATATCTTTCTCTGTCTACGATTAGATTCGTCTGTTGTGGGAGTGACCTAAGGTATATTGTTTTAGGTAGTGTCTTTTGGTATGAAAATTCTGTCGCTCTTGACCAAAGACATAATATTCAAATCTGTGCTCTTGACAAAATGTTCATACTTACCAAAAAACACTCACTTCTCACTACTCGTCGGCGGTATAGGACTAGTGCCTAGATTGACACAATTGACAAAATGAAACCACACATTTCATTGCATATTATTCTTTTTATATTTTTTTCATCAGTTTAAATGGAAAATACAATTTTATTTATTTATAATGTTGTCATTTATTGTAAACAAATATATTATAAAAGATTTACATATTACTATCAAAACAAAATATTCACAAATGGCAGACTAACTAAACAATTACTTAGCTGTTTCATCAAGCATGCTAACAATTGCATCGTTTGAGCTAAACAAGAAAGAGAAAGTTTGGCACTGATCCCATAATCGAAATTATAATGAAGATGGCATAAATGCACATTGCAGCAACTATCTGTCATTCAAATAAGTTAGTCTGTTTCGCCAGATTTTGAATAGGTACCTTTTATAACGATACTCTTCACAACCTCTCCAGCTCATGGTTTGCTTGATGTAATACTGACTAGCCCCGGCGCGCGGCCGCGGCCGCCCGGCGGGGCGACGCCAAAGAGAGCCTACCTCTTGACTATTGTTCCTGTGGTAACTTGACAGTTTAAAACTAATCTGCTGCCTCTTTCGAACTTCAAATTGACTTAATAAAAAAAAACAACTAATCGGGACTTCTCTTCATAACAATACAAAATCCATTGAATGGATAAAATCAACTCAATTTTAAACATTCAAACAAATCATCAAGCATTTCAAATTACAAAAGTACCTCTTCTCATTTCTGTTATACCCTGCCTTAACAAAATCATTATATATATTATACTTAGCCTGTTGACAAAACAAGAATAAAGCAATGGAAGAGGACATGAGCAAAAACTTGCAAACATAATGATAGAAGTTTCGACAGGTTGGGGTCGCCCCGAGCGCGCAGTCGGTGCGGCCGAGTGGACGAGGGCACTGCACGAAACCTAAGCCGGGTCCCTTCCACTCTTACATCAAATGCCGAAAAGAAAAGTATAATTCATAAATTGTACCTATACTTTGTTTATACACTAATTTTTTTTTACATTTTAATAATTTAAAAACAACCAGTACTTGGTCGAGAAATTTATATCTTTTTTTTTGTGTATTTTATATTTTGATGAAATATTTAAAAGCTAATTAACGTGAGCCGATGTCAGGATTCATAGCTAGTCGTCGTTCGCTCGAACCGGCTGGCAAGTCTCCGTCTGTCCGCCTGACTCGAGCTTGTATAAACACATCTATACACAATAACACTACCGCATCGTCTATACGTCTTGACTCGTATCATAATGCACTGATATTTCGAGGGCACAAGGAATATCGCAGCATTGTTTTCGGCGACTGAACGCTGAGTCGGCCGCCGCCGCGCGTGTCCGTTGCCGTTCACTTTTTAAATTATTTGCCCCGCAGCAATAATAAAAATACAACACTACGATTACATCCCTTAACATGCCTAAATGTCTAATCGTACTCTATTTACATGACATATTCATATTGAATAGATCGGCACAGGCGCCGCGGGCGGCGGCGGCCACCCTCCTCTCATCACTGTACAGTCAATTTACATAACATTTTGATCAGAATACGCAAACTCAAAGATCTATATCTAAAATAAAGTAAGGTAAGGATGATCTTTATGTAACGCCCGCCTTAGCCGCTATAATATCAGCTATGTTAATTAATATAACGCATTAAGTTTGCACATGACAAATTAGCCACCCAATAACAATAATCTGAATCATAATAAAATAGGCCCAATTCATTGCTTTGTTACTAAAAATGGGGTGAATGTAAAGAGACTGATACCTTCAGTACGCAGAGGCAGACAAATAATACGAGCCACGTGGCGTGTTTGTCATGCCGCAAAGAACAACACATATCTGGGAATTAGTACTATTTTACTACTAGCTCAGTTTAAGAAAAAGGTGACACTAGACTCTAAATATAGTCTACTCTGTACATTGGACTATGATATTTCATTGAGATATTTTTCCTTTGTATAAGAAATATGACAAAATACATAATATATATATTTTATGTCCAACCTTCTCATTTTCAATCGGTAACATAACAATCGAGCAACGTTTGACATTTATTACTCCCTTTTGTGACAATGTTTAGTTTTTTCACATGCAGGGATATCGTATCTCATATAAAATATTGTTCTTCCAAAGAAGTCGATGTTAGGTCGACAGTAACGAGAAACCGGGAGAGCGACCGAGTGTCTCGTTGCCATTAATGCAGATTCCAGACCAGCTTTTGTCTACAAAAGGATATTAAATCTTTGTAAAAATATACTTTCACGATCTCATACACTACTCATGTTCTAGGTGCGTCAATGAACAGTGCTTAACCAACGGTTCTGACAAATGGAATGCATCTTACAATATCCACTTCAATAAATAACAACTTCTCTGAAATTACTAACATAAGAAATCAGTATCTTGTGAAAAAAAAAAACAAATAATTATTCATAATAACCAACCGATATTACATATTATAATAAAACAATTGAGAGTGCTTAAACTAGTGGTAACAATAACATTTTTAACGTTTGTTCCTATCGATTTGATTGAGTTTTCTATTACCATTTTATAAAATGATTGTGATGATGATCTGATGATAACATTTAAAATGTGAGAAGGGCAAGCAGTGTCATGATAAGTAAAACGCGATGTCTATTCTCGACAAATTTAAGGCCTCAAAAGCTACAATGACGGAAAATAAATAATAATAAATTAAATTTCAACGAAAATTTTATTATCTAATATCATGACCACGAACATTGAGCATTTTAATGAGTAAAAAAGAAGTAAAACGACAACTATTAACTGAGCAACTAAAGGCCACGCGCGCCTTGAATTGACTAAATAACTCGAATGTCGTCGCGATGAAGGCTCCCGTGTTAGCGCACTTTTAAAACAATTGACGATCATAGTGAAATAATACCAACGCCAAGTTGACACAATAATTGACGAAATTAACCGAAATAACAGTATCCTTAAACAAGGTTTCGTAAACCTCCGCAGACTGCTCGCATTATACTTATTATACTACAATAATAATGATACGTATACGCATATAATAACAAAGAAGTATATGTTTATGTACATTATTACATGAAAGAATCAGTATTAATGTTAAATGACATTAGGATTTAGGACGCTTTTGGCGCTTAGAATTGATTCACATGCGTTTTGAATTAATTGGACTTGCACGAAGTTGCCGCTTCAACAATAAAATCAGAGTTACTTAATGCTATAAATCATTTTAAAATATGGACGTTAATATCAGGACAAGTGATGCAAGACGGCTCTCCTCTCGCTCGGCAGTCGGCCGGCCCACGAGCGACTACACTTACTACAACGTTATTGTGTTTTGGAGGGTATTTCCGAAGAGGACCAAAATAATTTCTTACTCCTAGTGGATGTTTCACACTGGCCGGTTGTTGCTAACTTTTAGGACACAAGTAATTTCTATGGAAATTAGAAACGCATATCAAAATTGCATTTTTAAATGCTGTTTTAAACAAAATCATAGCTTAGCCATTTAATTTCCAAATTATATAGTTAGTTCTAACCGTCAATCTCAATGTAACAGTTTATTTGTGACAACGATGAGTTATTTTTAAAGCGTTTTTAATATTTACAAGATCTTATGTATGGCGATTAGACGGCTAAGCTAATAAAAGAAGATAAACATATATCATATTATTATTATTATGCTGACATAACACGATTCGCGACGGTACACGCGACACTTTCTATATAGAGTACTATATACACGAAGCTAGGCAAGACGATTTTAT
This sequence comes from Clepsis dumicolana, assembly GCA_963691665.1. Classification (NCBI taxonomy): domain Eukaryota; kingdom Metazoa; phylum Arthropoda; class Insecta; order Lepidoptera; family Tortricidae; genus Clepsis; species Clepsis dumicolana. The sequence goes on from OY829521.1 coordinate 6,440,301, forward strand.
AAAACAAAAAATAACTTCCACATTCAAATGGATGGATTTCTTAGAAGCAAGGGGACGATGCTGGACTTAAAACATCTGTGGCTCAAGATGTTATAATTGTTTTGAAAGGCCGATAGTATTTTAAATTGACCTTTTAAATTGATAAAATTAGGTAATTTTTAAATTACTCATTGACTCCGAAGAATAATAGTAAAATAATTTAGTAATCAGTACAAGCAAATTTCATTTGGACAACAATAACATTAGACGGCAATTACGTTCGAATGGAATAAAACGTGGACGAAAAAATACCAAATACTGGACTATATATGTAGATAATAAATTTATTTTTATATACACAACGTTATTTATACAATTATTACATTGCGTCAAGTCACTGAATGACCGAAAGACGACGTTATCGTTGTGCCTTACAGCGTCCGGACACAAATATTAGAATACCATTGGTCTCACTTTATTAATGGAGTGAATGTTCGTGAAATGATTTTCTGGAAGTGTTTTGCGAGATAATAAACTTCGGAGATGTTCCAAAGAATTTGATTCAGTGTCATTGCCAGCTAAACGCATGAGTGGGTAGGCAATACAAATTATATTGGTGTTTGGTTTATAATAAAAACCGCTTTCAAGATCGATATGGTGCAGAAGTCGAAATTATAGTCTTGTTTTTTGCTATTTCAATTCTAATACCGGCCTAAATATATCAACAGCAAATCAATCCATTGATTCATTATACGATTTGACTGATATTTTTAGAGTAAATGAACGTTATAACTAAAGAAGTTATTGCATTGATAAAAAGGAATTCTAAGTTTCACTAACATTTTTAAGAATATATATATTTAAAAGCAAAGATAAAGGGGTTTTGGAGAAAAAATACCATACATAGGAAACTACACATGATTAATATTAAAAATATAAATCTCTTGTTCTACTCAGGTGTATTTAACGTTACTATTAATTATTCAGTGTGGGCCCTTAAAAGTGGTATTACGACGGTTTACATATTCACACATTGCAAATGTATTATGTATATCTGACATTGTTGAACGGTTAAGGTCTGAGCATGTCAAAATAATGGAAGAACGTTTAAACTAGGATACTTTTCATAGTCATGTCATGATACAAAGACTATAAAACTGGCAACTTATGGAAACAGCTTAAACCTCAACCACTGAATCGACGCCAGTTGTCCCAGTGCGCTTTTAGTTTGCAGACAGGCAACTTGTGCCAGGGACTTCATTAGGAATAAATTGGAAGTTGATTCTGGATAGAAAGAATTGATAGCACATTTGATTGTTAAAACTATAAAAATAACTCTTAAAATCATTAATGAAATAATTATGTATTCAGTCCACACAATTGCGAATCTGCAAATGATCATGGCACTGCGATAAAATAGATCCAGTGCTTCGAGTGCACGGCCACGATTTAAACCGGCCTGAACATTAGGAAGCATAAAGCATACGGACTGATTACAATTATGGCTTACCGTAAACATAAAAGCAATGTTGTCATTATGGGACTTTAATATGTACATTAAGTTGTAGTCCGACGTGCGCTAATGCCACTCCCGCTCCCAACTTCACTGTAACAAGGCACGGCAGGGAGGCGCGAGGCCGCGGCGCCGCGAGCCACAGAGCGCACCCGGACTGTTTAAGTTTGTATTTTCAAGTCTTGCAATAACAGTCACTGTTCGGGGGACACTGACACGTACAAAACTTAGATGCTATAGTATATGTATATAGATTGTCCTGTGAGTTTTGCGTCGGTCGTCGAGTTGTTAGTACTATAGGCAGCGAGCGGCGGGCGGCGAGTAACTTAGGTGTCAGTACGCTTGCGTCGTGCTCGCGGTTGAAACGCGCTCCGATTTCAGGTTACGCTGTAACAAACACAAATTAGTTAACCATTACATCTACTAAACATAGAATACAGTTACCATGAGATATTCTATTAACTTACTGGAAGGTCCTTTAAACGCGTGACAGACTTGAAAGCAAATAATATGGGCACGTAAGTACTTCTATTAAAGTCAAGTCTACATTTTAACACTACTAGAGGCATTCAACGTTTCTGAGCGCAAGCTACCAGTAACAGTCGAGTCCCACAAGTCGTTCTCCAATTTTTTTTTTTTTTTAATAGTTTACCACCGGCGTCGCGTGTGCTCCCAGGGGAAGGACTACAGATTAGTCCGAAACAAGTCGGGCTATACTCGACTGACATACATGAGTTTACCATCATTTTATATTTTTATTCCTTTCAATTCGATTAATTTTGCAGTTTTGTGAGAAAAAGTAGCCTTACAAGTGTAGTTTTCTATCAGTGAAAGATTTTTTTAAATAGATTCAATAGTTTCAGAGATAACCCCTTACAAAGTTTAACTATTTATTTTATTATATGTATAGATTAGTATCAGTAAAAGTATAGATAAATGTGTTTGCTCACCAGCTGGTCGTACTGCTGCACCATCCGCTTGATGTGCGTGAGCTTGCGGTGCAGGTAGTTGACGCGGCTCTTCTCCGCCTGATACGCCGCGTCGTTGCGCACGCGCCGGTACTCTTCCACTATGCGCTGTTCTATGCTCTGAAACAAGAGAACGTCGAGTTTAGTTTTGTGTTTTAGAGCCTCATTTTTTAGATGCCTTTGAGTCCGAATAAGAGTTATACTGTGGAACTATTTCACTTGAACAGCAGCAATTTTGCAGTATTAGCAATGCTGGAGTTCCAGTGATTTCAGTACCACAGATACTGGTGTGCTAGTACAGTCGAGTTCTCCAATATCTAAACAGTCAACCATTTAAAAATATCTATACACAGACCTTATTGACAGTTACATAAGGTCTGTGTTTAGATATTTATGAACCTTCGGCTGTACAGATATTGGAGAACTCGACTGTACCTGACCAGCAAAGTGTTAGTAGTGTACTTTAAGGGGTTTCTAAATCGGCTATATTTTTGCTGAAATACATGGCCGGCACGACGAACACTCGAGTGGAGACCTCGCGCAAACACTCGCTGTAGGGGGAGACCACCCATGAGGTGGAAGGACGACATCTGCCGTCAAGCGGGTGGAGGATGGATGCAAATGGCAATGGATCGTCAGGCGTGGAGAAGACGACGAACTAAGGGCTGCTATGGATGGATGGACATGGCCGGCAACTATAGGAGTCTTTCTTAGGTTTCATAATAAGAGCCAGACAGCATTAGTTGCCGGCCACATATTGCAGAAAAAAGTTGCCCGTTTAGTAACCCCTTTTATCTACACACATATCATAAGTCCTCTATAGTGCGTTCAGAAACCGTAGAAAATGACCAGCATTGCAGCACGACGACGACTTCTCGCCGACAGCGCCGGCCCCAGCACCACCACCACCACCTCCAGTAAAGTAATAGTCATTACGACATCGAATTCGATATCGTAATGACTTTTCGATATCGAATTCGATGTTTCAAATTTGAAAACCAACGTAATTTACTATCATAGTGAAATAAAACGGATCACTCACGTATATAAGTCGAGTTCAGTCCGACATGTATAAATAATAAGTGTGATTTTTTTTTTTACAATAAAACAAAACAGTTTACGAAACGTCAGCTCGGTATGTTTGTCTATGATTAAAAAAAAATAGTCAATTTCGTGACAGGTATGGGTATGATATATGCGTTCGGCTTCTGAACCCATCTTAGAGTACTTATAATATGTGTATAGATAAAGTAATGTATGCAACTCCACATAATTAGGCCTTAAAACACTCGTGTGATCATATTATGAAACTCAACTTCGCCTCGTTTCATAAAAACACACTCGTGTTTTAAGGACCCTCATTATGTAGCAGTTGCATAAACTACTATAGTGACATCGCTGCCACCTGCGCTCGGGGTAGTAGTACCTGATGGTGCGGCGAGTGCGGCGGCGCGCGCTTGAGCTGCTGCTCGAGACGAGTGAACAGCGCGGCCACTTGCGCGACCCGCGCGTACATTCTCTGGTACTCGGTGTAGAGTTCTGCAAACTCGTTCTTGTAGGCCCGTCGCGTACTCGAACTCGTTATTGGCGGATATTGCCTGGAACACGAATTCAATGTTAGCGGATACTCGACTAAACATGAGTATGGTTAGCGAATATTCGGCTTCTGGAACAACGAGCGGCTTGTCCGAAAGTTACGCACCAACCGAAGTTTAGTTGAATTGAGAAATGTTTTTTCGTTGTCAAAGTGTTTATGACTTTGACATGAGATTGATAATTTTTTGCCTGATCTGTGGAAAATCTTTTTTCGCTATACTTATACCATCACGTCATTTAGTTTTGAGCCACATTTCAGAACTATTCCGTATTGGAGTGTTACAATTTTTAAAATGCATAAACATCTATGTCGACTTGCAAAGTCTTGCGAGTGCTAATAAGGAACTCCATTGAAATAAGCACGTGTGCGAATTTTGTAAAAACAGTCTGTATAACAAATGTGACTTTCTAAGATAAACTTGTTTCTAATTATCATGTCTGAACAATTTTCTCTGACATTTCCGATGATTAACTTAATAACATCTAGCAGCAGAAACTGAACAAATTATAGAGAGAAAGGGACGTGACAGAACATAATTACATATAACTCTCAGAGAGAAAAAAACATGTTTAATGATGTTATCAATTACCTTTCAATCTCTTCGGAATCAGTCACATTCTCTTCAGTTACCGACGCTAAGTCGGCATTTTCTAGGGTTTCCGTATTTGTTGTGATGTTGTGTGTATCTGTAACAAAAATAAATGATATTTTTAGCAAGAAATACGGAGAGAACGTATATGAAAGATCTGAGTCATGCTTTAAAGTACTAATTGACTCATCAAACGTATTAATAATTGCAATTTAGGTACCTCGTCACATATCATACCTGTGATACTAGTTTGCTCTTCCGGGGGACTACTTCTAAAGCCGTTCGTCTTCACAGGACTCGGGCTAATTTCCTTAACAGTGTTAAAGTTGAGGCTATAGCCGTTGTCCTTTTTGACTGCAAGTGAAATGAATTGGTCAATTAGAAGGCAACATTTTAATAACAAACGATTTGTACATTAATACTAGGATTTTGCTAAGTGTTTAGACTAATGTCAAAATAATATAATTTTACACTATCACTTTATAGCTTTTTGAAAATACTTATAAAAAACTTAGCCCTAGCTTGTAATTGCAATTTAAACGATCTTTAATTTAACAAAACTAATTAATGGACACAGTTGATCACTGTAAGTTATGTCGAGTAATTCAACATAAACTTCATACTGAGCGACCGTTTCGACATTTCAAAAAAGTTGCTGATTTGACAAACTATTTTTTTTAATAGTCGTCATCCCCATTATAATTACAGTTTTAAAAATGTAGTCTGTGTAGTTTATATAGTAGGAAATAATACAGCAAGTCTAGTAAGTAGAATTAAGATAAGAAAACTATCGAAACTTGAAAGTCACGTTTTGATCACGTTTAAACGCACTAATATAAATTTATTAATTACTCAAGACAAAGTTTTCGTAATCGTGTTTTATATTCGACGTCATTAACATTCAACTTGACTGTAAAGCATAAGTGTTAACGAATTATAGAATGAAGTAAGTTTCCTTATATTGTCTTGACATAAATGAATAAAGGAATCAAGCTACAATAAACGGAAAATACAAAACATATATTTCCACTATTGCACTTGGTTTAGGTTTCAAACATCTTTTCGTATTATTGTATATGTTTTCACGCACTATTAACGTCACAATTCTGTCACTTTTGTATATTTTACTCAATATTTTCTGTAGTATAATAAATAAAATTACGGAGCTAATATTTATGTCGCAGACACTACCCTCTAAGTATATTACATGGATAATAATCGTTACGCACAATAATACTTTTAAATGCAAAATATACGAATATTGCCTTGTTATTTGATTACCCCCAGGTATCAATTGTCATATCCTGTTCCATTTAAGTAATAAATGATTGTTAATTTGTCAACAAAATAACGATCAAAGCCTCAACGTGACACAACTGCTCCATATTCGTTTTGCTTCTTTTCTTTGAGATTAACGAACAGAAATTTCAGTTTTTAGTTTAACTCGGTTGAAGTGAGAGTGGTTTATAGCTTACTTACGTGCTAGCTAAACCTTCAAAAACAAATACAGTTTTAATTTAATATTACTTTCCTAACAAAATGTGTGCGAGACATGAATAGGTGTTACTGACCAGTCGTCCGGTCATCTTCATTATCGGAAACGTGTCTTTCTCCGGAAGAGGCGCCGGAGCTGCCGGTGCCGTATCCAGACGACGGCGGCGAGGGGCGGCGGCAGTGCGATACGCGTTGCTTCTTGGCGGCCGGCGGCTCGCCGCTTTCTGCGCTCGGCCTCTTCGCTCCGGGGGACGCGCGCGGCGAAAGGGGGTTGGCGGACGGGTACTGACCAGTCGTCCGGTCGTCCTCGTTGTCAGAGGCGTGTCTCTCTCCCGACGAGGCCCCGGAGCTGCCGGTGGCGTAGCCCGAGGACGGCGGCGAGGGCCGGCGGTAGTGCGAGATCCGCTGTTTCTTGGCGGCGGGCGGCTCCACGTCGGCGCTGGGCGCGATCACGACTCCGCTGACAGCGCTCGGCCTCTTGCCGCCGGGCGACGCGCGCGGTGAAAGGGAGTTGGTGGAGTCACTGCTCACAGGCGGTGTTAGATTTTGAGGTTTCCGCCTGTTGAATGTTGAGGCGTTAGTGATGGAGGAGCTTCAACTAGCTAAACATTTTAGGAAGTAAAACCTTCTCCCCATTTTACAATCGCATGCATAATCTAATCATGCATGGTCTATAATTTTGCACTATAACGTGTGTATAGGAACTAAATTAGAAGTGGACTACTTATTTAGATGTACAAGTTTCCATGGATTTTCCATGAGTTTATTTTGGTGGTAACAGTATTTACCCTTTTGGCAGTTAACAGTAATGTCTCCTCTGACGTAGTCCTTAGTATTTATCAATATTTCTTTGTCAGCATGCTGTTCTTAATCTTAATCGCCATAATAAAATTTTATGCGGTACTTGACCTTTAGTCTTTAAGCAAGATAGTTTTCCATTACCTACACGAGGAAGGGCAGCTCAGAACAAACTGTTTAAATGTGACCATAACTTTCGCTTGACCAAGTAATTTGTAAAAAGAAGATAGTTATGTCTGATGATGCATTTTACACGTACAAACAATCTTTAATATTCGCCTTCTGTAAAGGTCATGATTTTTACCGCTGTCGCTTTATCTGGCGACCTCAGTGAACGCGCTTGTGCAAGGTTACATTTTAGTATATACATGCAAATAAAGAATGAGATACAACATTCATTTACTGTTTCCATAGTACGAAACAGATGCGCGAACAATTTGCATTTACTTGACGCTCCTTTATTTGTCGGCTTGTTTTTGTCTTTGTAATCACAGAGCGACAAAGATCCAGTTTACTACAAACGCCTATGCTTTTATTAAGGTTAGTCTAGATTAGTTATGACGTATTGTTCAAGAAGACACAGACCTCTTGAGCATACGTTTCTCCTCCTCTGTATAGAACGGCCAATCCTCGTTGACGTCGTTCCACATGTGCCTACGTAAGTGGTAACAGTTGTCCTTGAGCGAGCCTATTTGAGGCAGGATCTTGTTCACCACACTGCGTTCTTTCTCCTTAATTCCCTCTGTAATGTTACACCGAGTGTTAGATGCCGTCGAAATAAGCCTTAATTTATTTCAATGAATAGTAAATATTTAACGACGTACCTTGATTGAGCCTCGAATAAAGCTCAGGCTTTTTAAATGGTTTCAACGCTAATAACTGTATAAGTCTTTCTCTGAAAAAGAAGAAAAGTATAACAATTATTAATTGCCATTTGAATAGCAAATACAAGAATTTCAAATATATTCAGAGATTAAAATAAAAAAATAGGAATGTGAAGGAGCTGCTTTATTGTTAAGCAACGCTTGTTCATTCATTTACGATTTAGTGGACTGTTACGCATACCACCCGCTGAATTAATGTAACTTGGTAAGTCCATGGGTTTTCCTACAGCTCGTTGCGTCATATATTTTCATGACTTTCCGCCGTTTTAATCCAATAGTTGAGATCAGTGAGATCCTCAGTAAATTAATCCTGGTATGAAATGGATGTAATAGAAATTTCTGCAAAAAAATGCATTAAATTCCCGGTTGCCACATGAAGGGTGATTTATTTAACAAGTGAAAAGATTGTATGACTCTGGTCTGGTTGCATTTAAAAAAAGTATCTAAGTTGCAATTGTACTCAAATGCAATTTTACATGAACGTAAAACAATACATCACTAAGAAATCGAATTAGATTTAGAGTTGTGTCACGTGACACCATTGCCTTGAGTATTTCAATAATAATAATTTGCACAACCTTGGTTATGAATCAAAAGTAATAGCCGTGTAAACGTTGGCTCGCGCGGAACAATATAAAACTAATAATGGAAACCGAAATTGACGTTATAATGGCCGTCCAAATCAGACGAATCCAGACAATCCGCGAACAAACTTGATGATAATCGCAACAATTAGCCGGCCCGGTCGCTTGTTTATGCTAGCGCATACGTAAACACAGTTTTAACATCAATGGTATTTAATTACACTTAGGTAGTGCTAGTTATGTTTCTATAATTTCCGTAACGCTTGGTATTCAAACATTGCAATTATTTTAAGGAAGTTTTGTGACTAAGGATGAAGCGTGTCGTCTTTGTCATCCCACTATTCCAATGGCAAGCGGCCATTTATCTTCATTCTGCGACCTACGTGGAGATACATGAAATGCCTGACATAAGTGTTGGATGAATCACCCCTCTATCAGCGATATATATTATTAGAAAGTGACAGTCTTTTTTTGAAATGTACTAAAGTAAAAATTTAATGATAATTCTACAAACTATAGATGTGATAATAATAATTTGAAATAATTATGCAACCACAACTAGTATCTGGTGAATAATGTTGGTGAAACCCATACCACAGCGCTATCGCGGCTATAAGATAATGACATTAATGATAATGACATAGATACCGTGTCAATTGATTTGAAGTTCATTTGAATATAACTTGAATAGAAAAATCTCGCAAGAAAATAAGTGATGGACCAAAAATTGCATAACATGCCATGTCACTATGCTACTATTTCACAAGTTCTCATTACTTCATGTCATAGACGGTGTTAATTCCATACGTTAATTCAGGCTTCTGATTATTCCGTATTTTAGACACATTACATCACATACATATAGGTATAAGACTTCAGATCTGGGTGCATAAACGTTGAAGAAACGCATCAATACTGTGAGTAAATACCGCTTAACTTACCTCTCTGATATAAAAAGCCTACACCGTTTTTGAGACTAGATCATACATAAGTAAATAAGCAGGGCGGAGTCATTACTTTATGGAGTGAACGCGACTTATACAGATCGCTGGACACTATAGGTATATCGAATGATGAAGATGTTTAAAAAGATCCGAATGCGCTTTAGATTTGTACCCTTGATGACATCTTTTCGGGTTAGATTGCCTGCTCGCATACATGTGATGACAGGTTAAGTTGTACTAACTTGATGGACCGCCTCGTGAGATCCGGGTTGGCTGGAGGCCTCTGGGGTTGGTGTGGGTGCGGCGCGAGCGAAGGTTGGTGCGGCTGGTGCGGCGCGGGCGGCGGCTGCGCGCGCGGCACGGGCGCGGGCGGACGCTCGGCCCGCTCGGGGCGCTCCGGCCGCTCCGGTCGTTCCGGGCGCTCCGGCCGCTCGGCCCGCTCCGGCCGCTCGGTCCGCTCCAGGGCCGCCGCCGGCCCGGATGAGTATAGGGGATGGGATGAGCGCACTTTTACACGCCGACCGATGTCTGTCTGATTAGGCTTTATCACTCGGGTGCTGGAAAGTAAGAGCGTTCAATATACTACCCATTAAGGTAATCATTTAAAACTGTCATTGCTTTTGAAAACAAAGAACAAATTTTTATTTTTATTTTGGACAGAAATGACACGCGTGTGATTTTGTAACTACACTTGTAATTACTCGATATTGTTTAAGCTCCGTTAGATACAGATGGCTGTATCGATATGGTAAATTATAACGGGCGTGCATTTTTTACTCCTTCTCTATAGTATATCAATTGCCACGTTTGCTATTATTTTCTACGTACTATTAAATCGTGTTAAGAACAAAGAAAAATTAAATAGCACCCAAAGAAAAACCACCACCAAGTTTAACTTATTATATCTATTACAAAATATATAAACACACGAAAGAATAACTCGAAAAACTGGTACAACACCTGATTGATGTTGTGTCACAAAAACTACGAGCCAGTACATTATGTTACAATTATTTCATTAGCCAAATCGCAGGGCCATTAAACCACTATTGTTATAACAGTTTGAACATTAGCAGCAATTATCTAACATGAAATACCTAATATGCGTGCGTTATGTTAGGAGGGTTGTTTTAGTTTACCATTTGCTCTGTTCGGCGGCCACGGTTCTAGCCATACGGTCCTTGGTGGCCTCGTACGAGTCGTCGTTCGCCAGTACGCGCATCCTTCGCGGCAGCGGCCCGCACGACTCGAGACGCCTCGCGCCGCCGCTCTTGACGCACTCAAACGAACCCTGGAAAACAAACGTTTTCGTCAATAAATCAATAGCAAAACACATCTATAGGAGTAGCTCCAACTCCGCTACCATTTTCTGGTCTGCTGGAGGCGCACAGACCGATTTTATTACAAAAAAAATAAAGTTTTCCTGGGTCACCGTCTGCTAAGTCTTTGTAATGCAACACGAACGGCCCGCGCCTGAAATCGCACTTTCTAACGGCTATTGAGTAACATTCCCAGTACGTGCTCAACGCCGGCGCATTCGGAATAAACTTCATTTTATTATTATTTTGCGAATTTGCAGCAGAGTAGAACAAAACTATAATAATATATTATAAGATTATAACTCATAATAGTTATAACTAAGCAAGTCCTATCTGTGTGTTTTTCTAACTTTTGACGGTTAAAAGACTGAATAAATTACTTTGGCAAAGGATTGTCTGAATGGTCATAGGATATTAATAATCTTTGTGGGAAAGAAATGAAGTAATTAATATTAGACCATGACTACGTATAATCAATGTAAACAATTTTGACATAATGATTATCCTAGACTTTGTTTTAATTATTATTGTGTGCCCTTACAGGGCGTCATGGACTGACATAATACCAATGTAACATCTCTATTGTAATGTACATGACAATGAATAAATGAAATTGAAATTGAAATTGAGACGTCACATCTTGTCGTCTGGATAAAACAAAAAACTTCTGCAATTACAATTGCGAAAGGTGCATTTAAAAGGCATTAGTCAAATCTTTTGAGTTTAAGCTGTCTACCTACATCCATATTTTAATACTGCATTTCTTTTAAAAATGCATTTTTTTATTATTTGTTACCACCAATTAAATTGTACAAATAAGATTTGTACAGATAATAGTGACAGTTTTGTATTATAAAATAATCGCGCTTGAACATAAAATACAGCAACCAATCAAGGCAACTTTTCGGATTTAATTCAAAATACATTATGGTAATTTTAAACAATTAATTTGCTCACCCGCGACCATACAATCATGGACATGGACCTCCGCAAAGTAACACCTGATTCAATGAATTATTTTAAACAACGGAAAGCTAATTTGGACACTTAATCGGTCATCATCATCACATTAAGCTATCGGCTACAACCGTTCCGCGACCCACAAACCCAAGCGGAAAGCAGGCGTATTACGAAGGGGAGATATGGAGAATACTAATCGACTTCCATCTTACTGGATCAGCTGAGCAACAGTTATATGTAGAAGGGGTGATGAACAGTACAAATATACACGGGAACTAGTCTACTATAATAAAAGGGGATTTTAATTTGCTGTGTTTCGCGTATTCTGCACAAATGAGTAGAATTAACTTAGGAATAATCGCGTCGCCATTAAAGAACTTCCAATTTTTATTTCTGTATCGAAGCAATTGGGTAATTGACACCTAATTAAACGAGCAACTTTTGTTGAAACGTCAAACGATCTTTTAGTATAGAATGTTGCATGAATTAGTGAAATATGACGCCATAATTTCCGGTGATTAAACCATTTTCTTTTTTATTTACGTTTTAGTTAATTATATAAATAATAATCCTCTAAAGCCATCAGTTTTATGCCCTAGCACTAGCACAAATATGAAGTCGGTATGATGCGGTCGGAATTATTCTTTGAATGAAGCACCGACTTCATATTTTGTGCTAGGCCACAGCTAAGGCTATAAAACTGATGGCTTTAATAATAATGATTATTATTTAGTCCCAAATAATAAAATTACAAGTTACTAAATTAAATGTTCATTAGTCATTACAGGTTCGCTAATTAATCAGTTTTTTTTGTCGATTCGTTTTTTGGAATTTTTAGAAAAGAAAAACGACAAATGTTAAAAAAATTAACCGATCTTCGTGAAATTTTGTAATCAGATTCGATAATTATAAGGACTTTTTCCGTCAATTCGTTTTTTTTTTAAACACAAAAAGTTCAAAAATGAGGTCGCGAGGTCTACAGCTCCCAGAGCCACTACTTAGTATATTTTATTAAAAGGCATAAATCTGAATGACCGAGCGAACGAAAAATTTTCAAAAATGAGGTCGCGAGGTCTACAGCTCCCAGAGCCACTACTTAGTATATTTTATTAAAAGGCATAAATCTGAATGACCGAGCGAACGAAAAATTTTCAAAAATGTGGTCGCGAGGTCTACAGCTCCCAGAGCCACTACTTAGTATATTTTATTAAAAGGCATAAATCTGAATGACCGAGCGAACGAAAAATTTTCAAAAATGTGGTCGCGAGGTCTACAGCTCCCAGAGCCACTACTTAGTATATTTTATTAAAAGGCATAAATCTGAATGACCGAGCGAACGAAAAATTTTCAAAAATGTGGTCGCGAGGTCTACAGCTCCCAGAGCCACTACTTAGTATATTTTATTAAAAGGCATAAATCTGAATGACCGAGCGAACGAAAAATTTTCAAAAATGTGGTCGCGAGGTCTACAGCTAACAGAGCCACTAGTTTTATTCGGCGACTTTCAGCAATTATTTAGTGACTTCGTTTTTTAAATCAAAGCAATGCAATATGACTTTTCATGATCCCATTGTCTTTGATAAATACTTACTATAATTATAACGTTATCGCAAATGTATACGGCTGTCACCGGGGTAATTTCTAGAAAGATTACCCATTAATTACGTTTTCAGATATCGATGCCAACCTAATTCAAGAAAGTTACGATTAAATTATATAGTTGTTTTTTTGATGTTACTAACACTTGACTACCGATCGATAATGACGTCGAGGTATACAAACCGAATCATTTTTGTGATGTTTCGCGTGTCCACTTGTGCAAACAGTTTGTTTGACATCATCACAGCGAACATAATTTTCTGTGTGAAAACAAGCATTCAACGTATCATATAGGTATGCCTGACTTTACTGCGGTCAAGCGCACAATTATCTTAATTATTGACGAATGTTAGTCATACATACAGGTCTACACAGGAGTTTACATGACGTAAGTAAACATTCTCAAATAATCTAATCGAACGAACGAAGTGAGCGAAAAGTCTCCGCTTCATCCGATTTCTGTCCGGATTTCTGTCTCGCTATTCTCATCTACATGTCGCATTTCTAAACCGATTATCGTGAAAATTTGTGAACAGGTTCGATAATTAATAATTATATAGGATTCTTTTTCTTGATTCGATTTCTTTAAATTAAAAAAAGTAGTAAAAACGAAAAAAAAAATCAAAAATGACGTCTACAGCTGACAGTGCCACTAGTATTTTCTTAAGAGTTAAATCAATCAAGTTTATTGCAGTTACTTACATAACCCTATAACAGATATTTTTTTCGAATAAGCAAGTCAAATGACAATGCTTAGGAATATTTTGGCTTGAACTGTGCAAAAGAAACACGACATACCTGTGGACCTTCAATTTCTGCATTGCTATTAATGCTGAAGTGAAACGTAGCCTCAGCTGTTGGGCCATTACTAGTGGCTGGAGCCGGAATGGAGATTTTCTGGAAATAAAAAGATAACAAATGTAAACAATGATTTGAAAACAAGCTGTAGTATTTAAAATATCCTAAATTAGTAAATAAAGTACCGCTAGGTGACATCAATTCGGCATCCAAATAATACTCCACAAATAAAAGATGCCCTTGAGCACTATCTCATTAAAGCTGAGAGAGAAACTGTGCAGTCGCCGTAACTACTAAGTTTTTTTATGAGCAGTTATAATTTATAATTCAAAGGCGTTTCATTGAGACAAAAAACAAGATCAAAAACGCGTAGTTTGCGCTGTTTCCTGTCCTGTTGTAGTCTATCGTCGGATGTAAGAATATACTTTCATAAATAACTTTTACTTATGAGACCCATTTTAGAAAGTATCTACATTACTTGTTGGTGGTAGTTTTTATTACGCTCACTTAATTTCAAAAGATGGTCGTAAACTAAAGCGGAGCAACCATCCCAACTCAATAGGCTCAGTGCGATAACAAACACCTGCTCTTGATGTTGACAATAAAAGAACAGCCGACTCCCACGAGAAACCCACTACAGGTCTTGTTATAGAAAGCCAAATAAGGGTACCCAGGGCTAATAGCTGCTCGCTATTGCTATTGCAGCCGTGCATACGAGTCGGTGAGCAATGACTTTCAGCGCTTGGACTGGCAACGTCGCGGTTGCATGAATGTACGATCGAACGCATCCTACCATTTCACCGTCACACACGCGCACAATTTATATAGAAAACACAAGCTACTGTGGAGCAAAACTGACTTAATAGCATAATTTTCTTGATCAGAAGTGGGACAACAGTGACATCTAAATAAAACTGTACCGATACGAAGAAACCGCTTAAGGAGGTCGCGCGGATTAATTTGGCTTCATGGTTCGGTAAATAACCAAAGACCAGATATTAATCAGTATCTTCTCTAATGCTACTTACGTTAAAAATGTTTCATGTAAAGTGGCTATAATTAAAAATTAAAGTGGTATTTAGCTTATTGACACAACTATTCGTCTAAATAAGTTGTAATAACTCATGCATTTACGTAATTAGACATAGGTAGGTAAATATGGCTAATTTTACTTTCACTATTTACGTTACGACTTTTACGCGACGTGAAATAAAAAAGACGTTAGACGCGCAGAACATCAGTTCAGCCAGCGTAGTCTGGTGACGCGCGCACATACATGCGTGGCCGCGAGCCACTTTAAGGTCGCGGTTGACGATGTGTGCCAGCACCACAATGCCAGACAATTAACCTATTAAAGACTGTGCCGTGAAGCACACACTGTGCAATACCCAACAAGTCCCGCTGCTAACGTGTTAATTGATACGCCATTTAATAATTTCAAACTAAATCTATAACAAAATGAGGACTAGGAAGTTGCAAAGTCATGTTGGCACCAGAATCTGCTAGTTCCGCAAAGGTTTCCGCTTTGCAGGCCATGCTTACATTGACTGTGTCGTCTGTCATCAAGGTAAATGTATAAATAACGCTGTCCACAGTGCCCGTCACGGATGCGAGGTATCAAATTGAAAAACTTATACTTAGTTCGCGGCTCTATCAAAAATAACTATGTTTAATAAAGGTAATTCTGAAGCTGGAAACATGAAAAACATTCCATTCAACGCACTTGCTAATCACAACAATATTTGTGTGACGTCTATCAAAACGCAAAGTCGCGACTGATAAACACAAGACTTGGTATACGAAGCTAATGAGGAAAAAACCCGCTATGAGCAGTGTGCGAGGGCACGCGGGGAGCGCGAGGCGCGGCTTTCTCTGCGGTACCACTGGCCGATATAAAGAGCGCGTTGCGATGGAATACTTTGGCATTCGGCGAACAGCCGTCTCGCCCGCATCATCTGTGCGCTCATGGTTTCTTCCATTATTCTGCTTGTTGCTATTGCATTTTTGGTATTGTCGCTAACATAACAACAACACAAATGATTAGATATCTATTTATGGGTAATGAGTGCAATGCATCTGCATATTCTATTATGTCAAGGTCGTTGGTTTAGTTATTTGTGTTCTAGCGAAGGTCGTTTAATTGTACGCTTCGGTTAGGCTGGAAAATACAAGGAAATCCATCATCCGTTTTTCAAGGTATTCGAACGCTCGTTGGTCGCTTCATGCTTCTCTTCTTGAACGTCATGATCGTTGTTCCGGTACTGGTTTCGTTTCCGTTTATAATTGCGTCATTGACTTCGTTTCGATGAATGTATTCGAAAATCAGAGGATCTCTATTTCAACAGCCACTTCGGTTACCTAATTTCACAGTGCGCGACAAGGCGGTACCCGGAGTTGCAAAGTGAGAGGCCGTCACAACCGGACCGGTTCGGCTCACTCGATCGGTGAGATTTTACAAGCAACAAACATTTCCATGTTGGACCTAGACTGTCTACTAGTCCGAGCGCAACGTTCAGAAGTAATAGGGAATCAGTTAGTCCGATATAAGCATAAATACCTCAGAAAAATTGTTTTGGAGGACCCGGACGCAAATAAGCCCAATGCGCTCCAGCCTTATGATAACGCGTCCTATCTTATTGACGTAATTCCGCCGTGGAAGCGGCACGGAGCGCGCGATGTAAATTCGACTTTAGATACATGAGACCGTGAATATATAATAATTATTATAATAGTGTCCGACGTCATCGGCGACGATAATATATGGTTCACTTTAACACGACTCGTAGCGGGAAATCCACGCGGACGGGATGTGATCGTTTCAAAGTTAATTGCTTGCCGCTTGTTATTTATTTACTTACTTCAAGATATTATTCATATCTTATTCTTTAACAATAATGATCAAGTAAACGATTTCAATGCTTAACCTCAATACAAATTATGACAGTGTTCATTTACCAAGATGTATATCAAAATGGAATAAAATGAGATCTTTTAGGACAAACAAACAATACATGTACCTATATTATATCCTTGCACTGTATAAGAAAGAACATTAATGGAAATACGTATAAATTATAGACGGTCTGGTATAGCAAATCAAATTAACACAGCCGTGGTACTGTACGAGATTAAAAGTTAGTGTAATAAATGACAAATTAAATTAAGAGTTAAGAGAACCTATTGGATAGTATTAAAAATCATTACCTAAAATTTACCCAACGGCAAACGAATGTCAATGTCAAAGCATTTAGAACTCAAAGTTATATAAAATTTGGCAAAGCATATGTATAGAGAAAATGGATTTAACACAATTTCCTAACGGTAGTACCTAGTCACTTTCATCGCAGAAGTGAGTGGCCAGTTATTCGTGAGGTTTCTACGATACTATTTGCATATTCGCCGACTTTCTAATGGACGATGTGGCCGCGCTTGTCGCAATCGTCGGCTGCGGTGAGGTAACACCGATTCATTTAATTATATGTGAAAAACAAAACAATTTTCCAACCTCTCGCATTGTTGCCAGTAATGTTCCCGCCCACACCTCATCTTACTTGAATTCTGCACGAGCCCCGCGCCTCCCCGCGCTCTCTTATTGGCTGACGCGAGTCTTAAAGCGTGACGCTCGAACCAGAATACCTTGCATTCACATTTCTTCGTTTAGTTACTTTTAAACAAAGAACATCGCGAAAAAACTGACCTACCTGGCGCACCCACGCGAATTTCGGGCTCTTGTTGAAAAAAAAAATGCGGTCATAAAATGCTCTAAATTCAATGATCTTGCTTAAATAAAGTCTAAGTATTAGAGGTATAATAAATAAAGTTCTTCCACAAATCAGGCAAAAATCAATCTTACGTCAATGTCATAAACACTTTGACATGTAATAACATTTCTAAATACAACTATTATGCCAATTAACGATCTGCATGTTAATTATTTGCGCTTGTCCTTTTACGATAAGACACTCGGAAAACTTTAGCTAATCAAACAAATGGGGTTTTTTATCATTAAAATAATTATCGTTCAATTTGAGAAAATTATAAATAATCGTATTTATCCAGACAACGTACGTCCCGTAAGTAGACATTGACCGAGTCTCACATAAAGACTATTGGTATAGTTAGAGTGAAACAGACAGTGACATAAAATATTTTTATTTGGCTTGTGGAAAAAAAAAACACTATAAGTGTACAACAGGATACAGTCAGCCACACAATGGAATCCAAGAAAAAGTTGTCATAGTGCATTGTGAGCGAGACGAGTGGCTATCAGGCAGGTCGGCAAGGATTCATTCTGGGGCCGTTCTCCTTCGCGGCTGCCACTTGCGACCTTCTGTCAGAGGAGGGGCGCCTCTCACCGCCGACGTGACTGCAACCACGGCCTTACGTCGCGAGGCTGTATCGAAACAACGTTACGACGCTCTTTCCAAAGCCAGTTACTCAACGCCCGATAGGAGTTCCGTCGATACATACTTGCCTCGCTCGACATAACCACTGGCAAACCACGTGATCGACTTGCGTAACAAATATTGCCGGCACACCTTTTGATACAAAGCGAAATATATAGAAATCTTTCATAATTGAGATTGTCGACACCGGATTGCGAAAGTTTTATGGAATCCTTGCGGTGGCGTCAGTCATCAATAGCTAGTCAATCAAGTTTGGTACTAATTTCGAATAGATAACTTTATCCATTAAAATGATTAAGCAAACAGCTAAACCAATTGAGGAGGATTCCATTCTGAATGGACTTATACGTACAAACAATAACTTTAATCAGTAAACCTAAGGGAGTTATCACACTTATCATTATCAAATTTTATCCACCTGACCGACGTCGATAACTGTTTTTAAAGCGTGAGACGTCGACGGCTCTCATTCTGCAATGAATCGGTGACATTGATTGTCGACGTCAGTCAAGCGGCGTGGTAACCCCCTCACACACACCCCCAAATGGGCCAGCCGGTTAAAACAAGAGGTTTTGAAAACTTAGATGGCTTCAACATTTTCACGAATTTCGTCTTCCAACACAATGGTATGTAAAAGGTGAATGGATGTTTTCACTGAACTGAAGACCCTGCTATCGTGCACTCTACATTACTTTTACTAACCAACCGACTAATAAATAAACTACTGCATTGTTAAAGCTGCACTTGTTTGCCGACTGCATTCAAAATAATGTAAGAAAAGAAATGGTCTCGATAAAAAACCATTCGACACGTGTTACGAGTTAAGACATTATTACTCTTTTGAATTAATTCTGAGAGGAGACCTGTGCCCAATGGGACATAAAAAAAGCTCGTGATGATGAATGAATTAATTTGCATAGACTATTTCGCGTGATTATTAATAGTGTAAAAACCGGCCAAGTGCGAGTCGGACTCGCGCACGAGGGTTCCGTAATTTTTTTAACGCTTTTTCCCAGTGTTTTAATAAGTCCAGTGTTAGTAGAACCCTGCTCCTAAGCAAAATGTACGCAGTGTAGGATCAACTCATATTGGTCTTCGAAATCTACAGACAGCCTGTCTGTCTGTCAAGACCCTTTTTCTCTGGAACGCCTGCGGTCCCTTGAAGCTGTGAAAAAATCAACTATCTAAGCCAACGCAATCAAAAGATACAGCCATTAAAAAGACTATTTCCATACAAATCGCCGAAATCCGAAAACCTAAAGGGTACTTCGAGTTGTCCTAGAAACTTGAAATTTGGTATGAAGGCAGCTCTTATAGCACAACTATTCAGAAAATTCTCAAAATCTTAAATTTTTATGTCTGTCTGTAGATTTCGCAGACCAATATAAGTTGACCACACACTGCGTACTTTTTGCTTAGGAGCAGGGCTCTGCTAACACTGGACTTCTTAAAACACTGGGGAAAAGCGTTAAAATCTTTCTACGGAACCCTCGTGCGCGAGTCCGACTCGCACTTGGCCGGTTTTTTATTTGAAGTCGGTTTTACTTCTTTTGTGTACAAGATTTTTCAAATCACAATTTTATGCTAAAAAGAGTACTTAGTTCCGGTGGCCATTTGCAGTCTCCATCATCAGTTCCACTTCAGCTAAACGGTGTTTTCCAGGAGCAAATTATACGAGTTACTATAAATAACCTAACCAACTTAGAAAAGTTGAAAAACCCCCGACATTGTCATTTCAAAGTTCAATATTTCAAAAAGGAGTGAACCGATTTTAATGAAACTTAGCTAAGAACCATCTCGATTAAACTAGCTTTCGATTGAAAAATACCGCATCGAAATCGGTTCACCCGTTTGGGAGCTATGATCCTACAGACAGATACACTGATACACAGATACACATGTCAAACTTATAACACCCCTCTTTTTCGTCGAGGGTTAAAAATACCCAAATCGCGATAGGTGTGCGAATAATATTTTAAGAATTCCTTCGATTTCTCCAGGATCCCATCTAAATTTTTGGGGTCGGTAAAAAAAAATAGGGCTGTTACTCTTTCATCAGAAAGAACACAGTGCTCATTTTTCTGGTACAATTATTTGTTATTAGATTCTTTAACATCGGTTAGATTCATTTCAGGCTAGGACTGATACGGATTACGGCGTGGTTCACCAATACCAGCTACGCTACGCTGCTCATGCTCAACTTTTAAATAAGACTCATCTGGAGCCAGTTCAGGCAGTAGTACCATTTTATATTAAAAGTTTAGTAAAAACTTAGGAAATTTCCTGAACATGTTTTCCATTATTACATTAGAAATGACTTTCATAAACATTTTGTGAAGGATAACTGGTATTTTAATACCTATGTTTTCCATGGAGTATTACATTAGAAATGACTTTCATAAACATTTTGTGAAGGATAACTGGTATTTTAATACCTTCCAAACAGCTAAAATGGCAAAATAAAATGCAATTTTCAATTATAAAGTTTTGCTATAGTCCGTCAAGGTAGAGCGCGAGGCGAAACTGTTGGTGCAGTATAAGACGAACTAATGACGCTACGAGACATTGTCACAAGTATTTAGATCAAGGTGCGAGACACGCGTTCGAGAGTCGAGATCGGATCCGTGGAATTTTTGCCGAAGATCACGCTCGCGCTCATGTTGGGTTGGTGCATAATTCAATATGAAACCGATGTGGACTACGCAGGAACATCAATTAAATCGCATTGCACTGGAACACACTCAATTTAATAAAATATCGAATCTTATCGGTTTAAACCTGACCAATTAAAAGTCATAAAGAAGAAGCACCCAATTTTTGTGTGTCTACTTTTCGCTATGGGCGTGAATATTAAGATTGGGAACAATTCGGTGGCGTAGATTTGGCGCCGACGCGACGTGACGACGACCACGCCTTCGTGGCTACGGCTGTAAATTAAGTCTCGGGGCCTACGCGACCAATCCACTCAAAAAGGGGAGATAAACATGTAATCCAGACGTTGATCTAAAAATAAGGCGCCGTGGGTGTTATGGAAATCTAATTTGATTCTAGATCATATAGATATCAGCAGGACTACATTTTGTATTGTTATTTGATGGGTAGACATTCTGTACATTTGTATCGTGCGAAGAAATGAATTGACGTTAGATCGTAATGACTAATGAAGTTACAGGATTATGAATTTAATTATCATACTTAACAATAAAATAAAATGAGTTATTTATAAGTCTAAGATTTAGGAAATGGAACTTATTTATGTATGATGATAATCTTAGTTATATAATCGTTGAAGTCTTCCACTATCATTATATTGATTTGTACGACAGCCGAGTCGGAAGAAGTTAGTAAATAAATCTACCTACTGTCAATGATATTACCAGACTGAATGTTCGACTGCCAAAGGCAAACAACATTGGTGAGCAACACACACAATAAAGCAGACAAATTGACTGCGAAACTACGCTCGGTGGCTGAATTCAATATGCCATCGCCGAGATAGGCGTGTAGAGGTGTGCCCTTTATTGTTTCCAAGCAGATATTTCCAAACGAAGCTGTCGTCTTTTTGCGGACCAACAGGATATCAGACTTTTATATTTATCTCTTACAAGTTACGTTTTCCATCGCTTTCCTACAAAGGTTTTTTTTATGAGAATATCACATAATAGGCAAAGAATAACGCATTCAATAAAGTTATCATTTAAGTAAAGATACGAAATATAATGTAAAACAACTAGGGGAAACTCATTAAAATAAGTTGTGCAAAAGCTGTTCAGGTTGTCGACAAGTTGCCCTTGGTCAATGTTAACCTTGCGTCAAGCCGCGTGATTATGCTGAGCTACTTTAATTGCACTTAATAAAAATAAAGATTTTTTATTTCCCCACTAGTACAATAGTGGTCTCTTGCATTAACCCCCGAAACTGACAAAAAGGACTACTACTCAAAAATCCCAAAAAAAAAAACCCAAGACTCCTACTTACTAGACAAGAAGAAAATATTACACCAAACTTAGAATACACCAAAAACTCTCGACAAAGGTATCTCTTACAAACTCTCTACAAAAAAAAAAAACCGGCCAAGTGCGAGTCGGACTCGCGCACGAGGGTTCCGTAGAAAGATTTTAACGCTTTTCCCCAGTGTTTTAAGAAGTCCAGTGTAAGCAGAGCCCTGCTCCTAAGCAAAATGTACGCAGTGTGGGGTCAACTTATATTGGTCCTCGAAATCTAGAAACAGACATAAAATTTTTAGATTTTGAGACTTTTCTGAGTGGTTGTACTATAAGAGCTACCTTCATACCAAATTTCAAGTTTCTAGGACAACTGGAAGTACCCTTTAGGTTTTCAAAAAAACGGCAATTTGTATGGAAACGACTTTTTTAATGACTGTATCTTTTGATTGCGTTGACTTAGATGCTTGATTTTTTCATAGCTTCAAGGGACAGGTTTGCGTATTTGATATTAATTTCAGCATCCTACCTCCACGCGTTCCAGAGAAAAAGGGCCTTGACAGACAGACAGACAACAAAGTGATCCTATAAGGGTTCCGTTTTTTCCTTTTGAGGTACGGAACCCTAAAAATTACAATTTGCAATTAGATGCGTATTTTCAATTTCAGATAAGATGTCCTCATTCTCTCAAGCCTTGATCGCGCTAAAAGGAAGTTCAGTGGACTTCCAATGCAAGTGCTATTTCGTAATTACTAATTAACGATATGAGTGTATTTTCATACAGTTATTGAGAAGTTGATTGAAGTCCAAATGGACATGTAAATGTTGAACGATAAAATGTGTTGATGTAGCAATTACATTAGTTGTACATAGTAAAGCTATACGTATACAGCATACGTACATATATTTGGCGTGAAATGCGATCAACATATCAAACTGAATGAAAAAATAACTGCTTTACTCTGATAATTACATAAAATAAGTAAACATGTTGTTATTACACGGAAGTACCGGATGGAATCCTCAATGCTCATGCACGACTCGCACTTGGCCGGTTTTCTTTAGAAAAGAGGAATCAGAAAACAATACATGATCAACACAGAGTAACATTTTTATTATTGTAGTGGTCATTAATATACTCACGTTCATGGGATTAGTCATACCTATTTGGTAGACGTCTCTCTTTTATTATGCTGTATAAATAGGTTTTCGGGTGAAGGCCGTGTCAGTTACAACCTCATTGACCATTCGAGTAAATGCAACACTTTTTTAAATAAGTATAGGTTAACTTTACATCGCTATGAATCCCAACTTCTTTCTCCGTGTCGGGTAAGTATGTGATGCGTGAGACCGATCCATGGGATGACCGGTTTGAATTAGTCGATCTAAAAGTCAAGTTCGTCTATCTCTGCACGACATGTGCTAGTTAGGCGTATTAGTCTCAGTGATTGTCCGGTTAACTGCTGAAGTTCAGAATAGTGCGGCAAGCGAGCGGTAACTTTTACCTGGCTTACGTAAGCTTGCCAGATACAATTTATTATAGGCTGCGATGCGAGTTTTCGTAATGCTAGCCAGACAGTTTATGCATTAGGTACGATTTTTGTTTACTGGTTCTTCTGCGGAGCTGTCTAACGACCAATGTTTAGGAACACAAAATAACTATCATATACCTACTTGATTGAAATTTGGTAGGGGACCAGGCATTCAGAATGAATGGAACTTCACGGATTCGGGCGTTCGAGACAGGAGACTTATATGCACTATCTTAGTCGAACATCATCGTTTTTATTTTATTTAAGGAGTGGACAAAGCGATGTAATAAGCACGGAAGAGGGGTAAGTGCAAAAAAGATTAACATTGGTTCGAAATGTATTCAACAGGGCCCCTTGTAGGGATGGAGATAAGATAAGATGATTGAGTGCTAATTTATAATGTTATAACGTCCGCATTGCCCAGCGGTTTACGGTTAACAACTCTTGACCTGATTGAATTTCCTTGTGCGCAACAATTACTTTTCGATGCATAAATTAGACAGAATAATAGAAAATAAATAAAAACACAATGAATAATAAGGTGCCCATGGGTTACTCAAGAGAAAGCTAATCGGTGACCAATTTGAGCAGTTTTTTACCGGACAACTTTGACGGACATGGCTCCAAAATAAAATGTGAATGATACGACACCAATAGGTCGTTATGTAATGTTAAGTTTTTGTCAGTAGTAACAACTTGACTTACATTTAGATTGGCCAAAACAGCTTTTTAATTTCATTGATAAAATTGAGAAAAGATGGCAAGAAGTAGACACAAACATGCAGCAAATTTGTATAGTTAAATGGTAGATATGTCGGTCCCAAACAGGATAGGAATTTATTTTATACATAGACATTTAAGAATCGTGGAGCTAAATTTATTTTCATAATTATCAATCATAATAAAAAATTGCTTAACGTTGAGTTAAATATTGTTTTGTAGTCTATGACCTCTGATAACATCTCGACTATGCAATTTTATAAACAAAATATTCTGTGGACGTACGATATGACATGCATTATAGATAAGCAATTAGAGGCAGATCGAAAATATCATAGACGTATAATAACTATAAATGATAAGTATGATAAATCAAAGATAGTTAGAGATATTATGGTAATCTTAAATAATTGTTTGAACCAGGCGTTGGAGGTCTATTGCAGTTACCAATAATATCAATTTAGTTCATTACAAAATCAATTTACCCAACTACGGTGATGACAGAGGGGTTCAAATATTTACTTTAAGAATAAACGACGAGACGTTAAACAAGAAAAAATATAAATTGTAACAATTGCTACACAATAAATCCAATCTGTTGGAATTAATGAAGTTATTTATGAAAGGTATATTAACGTTGAAACGCATTTCCTAGTCAGGTATCAAACGAAAGCGGTATTAGCTATATTTGATGGACGCGAGCACACGACAGCTTTCCCTTCTTTAATGGAAAAACATCATTAAAACGACCGCGTTACGGACAAAACTTGTAAGGCAAATGCGCGGTGCGTGGGATACCGGCTTGGCCACAGACAC
Organism: Clepsis dumicolana; assembly: GCA_963691665.1. Lineage (NCBI taxonomy): Eukaryota > Metazoa > Arthropoda > Insecta > Lepidoptera > Tortricidae > Clepsis > Clepsis dumicolana. The sequence goes on from OY829521.1 coordinate 6,465,745, forward strand.
TATTTACAATATCAAACAATTATTCAACGTTAAGGAGAAAACTTTTTTGTAGGCGATAGGAAATACCTTAAGTACAATATGGAGATAGTTGGTTCCTAGAATACATTTTCAACAATAGGTAAACCACTTTTTAGGGTTGTGGAGCCAAAATGGTAAACACGGAACCCTTATAATTTCATCATGTCCGGTCCGTCCATCCGTATGTCACAGGCATTTTACTCAATACGTACAAGGTGCCCAAGCCCTCTCATTCTGAGAGAAGGCCTGTGCCCAGCAGTGGGACGTAAATAGGCTGATGATGATGATGTACAAGGTGTATTGATGAAATTTGGAGTATAGGTATCTTTTAGAAGCCGCTAATTAGTTCTGTAGTTAACCAAAAAAAAACTAAGAACTAAATTATTTAAAAACAAAAAATCCGACTCCAAAAACGATTAACTAAAAAAAATCTGACTGCAAAAACAATTAACTAAAAAGAGAAAAAACTAGCTCATTATAAGTACTTTATACATAGGTAGCTTGAATAATATAAGGAGTACAGGCGGGGGCAAACAAAAATGACGAAACTACTGTAACATGCCCCCGCCTGCACTCCTTATATTATTCAAGCTACCTATGTATAAAGTACTTATAATGAGCTAGTTTTTCTCTTTTTAGTTAATTGTTTTTGCAGTCGGGTTTTTCGTTTTTAAATAATTTTGTTTTATTTAAAGCTTTTTAGTCATATAACTTGAAAATGTTTGCGAACCAACTTTAAACAGTTATGATCTATAACTGTTTAAAGTTGGTTCGCAAATGGTTAATCCTAAATGGTTAATCAAAAGGAAAATTGGTAAAAAAAACCTAAAGTTGATTTTCAAATACCTAATCAATGATACCCCACTTGATATAGCTTGTCGACTAAAAAAAAATATTATTCACAATATGGCGTCTGGTGGTCGCCATATTGGATTTGAATTACTGTCATGTCTTGTGACACTCGCAAGATTAACACGAATCGATTGACGTAAGAATCATTAAAATCGGCCCACGCGTTTGGTCTCTAGCTAGAGTGCCACAAAGGAACAAACATACAGATATAGGCTGATAAACACATTACCCTCCTTTGCGTTTCGCAGTCGGGTAAAAATAATAAAAAATTGAGGGGCACTCCATACATGGCACAAAAGCTGGTTTTTTTTTCAGCAAACATCAACGTGTGGAATATATGTCGACAGATCTATTAGGAACACTTTTCGGTTTCTAAGCATTTTTTGATTAAGGGAAAGTAGCATAAATTATGTCCCCCCCCCCCCCCCCTTTTATCTTCTAAAATATGTAAGTCCAAAAAATATGAAGAAATTACAAAGGTGACACTGATCCTTGAATAACCAATGGTTACCTACAAGGAAAATAATGATGCAGTTTGGGAAATTGATCAGACAAATTGTTGCCGTACTCGGCTAAACTACCTGTGCCGGGCTTGTCTGTCCTGGCTGCCTTTATCGTAAAATTAAAGACAAATTTTAAACTTTATGCCAAGTTATGCAAAGTAAGTATGTTTGCATAAATAAAGTTGGAATAATAACCTGCACCAATATTATCTTCGTAGCACTGTTGAAACGGTCGCCAGTGTCCTTAATGGTCGAATAGTGCTTGCGCAAAGGTCGCTCGACCAAATCGCTTATCAATTTTATTTAGCAAAGACCAGAAATCTGCATCAACTCGACGACAGCAAAATTTGTAATCAACTCTTCACAGTAAACGGTGATAATGTTGTCATTTATTAATATAGTATCGTTATTTCCATAATGATCTATTAGTAATAGCCAGTAGCAATAGCACCCCTTCAATGTTTACGTTTTGCAACAACAAAGTATCATAATTTTTTTGTACTCGTTTAGCCATTTAGAATTCCCCAAAATCGGAAATCTAAAAAACAAACACTACAGCAGCTACAATTATTATGGCATGTGTAGGTAAGGTATTTTTTCATGGATGAATGGTGCTAAATTTTGTCCAGAAAATAGATATGTACCTAAGTATATGCGAAAAAGTGAAAGCAAGAATACAAATACATCTCGTATCCGTATCGGTAATATACTTTGCAAAGCTTGTTTCCATCAAGTAGAGACTGCGCGGCGGACTTATTGAAAATGCGAATTTATATTCTGTAAGTAACATTTGTAATTTATCATGAGCTTTTGGTGAAAAAAAAAACAACGTGAGGAAAACTGCACACTCCTACGAAGCATTCAATGATGTGTGTGAAGTTCCGAATCCGCACTGGGCCCCCGTGGAAAGTATAGCCTAAGTTCTCTCATTCTGAGAGGAGAGGCCTGTGCCCAGCAGTGGGACGTAAAAAAGGCTGGAGATGATGATGATGAATATAAACAATTATTTCAGTTCATAGTAGGTATTATGTTACTAGGAACTTGTAGTAGTAGTAAATCAAGATATTGTATGTTCAAAAACGATAGACTGTTGATAGTTTAAATTATAAATGCTACCACAAAATAATGTAACATGGTTTAAACAACAAACGATTCTTATTCTATTCTAAAATTACTGCAATATTCCCTGGTAAGTAATTATAATAACTTATTTTTATTTCTATTACAATCAGTTAACCCCGGGCCTCGGTTCGAAGGTAAAGAACATAAAGTTTTAGGTACTTTACCCAACTGAATGGACGGCAATGAATCATCATACAACCGACTCAATAAACAATAATGCAAGTCACAAGTTAGCAGAACGTCTACTGAACTTCTATTCAGTGGATTTATAACCACAAAATTTAAAAACCTTTGTCATTAAATATTAGTTAAACTGAATAAAGGTATTCCATTTGCTTGATTGAAATGTTTTCAATAGACAAATAATGTATATGACGCTGACTGTACATGAACCTAGACACTATGTTCTAACTGAATCCTTAAATTTTGCTGCACCTTCTGCCTGTGTAATGGCTAAGTAGATGGAATAGTAGATTTCATAATAGCGTAATCGGAGATGCGTTCCGTATGCAGTGTCGGTATGCGGCTGATGGTGCGGGCCGCGGGCCTGAGCTTCGTCCACCGGGCCCACGGCAAGTGAAGTGAAAGTGAACAGCGCGCACGTACGACAGGCTCGCAGCCCCAATAACACGACACCGCCGTCCGCATACTTCAGCAATTACCACGAGGAAATCAGCACCGTTCCGCAGACTCGCTCCGGACACCCTGATTATTAGTAGGTAAACAAACAGACGCCGACCTGTCGAAATGACAACACGCTACAGAGACTCCGCCTCAAACTGAGAACACTTTTTAGTTAAGTTGTACCTACAAATGGAGCGGACGTTTATAAAGATAGACAACAATGACACCATAAATTAAATTAATGTACCTATTGATGTTTAGTGCTAATGCATCGAATTGAAGGAATTAATGTAGTAAACCAGACACAATAGAATATTGTTATAACGGTCTTAATTGAAAAAGCTTGATTTAACTAACATTGGTTTAACGCTAAGCATCTCTATACATAATTATCTTCAACTCGATTTACGACAAAACTTAACGACGTACCTAACATTGAATTTTAATTATTACTCAAAGAATTTTAATATGATTATATGTACATGTCAATTATCTTCACGGGCATCAATTGAATGTATCCAACATTGACCCCATGGCCAAACCAGTGTAAGTAACTAGCCGGCCTCAGGACTGAGATAACTGACTATAGGTAACCTTCTCTTGCTATTTTGTTCCGGTTAGTAGAGATCGTGTCGGTAATCAAGGAGCCGATCTGATCTCAGGTCTCGTCTGGCTTGTCTATATATACATCAAATGAGCTGAATATTTTTATAGAAGTCACAAATGTCAGAATCTTCTAAGCTACAGAAAAAGGTGAAAATATCGTTATTGCACGTTGTTGTTGGTGTGACACATTTATTTTATTGATAGATGATTTTATAGCTGTGGTACTGGCTTGATCTGTGCTAGTCTTTTAAGGTTGATGCCACACGAATTGGTTGTAAATGTCACCAATTCTTAAACAATTAGCCTATTCCAGATCATGATGAAGTGGAAGTGGTTACTGTATAGTGCGTCCTTGTGTCGAGTGTAAACACTATTGTTTGATCACGTGGTTGCACCCATTATGATCTGATAAATTAGTCTTGTCAGCTTGCCTTTGTTCCGATAGCAATGCTACAACTTTAAATGCATCTAAGATCAATTTATACTTGATCGATCATGGAAAGGAATAACTACAACTACAGCAAAAGGTTGCAATATTGACGATGTCGCTCATTGAAAAGGTCAGGCATGACTCTTCGACTACCTGGGCTTTTTTTGCCCACAATATGGCCATTTGCATATGCAACTGTTTTTAATAAATTATATTGTGAACTGAAGTGTATAGCTTAAAGTTAAGTTGTAGTGATTCAGTTTTCAAGGATCACAGTGTGACGTCCGTAGAGGTATTATAACATCGTGGCAGGACAACGACCTGGCCAGTGACCCACTCGAATCGCATCCAACTTACATGGTGAAGGATGAACATTTTGTAATACAGAACACCGGGTTCATCGACCACCAAAGAAATATGATTCACTTGATAATGCTGGAAGCATTTGCGATAAAGCAATGTGCTATCTATTATAATAGTATCGACTGAAAAACAAATCTGAAAAACAAAGCGTGCTGTTTATGAACGTAGAAAATTATTCGTAAACATCAAATGCGTAAATGACAATTACTTAATGTAACTTTTATAGCGCTATGGAATCAAAAATACCATATTATATCCAAAATGTTATTACATCTCCAAAACAACCTACAACGACCGTCCGTTTTCTAGTTTGGATGTTTAGTATAACCTTTGCCAAAAGTGAACAATTTCTTGATTTTACGTAAGTGTAATTAACTATACCTAGCCTAGACAAAATTGCTTGGCTAAATAATTTGGAATCATGCTTAAACTAGTGTGCAAATCGCACTTTTTTATTTACATTTGAAATGCTTTAAGTGACCAGAGGTGATGTTTACAAGGGACAATACACTAACACAATACAAAGATCTCTACATAAGGTAGCGAAACTAATCTGTGAAGTTCATTGTCTTTAGGACGTTTGATACCTGTTTTAAGATCGCGTATATTAATTTACAGTTATGTACTCGATCATATTAACGGGAGAAAAGGATGCGAGATAGTCGCACCAGTATTTAAATCTCAAGTACACATGTCCAATGTCACAGGCTCAATGGCAAGACAAAAGACGTCTGAGCACATACAGAGGCAGACGGGAGGACAACGGCCGCAGTCGCACCTGGGCCTGGCATAGGAGGTGCATTCGCGTGATGCCCACTGTGACTGGAACGGTTGCTATTTTTAACCGTCAACTCTATCTTCTTTACTATTCTGGTCCACGTCTCATTGAATTGTGGTTATAATGTGCAACTTGGATGCATGCCAGCGAGTCTCACACCTAAAGCACCGATAGCAAGATATTCGAAGAATGAAACGGCGGTAATTCGATTCGAAGAAGAGGCATTAATCCCTCAAAAGATTCCCGGGATTATTTATAAAAATCACAAAGCCAAGGTTGAATTATGTTTTCGTTATTAGGTGGAGTTCATTTACACTCGTCTGGTAACCTATATGTTGTAATGTAATGTAATAAATTTAGATACATTGGCAAAGTTTCAGCGTAATCAATGGTTAAAACTACATAAATTAAGCATAAAGTTATTCTGGAAAAGTTACATCTGACCTAAACTTGATTCAAGCAATACGGATCACCTACATTACATTTCATATATGATGATATAACAATTACAGGTTCAGATGTGTGAAGTGAAGACATGCAAAATAAGGTTTCTGGGGTCGTTTACATACGTGTAGGGGACTTACGGTGAGCGACATGAGAAAATATCACGTCAAACCGGCAACCGAGTCGAGCAGTGGCAACAAGTAAACCGGTCAGAGGCGCCGGGCGTCGCGCGACCGGCGACGAGGGGATCAACCGGGGATAATCAACTTGTAAACAAAATTGCATTAGCTTCGCTGGTTGCGATTATAGGCGAATTAATGCAATCCAAAGATTAATCAGTAACGGAAAACAAATGAAGATGAAGATGATATTGATCAGTAAGGGCTCTTTTACACATGCGATTTTTTTGGCGATTTAACAGCGGAGCGAGATCGTGGCGAGCACGCTTAGCCCGAGGCATCTCGCAGAATCTCGCTCAATCGCTGAAAAAAATCGCCTGTGTGAAAGGGACCTAAATGTGAAAATTCCATCATCGATATGAAGTCGGTCTTGTTCCAGTTGAATTGCTAACTATGCATTTTTTTTATACGACGAGGAAGGCAAACGAGCAAGTGGGTCACCTGATGGTAAGTGATCACCACTGCCCATAGACACCCGCAACCCCGGAGGGTTTGCAGATGCGTTGCCAACCTAGAGAGCTAAGATGAAATGTCTCTTGTGCCCGTAATGCATGAAACTATGTATGAAATAAGTTAAGATATTGACTGCATAATAAGGGCGCTGGTTTGTAAATACTGGACAACAGTATCAATCAAAATGAAACACCAGCAACTTTTCGAAATATAGGGGTAAAAGGTATCTAGACATCGACCGCAACAACAAGCAAGCAGCAAAACGAAATCGGCTAAGTGGGTCATCATATAATTTCGCAAGCGTATCGAGTGCCGCAAACGTTAACTGGTACGCTCGAGGCGAGTCAAGGCCTGCGCCAGCGAGGCCCCGCTCCTGGCGGCGTAGCCTGAGCTGCCTTTATCACAACTTGCACACTACTTACGGCATTTGTTAATTGCACTTATTGAGACACTAAGCAGCCGGAAGTAGCAGAATGTGACGATGGAATGATGTCTCCTAATCATTGTGTAAATATCACATGATTGCAGCTTGATAGTGAATGATTAGGTTAAAAGAAACATTACGATATTACTTATAAGGTGCATGGGAGGATCCTAAACTTGACATAAAAGGCATTAAACCTTAAACATGGTTTAGATTTTCGTTTCTGATGTTTCCGCTCAAGAAAAACTTCTCTGCAAAAACCATAATGCTTCCGACATCGATAGGCAGTAAAATAGCGGCATTATGGACATTTTGGTTTACCAGTTGCTCAAAATTGTTTGAAATTATTTTGACAGTTTAGTGTGTAGAATAATGACCTCAATTTTATTTAGTTACTTAACCTAATTCCGTTGATCTATACAGATTAACTAATGTAAGTAAGTAAACACTTTATTGTACAAAAAATAGGATAAAACACAAGTTACAACAATAACATTAGGTAACTAATGTTAGGTATAATGGAGTAAAAGTAAAGACTTACCCCTTCATTTCCGGGTAGGAACTGTATCGTAGGTTTTGCCAATTTATCCTGAAACAGAAAAAGTAACGCATTATTTACTACTGTAATTAGATTAGGTATTCTAAGACTAGGTGTGATGTACGCGTGATCTTTCCTAATTATATTTAAAAATAAAACTAAAATAGAAAGTGCACGAGTCTCATTGTTATTGTTTATACGAATATAATCACTGTATTCATAATAATAATTCAGATTCTCAGCAAATACGCAGAATGTTATTAAGAAAAGTACCTTACGAGGAAGTTAACATAAGGATAATACTTCTATTAAATCAAGCTAATGAGCGTTACGGTATTTTATACTCGTACTCACATCTCACACAGACAACAGCCTACGTAGGACATGCTGACTCACAGCATGCATAGCATAACTAACAGTTACGTTACTTCGTTACGCAAATCCATTATTTCATTTTATTCTTTACAAGACTATTAAAAATGTCAAATACATAATTTATTGAATCAGAAGTTACTTTGCGGAGGTCCATATTAATATTGGTATTGGTGGTTTATACTATTATTGATTTTGTCAAATACATTCCCAGCAAATTGCAATAAGTTTCAGAAGTAATAAAGTAGAAAATTGAAATGCTTTAAATGAAAAGGATCTGGTCTAACATAGGTACACTACTCGCTCTAATAATAAAGTAGGTACATACATTACTAGCATTACTGGTTGTGTCACACCACCGAAAGGTTAAGAGGCATGAAAACATAATTAACAAAAGCATCGTTAGACGGAAACATGTCAAGTACTTATGCCCAAGAAACGAGAATCCTACATAATTAAAAGGCACAGCTTAATCAATCGTACCTAATTGGATGACAAGAAGCTCAAGTTGTTGGGCAACTGTCAGTTTGGTCACAATAAGCAAGTGTCGGATAGACGTGGCGTTGCACAACTGGCGATGGTCGAACGCGAGAAACATAACTAGGCTGGGCAGCAGCGCGGATGATGTAAACTTAAAAATTGCTTTAGTTACTTACTTAACCGCCTAAGTCAATGTGAAATTCAACGAGTTGCATTGAACGTCTAGACCGAGAGAGGGGATGACCCGGAACCAGCGCACCCATGGCCGTGACTCTTTATGGGGAGCGTGCAACGCGTAACTGTTCTATTATCATCAGTGACATCGCATGGGGACAATCGATACAATATGTAATATTATCTATCTTCTCCAATAATTTTGCGAATCAGTTGGAAAAATCTGCCAAGAATAGGGCAGTTAGAAACTCCTGGGTGCCTGACATCAGGGCCGTGTTTTATAAAGCTACAAGTTACAATTTACAAGCGGACGTCTCATTCTATCACCTTTTGTTAGAGAGAGACTTCCGCTTGTAAATTGCAACCTGTAGCTTTATAAAACACGGCCCAGGTGTACGGAATGTACAATAGATAGAGTCATAATTCATAAACTAGAACGCCAAACCAGTAATGTACCCCAGCCTACTTGGAATCAATTGACATTTAAAATTTTTAAAACTATAATTTGATTAATATAAATAATTGTTTTTAGTTCATAAATATGGACCTCCGCAAAGTAACGCCTGATTCAATAAATTATAATTTGATTAGTTGTCTGTATTCTGCTTGGAAAGAGGAACACAAATTTAGTTTTAAAATTTCACTAGGATTAATTTACTTATTCTAAAAGGACGTAACTCGAGTTCTACGTAGGAAGGATGGATCTTTTGGAGGCCTTTGCCTTGTCTCGGTAAAAATCAAGGAAAGACGTTTAAATTTGTTGCAAACTCAAAATTAGCAATTTTCGTAAAACAAGTAATCCATTCGTTCGTAGTATTGGTAATATTGCTTTTTTTAACCCCCGACGAAAAAGAGGGGTGTTATAAGTTTGACCTGTATATCTGTGTATCTGTCTGTGGCACAATAGCTCCCAAACGGATGGACCGATTTGGATGCGGTTTTTTTTTATCCAAAGCTGGTTCGAGATGGTTCTTAGCTAAGCTTCATAAAATCGGTTCACCCGTTTTTGAAATATTGAACTTTGAAATGACAATGTCGGGGGTTTTTCAACTTTTCTAAGTGGTTAGGTTATATTTCATTGTCCTGTATTTAACATAATAAGTACTATTACATTTATATAAAGTTATTGGTGTGTTTAGGAGGCGAATTTCTTTGATGCCTGTTATATTATAGTAGCTTCAAATAATGAGAGATTATATATTTGTTTCACACCGTGAAGAGAGCTTACTGAGATGAGTTTACTTTCTGAAAATGTGGACATTGCTCACAATGTACACAATTACTTCTGAATTATACATAAATAAAAAGGCAGCGTCAACTTGGCTTGCGAATGTCAAACCAGTTTCTAATATCAAGGTCGCATTTAAGTATCAGAATATGTTTCAATAACAAACGAAAAACTAATGAACGGCATCAATAGCAATAGAAGTCATGGACTAAAAACACGGACTAGACACACGCGTCTACGTCATCCTATTGCACTATCTACGTCTATGATAATACTGTTTACGTAATTGTTGCAACATTTGATTATTTACAGTTGCAACAAACAATTAATAAGTCGACCAGCTGCACATGCTACGAGTACGATGATAAACTTAGATATGGAATTGGGGAAGTTCGGATTCTGACTACGAAATAACATCTAAGGCAGAGAGTCGTAAATCACTGATAGCGGCCGTGATATTGATATTCATATCGCGTGACTGCTAAGTAATGCTGATGTGTCATTTTTATTACTATTTGATTCTTTAAGACGGTTCAAGTTCTACACAATTTGCATACATTTCCCCGAAAAGAAAAGGTTTGAAAGATTACGTACACTAACAAAAAATTATGTATCAAGCCTATCAATGAGTTTAGAAATAATTCAGATATTTCTTATGTTGGTAATCAAATCACAATCAGAACATCATTTGGGGTATGAATAAAACATAGTTTTATGGCATTGCAAGATTAACAAAGTTTAATTTTAGGTAAGTAGAGCCGTGACAGCCTAGTGGTTTGACCTATCGCCTCTCAAGCAGAGGGTCGTGGGTTAAACCCCGGCTCGCACCTCGTGAGTTTTTCCGAATTTATGTGCGAAATTACATTTGTAATTTATCATGAGCTTTTCGGAGAAGGAAAACATCGTGAGGAAACCTGTACACTCTTGCGAAGTAATTCAATGATGTGTGTGAAGTTCCAAATCCGCACGGGGCCCGCGTGGGAACTATAGCCTAAGCCCTCTCATTCTGAGAAGAGGTCTGTGCCCAGCAGTGGGACGTAAATAGGCTGATGATGATGATGAGGTAGGTACGCAGTAAAAATCGTGGGTCTTGTTGATTATGCAATGCCATAGGGCATAATAATATAAACAACGTAAATAGGCAAATATACGGATATCTAATAACGCTGCATAGATATATAAGTAAATACATTTTATCAACCTTGTGTTAATTTTGCACAGAGTACCTACTTTGAGGTATCGTAAAAAATACATATACCTACCTACTACCTCTACAACGTGACCTTAGCAGAATTCGCTAGTGGCCTTTATATAAAAAACATTTTGCCATCTCATTTTCAACATACAACGCCTAAAGAGCAACAAATATTCTAAATAGTAGGCGCAATCGTTTTATTAATTGTTACTCAGATCACTGAGCTACGTCAAACAATATTAACTAAGTACCTAATTAACATAATGCTATCGATTTGGATGTTCACGCGTAATCCTATATGCTAAGACTTAGTTTTATAATGACTTAGCTAAGTCATTATAAAACCTGTAATAAAATAAGTAGTTTTCTGCCTGGTAAATCAATGCATGACACAAAAAGCAATAGAAAAGAGTTAACCCAAAAAAGGTAACGAAGTAGAAACAATCGGTTAGAGCTACAGAGCATAGACAACAGAAAACGTTAACGCGCAATTTTCCCTCTGCCAAAAATTTCGCATTAACCCTGTGTATTATTCGCACGGTCGGTTGATTGTGTGCGTGTTTTTGGCATATGTGTGACAGTTTTTTATGGATATGTGTTGGTAGGAACGTAACAAATTTTGACATGAGCGCAGACGTGTGCTGTACCGCGTCCCCCTCGAAAAGTAGCAGACAAAATGTAGTGCAATAAGCTAAAGGCTGCTTCCATCTGTCTCTTTTAAGGTTAGAGCGAAATACATGTCTTTTTAAATAAGGATAGGTATGTAAACTTCGTTGCAGAGGTCAGTTACTTAAAACGTGGGAGTGGTTTGGCAAGATAAGAAAGCGTCAAATCGTAAGGCGTGGCTCAACACCGTTGAACGAAAAATCCACAAAGTGGGACCAGCGACACACATTTTGCCGATACAACGGCAATGGACTTCATTCAGAAGCTATCCAGCTTTGCATAAAAGACTCTCAAAAACGTTCTTAACCATTTATTCGTACATTAACGTTGATTTTCCATTATAAAAGAATTTAAAAACAGGCCAAGTGCGAGTCGGACTCGCGCACGAGGATTCTGTAGAAAGATTTTAACACTTTTCCCCAGTGTTTTACGAAGTCCAGTGTTAGAGCAAAATGTACGCAGTGTGAGGTCAACTTATATTGGTCTGTGAAATCTACAGACAGACATAAAAATTCAAGATTTTGGGAATATTCTGAGTGGTTGTGCTAAGTATAAGAGCTACCTTCATACCAAATTTCAAGTTTTTAGGACAACTGGAAATCCTACCCTTTAGGTTTTCGGATTTCGACAATTTACATGGAAATAGCCTTTTTAATGACTGTATCTTTTGATTGCGTTGACTTAGAAGGTTGATTTCCTATTCGTTTTTTCTTTTTGAGGTACGGAACCATAAAAATGGATCGTGTTCAAGATATATTATAGCAAACTGACGTCCACTTAATATCTAAAATAAACAAGATGAAGAAGGCGCTATGCACATTTGTTATATCTGAATCTAGGTCTCGAAAACAATATAAACGTTAACACAAAATATGGTTTATGACTGCATTTATACAGCATAAGTAGCTATTGAATACTTATACCTACCTGCCTGAGTTTTTAGGGTTCCGAAGCCAAAAAGGCAAAAAGGAACCCTTATAGTTTCGTCATGTCCGTCTGTCTGTCTGTGTGTCTGCGGCGGCATAGCTCAGAGACTATTGGTACTAGAAATCTGTAATTTTGCATAGATATACATAATATTAGGCCGAAAAAGTACTGGTTTTTTTTTGGGGTCTTAATTCTCTACACCTGAATACAACAGGTAGCGATCCGGACGGACCTCGCACAAGGTCCTGCCACCAAGAAATGGAGTTTCACCTGTTAAAAACTTTTGCTAACCTGCAGGCTTATTGTCTAATTCGCTCGCAATCGTCATCGTGTTCATTTCCAGTTTTTGTAGGTTTGGTCCGACAATTGGTATCGGAAACAGCTAGCTGTCACAGTCATAAAAAAACTGTCATTTCTGATGACGAGTTTCAAAATAGTTACGCAATTACCCTGCTCATGGTAGTTAAGTAGATACCTACCACGTCATAGCCATAGCAACTGTGAGACCTAATCTTGGGGCACGGTGCCGTAAGACGAGCCAAGCGAAGCGCAAGGGAACTAGGTACCTACCTATCTATAATTCTTTACTCCTTTATACCTTTTCTCGAAGCGCTTTGTAGTTTTATGAACCCTCATAATTTGGGTGAGCTTTACTGTAGGTAACGCGAGTCCGTTACACTTAAGGCTTATTTGTTTAACGATAACCCTGAATCGAACTAAACTTTACGTTTACGAAGAAACAATGTGGACAAAAAGGATATTTTGGAAACCATTAAGTCAGATTAAGACCAATAATGATGGCAAAGTAGGTATTTAGGTAGGTACCTATAATAGTTTTTGTAAGCGTGTTAACGAAATTAACATTGTTTGAAGAAGTAGGTAACAATAGCTAATGGCATTCACTTCTGTGAATCCTTGATCTTGGCAGTTCTTTCTTTTACTATTTTTAGTACCTATCTACTTATCAAGGATTGTGGCCTTTTGTAAATTTACGGCATTATCGCACTCTGGCTTACAGAAAAAATTATGTAAAATAAATAAATAAATTTATGTAAATTTATTTTCGAGTCTCTTTTAAATTCAGCTAAGTTACGGTAAGGTCACCTACCTAGTGCTTGTAGCACCGATTGCATGATATTTAAACCGGTTTTGTTTAGTGTTCAGCTATTTTTCACACAATGATAAAATATACACATGCACATATTACATCTAGAAATGGAGTCATACCTAGGTAGGTAGCAGGCGCTTTGGTATTGGTAGTAAAGACAAGGTTGTCTTTACTACCAATACCAAAGCGCCTGCTAGTTTCATTAATACCTACTAAAATTGCTTGCTGAATACCTACCATGAGCTAGAACCATATTCCTTTTAAAACTCTTACTTTTTCAGTTAAATGTCGTTAGTTAGAGATACTCTTTTTCTTAGACGATCGGAACATGTGTTCGCAAGTAACCAGCTAAGGGCAACCAGGTGTCAAGCTTGGGGGACGAAGGGTGCGATGACCCCGGACCCTACGGCGTTGTTACCGTCACGCATAAGTCTCACAGGCATCATTTCCTTCGCGTTTGATTGTGTAATTTGTACCTATATCGTAATAAACGTCTTCAAAGATCTGTCATGATCATGAGGGACCTAGACCATTTGTTAAGATTAGGTAGGTACCTATATCGCTAGACTATTCAAATGAAAACATAGTTTCCTCGTCAAAACATTGTCCCTATTTTTGGTTCTCTGGTAGGCTCATGATCATTAAATCATGAATTACTTAGATGAAAATTTAATTTAGTTAAAAATTTCGTATGGCGAGAAAGCAAAGAATATGTTGGTTGAAGTAGGTACCTACGCATGTAATGAATCAATCTGTTCTGTAGTAGACTAGTAAAACGAGCAAATCAAGTAGTTTCTTCACATAAGCATCATACCTAATCTATAGACGAACCGGCATTTATTTTTATTTACCAATGCAACTGACTATATATCTACTTCAATGCCGAAGTTACAAAGTGATTCATTCCTTTCAATGGATTCTAAGCCCAGGAAAAAAGGCCAGGTGGCACGCTCACAAAACCGTAACAAAAAACGACCGGCAAACCTGACGTAGGTCAGCTGAGTTTTAAGGGAGTTTCGATTGTGCTGCATCAAAAGGGAGTGTCGATAATCGCTTGTCGTTGCAGTAGGTAGGTAGGTAATGGGTGCCCGCAATATGCGAGCAGCCTCAAAAGATTTACACATTGCTGTTAAACACGTGCACGATCGACGCATTTATAAACAGGTGGGCCTAACATTAAAAGCCTCCTCTGTTCTTTTGTTTTTGGCTGGTGACAGTAACACGACAACTATTTTTCATAGTTTGAAGCGATTTATAATTATCGGTGTTTATAGTGAAATAAAAACGGATCACTCACGTATATAAGTCGAGTTTAGCCCGACATGTTTCCGACTAATTCGTAGTCCTTCCTCTGGGAGCGCACGACCCAGCGGCGGCGAGACGCACACTGCGCCCCGCGGCTCTGCTCGGTATAATACTCGATGTTTAGCTTATTGACTATACGAGACAACTAAACCTTTTTAATAGCATAATGGTTGTGCGCATAAAATTTAAATAAAAATGTTGACTTAGGTAGGATCGATTGTGTTCGTTTCAATAAATTAATTTATGTAACTAAAGCAAGAAAATATGCGTCATTAAAAAGGGCATTAACCAGAGTACCTAACTAGCGATCTAGTGTTAGTTATTAAGAAACAATTAGGTACGGCTTAAGAAAACTAGCTAATCCTATCCTAATTGAGTTAGAAATATTTTTTCCAAAAATCAGGCACATTGTTATTATTCAAGTAAATAACATAGGTACTTACTAATTCCGCTTTATCGAAAGGGCTGGGATTTTTCTAATTCGTTTTAGGTAATTTATTTACAAGATACCTACCTAAGTACCTACCTACCTACCTATTTTTCAGCCTGAATAAACGTTTATCCCAGCAACAATCTGATAGGATAATGATGCTTATCCACATTACGGTGCAGGCACCGGCTGTTTATTACAGCTTGTAAAAATTACCACCTAAGGCATTGCCTTGATTCCACGTTCCTTCTTGACAGCATAAGCATATCTAACAACCATAGCCAACCCATGCTTTCATAATAACTTATGTTAGCACTACCTATTTGTACAGATGTGAATGATTTCACTACTGGCAGTCAGTTCGGCTCATCAAAACAAGAGGAACAAGTTAATTACAGTTTTATATGGTAGGAGTACGCTGGAGCGCTCTTAAAAGCATGTACTTTCACCGGCTCGGGCGCAGCCGCCGCCCTAACATTGTCGTGCGGCTGCGCGCCCGATTCTCTTACCTAATGTGCAGTTTGCGAAACCGGCCCAAACGAGCGGCCGACACGCGCCAAATGTCTACAACTTAGGAATAAATAGTAGCACTTTGATACAAATACCATTTGCATGAACTAAGGAGGTACGTAGGTACTTGCTGGTTCGCCTATTTTACCTGATTGGATCTCAGTGACTTACAACATTAGGAATTATTAGGTACCTACCTACTGTGGTGATAGTAGAAACCCATAATTAGGTATGTCCATACTGTCCGGATTTCAGACAGCCAATGACTTCTAAGATATTTCGATATTATTGGCAAGATTGAAAAAACTGCCATATACCTAATGCATAATTGAGTTAAGAAAGTATTTGATTAGATAACAAATTAAAAATAATTAGGAGTAAAGTTGTTACCTATTTTTATTAGGTAGGTACCTCCTTCTCAATGCTTTGATTTTCTTTGGCAAGATGAACTAGCTTACACTGCTAACATAACTAATTAGCAGTTGTCAAACGATTTCCATGCAAATAGAGAACCACCCAAGGTTACGATAGGACGCAAGTTAAATTGAAATGTGGTTTTTCCTAGAATCAATTCAGCCTGTCTATTGTAGGTAATTCCTTTTCTAAAGGAAAACCAATCTACTAAACAAGAAATCTATGGCATGAGCATGACTAAATACAAATTCTCTTTTATCTACACACACATATCTTAAGTCCTCTTTAATACGTTCAGAAACCGTAGGTTGGAAAATTTTAGTAACAAAATGTCATTACGACATCGAATTCGATATCGTTACGAGTTTCAAATTTGGAACATCTTCAAAAACCAATAAGTACAATTTAAATAGGCCTAGGTAGGTACGATACGAATAGGGATTGCAATCCGGCGTCATTTTCAATCCGGCCGGATCCGGGTAGGTTTCGCATCGATCCGGCCGGATCGATTATATCAGGACAATCAGGTTGATTTTCGCTTTTCGGTCCAAAATGTTATCTTAGGGATTTCGTCAAGTATAACAGTACTTATAAAAAAACATTATTAAGTATAAATTTTGTATAAACAATTTTATTTTGTATAATAACAATAATAATGTTGTGTTGATGACTCAGACGACTACGATTTAAATTTTTCAAATGTATTGTATTAACGTAGTTTTTAAAATGTACCTACCTAACACTACGAGTATGTATGGGATTTCGGTCATACAATAAATGTTTTTTAAATTTAATTTATGTAAGGTAAGAGTGGAAATATCTTGCTGTAACCCGAAAATGCTCATTAGGAAACCTCTACTAACTTTTTAGTGATGACAATCTACCTTCACAGATTTTTGATGAAATGTACCTACTACGGTCAGCGAGAAAATCGTCAGTTTCGTTTGTTTGTTTGCCAGTCGATCGCATTCCTATCAAAGTAGTATTTTAGTAAATACTCTTTGAGACCAACTAAGGTTAGAGTACTAGAACCATAAACACACACAAATAAAAAAAAACTAAACAATTAGCAAACAATTAAAATATAATACCTAGTCTAGGTAACTAAGTAGTCGAATTTTAACGACTTAACGAAGTGAAAGTGACACAATTTTTCTACTTATTACTTTCACAGATAGATCAATTATTTTAGAAATGAAGTAAATTTATAAAATATAAGTGCATAGTATTCACAATAATTATTAAAACATTTGAGAATGCTAATTAATAAACAAGTTTCATATTTATGACAGACACAATCATCATTTGATGAATCTTTATAATTATTGGCATGAGCTTGTTATAATAATAATTCTTTAGTTTAATAAACTTATGATAAATAATTATTTCATATATTATACATAACGGATTACCGGATCCGGTTTTCCGGATTGCAATCCCTAGATACGAAACGTCAGCTAGGTTGTTTGTTCATGGTTTCAAAAAACCGGCCAAGTGCGAGTCGGACTCGCGCACAGTGGGTTCCGTACAAAGATTATCCCCGCTTTTCCCCAGTGTTTTAAGTTGGTCAGAGTCAGTAGAGCCCTGCCCCTAAGAAAAATTTACCTACGCAGTATGGGGTCATTTTATATTGGTCTGTTACATACCTAATACCTATACAGGACAAACATAAAAATTTTAGATATTCAGATTTTTCTGAGTGGTTGCTATAAGAGCTACCTTTAACATAAAATTACCGTGAGATTCAATCATAGTGAAATAAACGCGTGGCGTGGCGTGTGCTCCTAGAGGAAGGACTATGGATTAGTCCGAAACATTTCAGGCTATACTCGACTGACTGACGTACGTGAGTGATCCGTTTATTTCACTAAGAGCAACCTTAATACCAAATTTCAAGTTTCTAGATCAAATTCTTTTAGGTTTTACGGTACGGCAAGCAATATTTTTAGGGTTCCGAAGCCAAAATGGCAAAAAGGAACCCTTAGGTATAGTTTCGTCATGTAAGTCTGTCTGTCTGTCTGTCCGCGGCATAGCTCAGAGACTATTGGTACTAGAAAGCTGTAATTTTGCATAGGTATACTTATTAATTAGACCCAAAAGTACTGAGATAACATCTTATAAAAAAATTTTTTGGGGTACCCTACACGTAAAGTGGGGATGTTTTTTTTTTTTTGCCCACCCCATAGTGTGGGGTACCGTTGACTAGATCTTACAAAAATATTAGGGGTGCTCCAAGATCATTTTTCGGTAAAGTTATTCCTTTGCGAAATGTTTAGCTTTGAAGTGCTGCATTTTTGTTGGAGTCCAGAGTCCCCCCCTCTATCAGAGAAACTGTTATATTTGGAAATATGAAAAAAATCAGAGCAGTAGCACATATAGTGAATTTAAAAGGAAAACTATCAGAGATAAGCAGGCTTTACAGGTTTGGGAGTAATAGTTAATTACGTGTGTCTATGTCATTAACCAATATAAATTGACTCCACACTGCATACAGTTTGCTTTGGAGTAGGGCTCTGCTAACACTGGTTTTGAATAGGTCTGATGAAAATACCTTTAAATTAGGTAACTATGCCAGAGCTTTATCGTCATGGCTTAGGAACCCTATCCTGGGAGTGTCCGACACGCTCTTGCCCGGTTTTAATGACTGTATCTTTTAATTGTGTTGACTTAGAAGTTTGATTTTTTTCACAGCTTATACAGACTGCAAGCTTGAGTATTTGATATTAATTTCAGCATTTTACCTCCTCATGTTCCAGAGAAAACAGTTGACAGACAAACAGACAACAAAGTGATCTTATAAGGGTTCTACTTTTCCTTTTGAGGTGCAGAAAACTAAAAAACAATCAAATATGTTACAGGTTTGTTGTGCCTTCGGCTTCTGAACTCTAAATTTGTGATCTTATTATAAAACTCGGCTTTGCCTAGATTTATACAAATTATTTATATAATACCAATTTTTTAAGGACCCTAATTATGTAACATTTACATTAACTAATATTATCTACTTGGGCATATCTAAGTACTTACATTTAAGCCACAAGTTGATTAATTTTTGAAACAGTCATGTAGGTACAATTTCCAGATAATCAATGTACCTACCTACCACAAAAGGTTTAAAAAGGTCTTATAATTAGGGGAAAGTCCCTTAACGCGGGGTCCCTAGCGCCGGACAGTGGTCTTATCAGTGCTAAGTGCCCCTATTTCACCTTTACAATTTTCAGTTTTATATGACAATACGAACTACATTTCTTTGTCAATAGCGCACTAAAACAAAAGCTCTAAGTCAGCAGTTGACACTGAATTGTCATTGAAAACTGACAATGTAAAGTTGGTGAAATAGGGGCCAGAGCTAAGCAATACCACTTCACTTAGCTCTAATATGACCACTGTCCGCCGCTACGGCGCTAGATGCCGTCCAGCATTGAGGGACTTCCCCCTCCCTATTTTGAAATCGCTTAATAACACAATTTATTATAATGTAGGTATGGTTTACAACTTTTACAAGTCCTTTTGCTGCAAAAGGTGTAATTGGATTTGACCTGCAGGACTTTTACTTTAGAACATTTTAGGCACTACTGGGTCATTATTATCAATATTACCATTAATACTTATTACATGCATGAGCTAATATTAAAAAAAAATTTAATGTGCAAGAAAAATGTCTTGCAACTATGGTTCCAAAAAGAATACAGTATAACCAAAATCTGGATCTTCCTTTATGTATGCATGGGTCGACTACTTCTGGCAAGACCTTTTAATTGAAATTTAAGTAGCCAATGAATATAAAAATCTAGTCATGTTTTAGGTTTGAACAACCATCTACAAACTTAATAGGTAGGTACAATGAAAATGGAACTGGAAGTTACACACACATTATGTGTTATTTACATTTTGATTATGGAAAGAGTGATCTCGCACATTTTGCACTAAACAATATTGCAAAAATGTATACCTAAATTTTGACTGGCATACTAATCAAAGTGTAAAATTACTCATTAGGTGTACCTATTAGTTGAGAGAAGTTAAAATATGCCCTTCCATACTTCCTGATTCCTAAATTAGAGAAATGAATGGTTCCTTGGCATGGCAATTTATCTTTAAATAATGCTACAAAAACAGAGAGGTTTATAAACTCTTTAAGTAAATTAACAGTAGGAAGTAGGAATCCATTTTTTATAATAAAAGGAATTTACTTGTCTATCTACGGGAAATTACACTAGCTTTATAAGTATATTTATGCTTTATAGTATATAAGTTATGATACTAACGCAATATGGATCGAAAGGTTGTCCGAAATAAATGATTTTTATTTTATTTTTTTTATTTATTTTGTGACTCAACATTACTTGTGTGCCAATGCTAAAATTTGTACTTGGTACAGGTGGATGTCCATCACTCTCAACCTCTACTCTTACTGGTATCCATATGTAAACACTATTAAGGACTGGTACCCAGAAACATGGAGGGTAGTAAAGAAAAAAGATGTGACAAATCCAGACACAGTTTTGTTAACTGGTTTAACATTAAATCCTCATGCACTGACTTATTTCTGATTTGATACTAGGCTTAATTAATACTGAATTTTGAAAATGCATAGCATTGAGTAATTTTTTTATAGTAGTAGGTATTGGCACAGTAGTGTGTATATGCATTTCACCACTATGTGATTAGTCTGACTTTATCCTCTTTTCTGTTATTATTTATTTTGCTGTGTTACATCAAAGATAAAATGGATTTTAATGATAAATAAATATAAAAGAACCTGACCTCAAACCTAAGTGCAAATCTGTTGGATTCAAGTTTAACTTCCAATGTCCTTGGTAAGATGTGAACCTGATCCATAAACTTGTCATCAGGGTTTCAACATCATACCTGAATCAGTTAAAGTAGTGCAAAGCTGATTTAAATTCGAATCTACTGTCCCATAGAATGCAGCATGCACAGCGGCAAGCACATTGATAAGATTTCTTTGATCCTAGTGAACTGCAGTGGTGAATAGCCTAATTTTGGCACTAAATGTGTTTAGCCAGTTACATTTAAACCTAGAAAAGTTCTAGCTTAGTATGGTATTAAATGTTGTTATAGAGTGTTGAATAATATAATCTTGGGAGTTATGTCATAATGTAATCCATGTAAGTATAAGATAAATTTGAAGAGTATGAGTAGGTACTATGAACACGTCAGATAAAATTAGATGCCTGAACTTGTCTTCAACTTAATAAGGTTAAGATAATATTTTGTTTACAATAACACCTCAATAAATTTACAACTACATTTAGACAAGCAGCGCCATCTGTGAAAGCACTTATCTATTACCTGCAATGCAAGCTTGATTTTTTTATCTCATTTAGTCGTTTAATTAATTTTTTATAGTTTGCAGATAAATCATAATAAAAACAATAGACTTGACATGTTTTTCCTGTTATATTATTTACTTGCCTTTGCCCACGATTTTGTACGCCCATAAACATTAACCATCTGTCTTAAATCCTGTTTATTCTCTATACCATGGGAATTTCATCAAATCTGTCCTTAGCGCTTGTCTACATCATAAAGACAACCTCTATACAAAATGTCAGCTTTCTAGTGCGAAGGGTTTTAGCTGCACATTGTGTTTCAGTCACTCAGTCAGTAATGGGAGAGTTTTATAATATATATATTGACTTATGGTTGGTGCTCTAAGTCTTGCAAACACAAGTTAATACCTACATGCTAAAAAATGGATGTCTCCCGCTATTCCATTTCAGGTTGGATTATATTGGGCTCAACATATAAGTAATATACAATATACAGTGTCAAGTTTCTTTTATGGTATAATATAGCAATAGTGCAATAAAGTTAAAAATAATAGTCAATTGATTTGTGGCAAGATCTCATAAACTAAACTTGACCAGATCATTGACATTACTGCATAGACTTTAATGTGTAAGTTTGGTACCTATTTTGAATTTGTACAAGTCATGGAGGTCTTTAGATCTTGGGTAAACTTTTCATAAAACTGACTAACCTGCCATTTTAAAAATGAAAAATATTTTGGGTCTCATTCTACATAATGACCAGGATTAGTTAAGTACCTGTTTATAATTATGATATCAATTACATAACTCTTTGATTGTAAAATGAAATTAACAATATGTTTTCTAATTATAAATTACCTAATTAAAACCTCCTGGTGATGTACCTATTTAAAGTGAGGAGGAGAACAAATGATAACAGTTATCAAGTTATGGCATAAACAAGTATACATACAACCTTGTTAAAGTAATCTTAACCTGATCATTTATTTCTTTAGGTTAACCTTTGATAGCTGTTCTGGAAACTTACCTAGAGTTGCATATTCAGTTGTAAGTTGAGTATATGTATATTTACAACAATGTAGATCTATTTAGAAGAATCGTTAAGCGTGAAAATAATTTGGATTGTAACCAAACTCCTGAGTAAACGTCAAAATCCGCAACAAAATGACCAGAATCCTCTAATTATAGCCGTATGAAATGTAAATCGGTGAAAATAATAGAGCAAAATATTCTACATGTTGACGTGGCGTGACATTGTTGAGAATGTATCTAAAGTGAGGCTTCCTACTTTTATTGCATCTTTTACAAGCAAATTAGCTCAATACGACATTGATTTACAGCAAAAAAACACATATTTTGCAGTTTCAATTTGATTACTGTAATATAAGTATGGCGCCTCTGACATTGTTGGCCTCTCAATCTTTATTTTGGTCATAACAATATGGCGAATGTACTTACCCTATTATTCCTAATGAAGTCTTCTATAGCTTTCAGAGCTGAATCCGTTAGTTTCACAAACACTAGTTCCTTATTTTCTTTATTACTAGACTCTGATGATAACCCATACTGAACACCTGCTGGCAAGGCCGCCATTTCTTATTCACTATTCGCACTGTGGACCAGCTGACTCCTTTGCTAGTCGGCACGTATCATATCATTCACACATTTTCTTAACCGTAATCACAGATTCACAACCTATTTATAATTATAATTACAACAACAAAGGGTTTTGAAGTCCAAATTAACAATCTTTTTGTAACCCCATCGACTCGGCCTTTGTTGGCAGCGCTCCTCAGTCTGCAAGGCCGCACTGACTGTCATGCGCAATGGCGCATTTGACAGGAAACGCGAGCATTCACTGCCCCAGAGCGATACTAGCGCCAATCTGTGGTTGGCAACAAGAAGTTTTAAAACGTTGCTAACTTCATGTCATAAAAAAATATCATAACTAATTGTTTTTCACTGCTTTTAATTAAGAATATGCATCATTAAAGAAGTTTCATATTTTATATCTAATTTTTATTAACTTAAGTACTTGTACAAGGGAGTATATTAAGCTTAATTATTTTCCAACACATTTTGAGGTTAAGATTTACAGTTTCATACACATTTCGTAAGCCACTTAACTTTATCTTACGTGTTATGTTACCCAGGTGTAAGATACTTATTTCTCCGTTTGTAAATGTTCTTTAATTTATCTGCCAATTGTGTACTGCTGGTAGCCAGTGGCTATTTGAGCATCATACTGAAATACTGGTGAGTTTGTTAAACAATTTTTCATCCTTGTTTTATTATTTACAAAAGTTATCCTTTTAACCTAGAACCTATATTTTCAGAGTGGTGTTAACTGCAATAACCATGACAAGTTGGGAAGAAAAAAAACTGCTTATTACGCGGAACTTACAAGAAGTTCTCGGTGAAGACAAACTTAACGAAATTTTAAAGCAAAGAGATTTGAAAATTTACTGGGGGACTGCCACCACGGGTCGTCCTCATGTAGCCTACTTCGTGCCCATGTCTAAAATTGCCGACTTTTTGAAGGCAGGCTGTGAAGTGACAATTCTGTTTGCTGACCTACATGCATACTTGGACAATATGAAGGCTCCCTGGGAGCTATTGGCATTGCGCACTCAATACTATGAAGCTGCAATTAAAGCTATGCTTACTTCAATTGGTGTGCGGTTGGAGAAACTCAAATTTGTAAGAGGTACAGAGTATCAACTCAGTAAAGAATACACTTTAGATGTCTACCGTATGTCTTCAGTCATTACTGAGCATGATGCAAAGAAGGCAGGTGCAGAAGTGGTAAAACAAGTAGATCATCCTTTGCTAAGTGGTCTCTTGTACCCTGGACTACAAGCTTTGGATGAAGAATACTTAAAAGTTGATGCTCAGTTTGGAGGTGTTGATCAGAGGAAGATATTTACCATGGCTGAGAAATATCTTCCCCAACTTAACTATGCTAAGAGGATTCACTTCATGAACCCTATGGTCCCTGGCCTGACTGGAGGTAAAATGTCCGCATCTGAGGAAGACAGCAAGATTGATCTTTTGGACAACCCATCAAATGTGAAAAAAAAGCTGAAGAAGGCTTTCTGTGAACCAGGAAACATCACTGAAAATGGAGTGCTCTCTTTTACCAAGCATGTAGTCTTCCCATTGATGAAACCAGGTGAGACATTCAAGATTTGCCGAGCTCCTGAACATGGAGGCAATGTGGAATACACCAACTTTGAGGACCTTGAAGGTGCATTTGCTAAGGAGGAAATCCATCCAGGGGATTTGAAGGCATCTGTAGAACAAGCTATTAACAATCTTTTAGCTCCTATTCAAGAAATATTTAAAGATCCTAAGCTGCAAGAGTTGACCAAGAAAGCTTACCCTCCTCCAACTAAAGCTAAAAGTAAGGGCAATGCTGAAGTTGATGAGATTACACCATCTAAACTTGACATTAGAGTTGGACGAATTGTAGAAGTGTCAAGACACCCTGATGCTGATGCTCTCTATGTAGAAAAGATTGATCTGGGTGAGGAAGGACCAAGGACTGTTGTATCAGGCTTGGTTAACTTTGTACCTATTGAAGAGATGCAGAATAGGTATGTTGTTGTGTTATGCAACTTGAAACCTGCTAAAATGAGAGGAGTAGAGTCGAAAGGTATGGTGCTTTGTGCTTCTATTGATGAACCAAAGCAAGTGGAGCCCTTAGTACCACCACAGGGTAGTAAACCTGGTGATAGAATTGTTGTTGAAGGATATGAAACTGGTGAGCCAGATGAAGTTTTGAATCCCAAAAAGAAAGTTTGGGAAAAACTGCAAGTTGATCTGAAAACGAATGACAGTCTCTTAGCTGTTTGGCAGGGAAATAAACTAATAAGTAAAGTCAATGGTAATTCAACTACCACCAAGTCAATGAAAAATGCACCAATCAAATAAATTGCTTCATTGCAACATTTTTTGTATTGTATGATTGTGCATCGTGTGAAATTCAGCGATTTTTCGAATTAAAAAGCTTATTTATTGAATTTGATGTTTTAAAATAAACGTTATTTTGTTAAATTTCATTTCTTTTACATTAAATTTTCTTTGTCATGTGTCCCCTCCAGTGAAACGACCGTGCCTTCGTTCAAGATTATAGGATAAGATTTACGCTCTAAAGCGTCTGCCACATTATTGCGTCGACCGTCGAAGTGATTATTGAGTGAGGTGTTGCATCTAACATTATTTGCACTTGATTACTGTGGAGATAATGTGGCAGACGCTTAATTGATCCGACTCCACAGATGAGTAAAATGTTTGTCGATCTTGTAATGTGGCTGTTACACGGTTGACAAAGCTTCCACCACTGTGATCTTGGTCGGTTCCCAACCGTTTGAATAAACAACCTTGCAGCGCGCCTGGTTTACGGGCGTGCGTTGGCAACGCGTTCGCACCACCGTGAAAGACGGTGGAGGGCTTGTTGGCAACCGCACGAGCGTGTTGCTGACCGCGTTATCAACCGCACGAGCGCAGCGCAGTTCGGTTATGTTTCCACTTGCACACAAAAGTGCTAAAGCGATACCTACTTTTCGAAATTTTTAAAGACAATGAGCAATTTTCTGTGTTTTCTCTCCGCGAATTCTAGACGCACTGAAGTTGTAACAGTGTTTGAGACGATGTTTGTAACCGTGTTTGCGACCGTCGTCGTGACCGAGCAACAAATCACAGACCAAGGTCATGATGGTGGAAGCTTGTAGCAGTTGCCAACCGTGTAGCAGCCCCATTATGAAAATCGAGTTGCATGTTTTGAAATGGAAATGGTGATGAATTTTCTCTTGTAAGACCAAATATGTGTAATGTTGCCACCTTAGTTACTACTTGTGCCACTTGTCAAGCTGGTAAAATTATGAGTAAAATAAATTTTCGTCTGAGCCAAGAGCGAGAGAGCGACACGATGCGGTCACCGCTGTTTCATTTATAGCTTGGCAAAAAGTCAAGAAATTAAACGAGGGCGCCACTTTCTTCGTTGCTGGGCTGTGTTGCTGGGGCTATAAAGCTACCAAGTTACAAATTTACAAGCTGGGTCGTGTTTTATAAAGCTACCGGTTACATTTTACAATGCTGTCTCATTTTTGACGTAAATTGCAACATGTACTTATAAGAAATTTCAGTTCCTCTACGTTTTCTCCGATTTCATGACTCTTTTGACTCGCTTTCAGTTTACCGAGTTTATCGAGCAACCACTGTGAAGTTAGCAAATTAAAGAAAAGAGTAATGTAATATTAAGTTTCTTTCAAAAGTTACAAAGATCAATGAGGTTTGTTTCTTTTTGGAAACATTTATTGAAGCAATAAGTATTAATTTTCTAAAGCTATTCAAGTATTTTGCGTCTGTTAGTCATAATCTCATGCTGATGAGCTGGGCCGTGTTTTATAAAATACGTCTCGATCGCGTTTGCGTTAAAGTGTCAAATAGTATGAGAATTGTTAAACGCGAAGCCAATCGAGACGTATTTCTTGGCCTGGTCGGCGATTACACTAGGTGCTCAGACCTCACTCGACAGTGGCGCCAACTCAATCTATGCGTACAAGTTTGTCAACTTAGCTTAGGCGGTGGCGCCGCTATCATTGTAAATCGTTATTCCGGCTGTTTGCTGCCCCCGACTACGAAGTGCAAAATTCGAACATTGTATCGTGCCGTCCCTCTCAGCTAATATTATTTAATACGATAGTGAGCGGGACGATACGATACGAACTTCGATTTTCGAATTTCGTAGTATGGGGGCTGTATGTACCTATCTGAGATTCTGAGTATGCGAAGTTTAATGTTTAATCAGGAATTCCGGCGGTGACGAAAATATTTTTAGAATATTTGGTAATCAAGTAATAATATACCGTTTATCTCATGACTTTACTTAGACTGGAGGCGCCATCTGTCGTTATCGTTAATGCAATCACCAATCATCACATCAATCAGTATCTCTAAGTATCAATCATTGCGTTACGTGTGATTGCGTGAATAAATAGCAAGTTGTAGGTATGATGACTAAATAAAATCACTGAAGCTTCCAGAAATGCTCGTAAAAAAACCACGCCATTATTTATTCTTGTAATTAAGACGATTTTTAATTTAACAAAAACTAATAATTATATTTTTTATAAACTCACTGAAACATGAATACACAGAAAAAAACCAGAAAAATGCCAACCCCGGGAATCGAACCCGGATCCTCGACACTCCGGGTCGTGTGCTTTTCCCCTACACCACGATTGGACATAGAGGAAAGGCCGAATTTTTTCCATGTATTCAAATCTTAGCTTGTTTTTATCACTTTTTGCAGTGACTAGCGCCATCTATGCGATTACTTCGTAAACCGAAAACAACGCACCCTTTCGAAACTTATCAGTTTACCCAGGCTCAACAACGAGATGGCGCACTAAAGCAATCAATTCATGATCTCAGTAGGAGTATCTTTTGAATTTTTTATTTTTACGGTTTTCCCGTGTATATCAATTATATTTTTTATAAACTCACTGAAACATGAATACACAGAAAAAAAACCAGAAAAATGCCAACCCCGGGAATCGAACCCGGATCCTCGACACTCCGGGTCGTGTGCTTTTCCCCTACACCACGATTGGACATAGAGGAAAGGCCGAATTTTTTCCATGTATTCAAATCTTAGCTTGTTAATAAAAAAATGGGAGAAAAAATACAAAAAAAGATACTCCTACTGAGATCATGAATTGATTGCTTTAGTGCGCCATCTCGTTGTTGAGCCTGGGTAAACTGATAAGTTTCGAAAGGGTGCGTCGTTTTCGGTTTACGAAGTAATCGCATAGATGGCGCTAGTCACTGCAAAAAGTGATAAAAACAAGCTAAGATTTGAATACATGGAAAAAATTCGGCCTTTCCTCTATGTCCAATCGTGGTGTAGGGGAAAAGCACACGACCCGGAGTGTCGAGGATCCGGGTTCGATTCCCGGGGTTGGCATTTTTCTGGTTTTTTTCTGTGTATTCATGTTTCAGTGAGTTTATAAAAAATATAATTGATATTCACGGGAAAACCGTAAAAATAAAAAATTGGGAGAAAAAATACAAAAAAAAAAGATACTCCTACTGAGATCATGAATTGATTGCTTTAGTGCGCCATCTCGTTGTTGAGCCTGGGTAAACTGATAAGTTTCGAAAGGGTGCGTTGTTTTCGGTTTACGAAGTAATCGCATAGATGGCGCTAGTCACTGCAAAAAGTGATAAAAACAAGCTAAGATTTGAATACATGGAAAAAATTCGGCCTTTCCTCTATGTCCAATCGTGGTGTAGGGGAAAAGCACACGACCCGGAGTGTCGAGGATCCGGGTTCGATTCCCGGGGTTGGCATTTTTCTGGTTTTTTTCTGTGTATTCATGTTTCAGTGAGTTTATAAAAAATATAATTGATATTCACGGGAAAACCGTAAAAATAAAAAATTGGGAGAAAAAATACAAAAAAAAGATACTCCTACTGAGATCATGAAAAACTAATAAGTAAAAAAAATACTGTTTGATCACTCAAAATTGTAACGTGTGTACCTACCTACCTAGTATGAAAGAAAAGGTTTTTGGTAAACGTCCCAATGCTCGACACGTAAATTCCAATAGTTGACACAGTTTGTCACCTTTATTGCTAATTTGCTACGTAGGTATTGAAATTGAAACTATTGAAAGTGCCAACTATTGGACATTTACCTTACAATAGGCACCAAGGTTAGATATCTATTGGTCACACACAACACACTCATTCCGGTACCAGTGGTTACAGCCACTTCTGGCTTCAGAACTAACTCTGGTTTACGGCTATTATGTAGGTAGATAAGTCACCGCGAGCTATTCTAAGTCATTTCAGATAACAGATAGTCAGTCAGCCACTCCAAAAGACATTTGCTCGAGCCTGCCAGTACTTACACAGCAGGTAAGTATCATTATTATTATAATTATAATAAATATTATGTACTTACCAAGAGTTGGGTTCTATTTGCTGAAGTCCAGGTTATACATATAGGTCGAAGTATCTATACTATAGGAAATGCAGACACGCGCCCTCGTCATAACCATGGTGTGCTTTATCTGGAATCAAAATATACTCACCTTCACAATTAGTCCCCCTTCCTATTTATATTGTATATTGTAAAATAATTCACTGATTAAAGTACAGTTTGCACAATACCCAATCAGAAAAAATATGGTGGGTGGTTAATTGTGCTGGTGAGCATAGTTACAGCCACTAAACATCTAAAAAAATGTAAATAGTTCGTCTATTACGGGAATCGAATTTCTGATTTTTTTCCGCTTTTCCCGAGTGTTTTAAATTGTCCAGTGCTAGCAGAGCCCTACTTCTAAGCAAACTACACCCAATAGACATACGTAAATAAGTCGTAATAAATCTGTAAAGCCAAACTTATCTGCTTTGTTTTTTTTCACATTTCCAAATACAAAAGTTTCCTTGGTAGAGGACACTTGACTCTAACATAATGAGAACTTCAAAGCTAAACATTTCGCAAACGAATCCTTTATATCTTCGGACACCCTAACTAAGCACTGAATAAATAGGTAGGTAGGTAGGTATAGCGTAACAGTGCCCTAAGCACGACTTGTCGAATCCTGCGTTACGTTACGGTTATCGTATCGAGATCGAGAAATCTCATACTAAATTTTAGTTCCAAATACGCTCACAGGCGGGCGCTGTTCCAAACCTCATACAAACTCGTTATAGTTTACTATTCGATTTTACGTGACGCAGGATTCGACAAGTCGTGCTTAGGGCACTGGTCTAGGGCTCTTCAAGGCTCGAGTGAATAGGCCCAAGTCTATTACTGAACCTGTGAGTTACACTTTTGCCCTCACCTGCACTTTCTATCATGTGAGAAACAGTTGTTTTGTTGCTTTGAGAATGGCCTCGTAGAGAGTGCCGAAACGCGGTCAGTGTATATAGTAGGTACAGTGTAGTGGTGGAGGTTGGGTCTGGGTTGTGTAATTATATATGTATATGTTATACGTATATTTTGTCTAATATCCATAAGTAAAAGCTTTGCTTAGATTGAGATTAAAACACTGTGGAAAAGCGTTAAAATCTTTCTAGGGAACCCTTGTGCGCGAGTCCGACTCGCACTTGTCCGGTTTTTTTTACTTAGAAACTGTACGCAGTGTGGGGTCGTTTTATAACGGTTATACCTACATAGACAAACATAAATAAGTTGATCAACTATTACTCGTAAACTTGTAAAGCCTACTTATCTCTGATAGTTTTCCTTTTAAATTCACTATTCACTACAGCTCTGATTTTTTTCACATTTCCAAATACCACAGTTTGTCTGGAACAGGGGGGGTGGGGGGAACAGGGGGGAGGGGGGAACAGGGGGGGGGGGGGTGCAGGGGACGACGACGACGGCACTAAACTTGACTCCAACAAAAATGAGCACTTCAATCAAAGCTAAATATTTCGAAAACGATCGATCAAAAAATTATCTTGGAACACCCTCAACTAACGAAAAATAAATACTTAAGTGGTCAAATATTTAATATGAAATAAAAAAAAGTATTCTTTACCATCCTGGATAGTGTTGCACTTAAGAATATAACTCCTAGATAATTATAATTATTAGGTAAGTACATATACATATTAAAAAATAATGCCTTTACCTACTGCCTTATGCAAATGAAGGCGTGGATGAGGATCTATCAAGAGAATAAAGGATATTGTATCACCTAATGTACGCGACAGTCATTTTATATCAGATGTAAAAAGCGGGCTGAGAGCAAGCCTGCATGTGGGTCGTGTGCATAATAAAATTCTTAACAATGAATGCACGGATAAAATTAGATATTCAATAACGAGAAGGGGGTCGGAGGTTCGCCATTTTGGATTTTCGTTCCGGCGAGGGGGAGCGCGCATGCGTGGCCGGCACCCGCACCCTGCCTGTAGGGCCGGGACCTCAGCAAGTGTGATGTCAAAAAACACGTTATTCTCTCCCCTCATTCCACTAACCCAGTACGTCTTAATACAAGGGATTATTAATACAAACCGTCAGCCCTGTTAAACATCAAAAGTCGCCGTACAACTGCATATTGCAGGCGGGACAAAGTGCAGTGTCTGTGTTACGCCTTTTTCCGGATACAGGACAGCAGTTGTTCTCAGTGATGAAATATCATTAACTTATTAGTGTGTCATCTTTTCATACATTTTTTTACAATAAACTATAATTCTGTGAGTATTTTTTAAAGCAGCAATGATAACAACCATTCAGAGTATGCGAGTGCAAAATAAATTCGTACATGCGCGTGTTATGACAGTGTACGCATTGAGCGGGATTGCACCGGCAAATAAAACATAATGGGATGACCCGAAATAAGAATTCATGGAAAAGGTTTGGCGTCGAGTAGGTCTCCATTCCTCCCGGAAGAAGAGGGATGGAAGCGGGACTAGCCAGGAAGTGACCTCATCCGCGCCGCCTGAAGCTGAGTATCAGAACATACATACGTTGAGAACAGCTGATTTGATTAGGCAAAGGCAAGGCGAAGAGAAGTCGACTCTTCGCTCTTCATATATTATAAGGAACGGAGAGAACTTTATTCTTGTGGAGAGGCGTCGTCGGAGGAGGCGTCGCAGCGGTACCAGGGCCTCATCAGGGAGCAGACACCACACCCCGCCAGTGGAGGAGAGCGCTCGCGCGGACATCAAGCGCCGACCGCCGGCAAGGCTCAAGATCTTCGGCATCCAATGGCCACTGCATTCTAGCGACTCCAGGTAAGCTTAGCCTCCAAAAATACCTGTTGGTAAGTATTAATATAATAAATAATAACAATAGCTGAAACGATATTCTGGAAGCAAAAGAGAGTACGCGGAACGGAGTACGGAGGGTAAGGAATTCATAATTACTACGCATAGTTTATACGTAGTGCGTTAGTTTTATTTGTTTTATGAAGTAGGTATAATATGATAATCATCTTTACATTAAATTAATGAAATGACACGTGCTTGACTAGTATTAATAATTTATAAGTACAGGTTATTTTTAAAATTTAGCTATTGCTTTTAACAATACCTACTTAACGAGATTTTGATATTTCACGTTAAGGTAATCTCTATTCACCTACAATAGTGCTAAGATTTATCAACAAAGTACGGTTACTTATCAATAGGAGGTTGCACCAATTAAAAACTGTGTGTTTTTCGAGATTGATAGGTTAATTTTCAAATCACAGGACGTCGGGTGCATTATACCTACATTTAAAGTCTATTAAAGTACTCTATGACGTAACGTACTCATAAACGAGTAAGTATGTTCCTCACACTAAGAGAGTTATTTCGTGCGATAGGCATCCTTTTCACATAAAGTCCCTAAATGCGACTCAAGCAATACCCACTATATAGACACACTTCAATAACTCAATATACATATTACATGAGGTAGGAACGGGAGCTGGAGCTAGGTACTCCTAGTGTTTCATGTTTAATTCAGCTTTTCACGGGTTCTCTTTTACACGGGGTGCATTGACCGGGTCAAATGAAATGCCTAGGCACAAGCAGGCGCCGCTGCAATACATAGTTTAACATTTATTAAGTTTATACCTTTACTCTTTTCAACTTCAAAAGTAGATGCTTGGTTTTCTGCCTCTATTTATTATTATAACAACTTTGTACGAAGTCCTCCCAGAGGAAGGACTATTAATTAGTCCGAAACTCGAACTCGAAAAATAGACTTGTACCTATACGTTAGTGATCTGTTTATTTCACTATGATTGAGTCACACGGTTGTTTCATGTTAAAAAAAACTTTGTACGAAGTTTACGTGAAGGGGACTTGGCAGGTACACGACAATGTAAGTATCTACTTTATTATGATAAACTCGGGACTTAATCACGTTAAAATAAATGTATTATTTAAATACCTCTACGTTTCGGACGTGACGTTACGTCCAGTCCATGGTCTCGTTATGGTCATAATAATGTGTGAAAATAGCGAAAGTTTAAATCAATACAAGTGTCTACTTATTTTGACGTTGGCTCTACCCCCACTCTACCGTTCAACAATCAGTCAACAACGAACAGCGCCCGCCCGTGAGCGTATTTGGAACTAAAATTTAGTATGAGATTTCTCGATCTCGATACGATAACTGTAACGTAACGCAGGATTCGACAAGTCGTGCTTAAAGCACTGGTTTAGCAATAAATATACTTAGTATAGCTAAAGCGGCCCTACACTTCATGTTTCGTTTCACCTTCCGGTAGGTCGAGCACGAAGTTTTCGAATCTTGCGTCATCATCATCATCATCATCAGCCCACAGCAGTCCACTGCTGGACATAGGCCTCTTCCATGGCGCGCCACAACACTCTGTCTTCGGCCCCTCGCATCCATCCGCCACCAGCAACCCTCTTGAGGTCGTCCATCCATCGTTCCTCAGGACGCCCCATACTACTTTTCCCCGTATCCCGAATCCCCCGGAATCTTGCGTAACGTAACGTTATCGTATCGAAATCGAGAAACCTCGTACTAAATTTTAGTTCCAAATACGCTCACGGGCGGGCGCTATTCCAAACGTAATACAAATTTCTCGATTACTTCGTTCTCGATCCTCTGTTCCTATTATCGCATCTATTTCCTCTGTATCATAATGTTATTGTAACGCCCCTTTTACGTGAATATCGTGAATACTATTCTGCATCTATGATCTATGTCTGTCTATGTTATGTTAATTAACGCCACCGCTAAAAATTCAAAAGATTGTGATAGATACTTGAGTAGTAAAAATTTAGTTGAAAAATTTAATGTTAAGTATATCTCTCTACTCTACCATCGTTCATTAGTTAATTACCAACGTAGAAAGCGGTTTGTTTCTTAATTAAATTGCAATTAGTTCTCTTCGTCAATTAAGCCATAGCGGACTTATACAGACAAAACTAACTGGGTATAGGTATACACTGAAACAAAATCTACTAATGTAGTTACATAAAAAAATTAAGTTCATGTTTTTTTTTCTCCGAGTTTGTTTTGAACTGGGTAAATTGTCAGTATTTTCTGTAAGAACTATATAAATGGAACTTTGTTGTTTTTTCCCTTGGACGGTAAAGTCACGGTGTTTTGCCAACAAGTACGAGTACCTACAATCGACACTGTGCCAGCTTGGTTCAGGAAACGGACAGGCACATTTGTCTGTATTTACCTATATCCATTTTGTCTGTCAAAGTTTAACAATTCACAGTCAGTTAAGCGAAACAAACAAATAGGCTAACATATGCATTAAGTCGAGTTGAGCCGTTACGGACTAATCATTAGTCCTTCCTCTATGAGCTCATGACTCGGCGGCAGCGAAACGTTTCATGTTACAAAATCCTCTAACAAACTTATTGATCACTAAGTATGAGCAAGGGAGAATAAAAAGTTTGCATGCGTCTAACATTTTCGTGTATCTATGTACTATATAGTCAGAATACCCGTTAATATTCTCAAGTCACAATAATAATTATGTTAAAGCTTCGTCCAGGGGCAGTTGGTTTTAATTTTTCAAAGCCACCAGTGATACCACTGAAGTCAAGACTCCGTGAGCGAAATTCTTACGCACAAGTACTTATAAATCAGAGCTTGGACAGGTCATAGCAAAAACAGATATGGAAATAGAACAATACTCAATAGAGTCGATACACAAGAATATAATTATCTAAAGAGGATATTATCGTAACTTAACATTAAACCTTATATGGTTGCGTATCTATCATGGTTTTGTCAAAGTGGCATTCTTGAAACTGTTTTGTGGTGACAATTTAAATTAGTACAATTATTTACTCAATGTTATTTAATTTTCTTTTAAATATTTTGAAAATAAAAACGATTAATAAGTGGATTGAGAACTACCCCGAACTCTATTATAATGAAATTGAAAAATATAATTAAATAGTACTTTACATAATGCGACTTTATTAATCTTGTTCTATTACCGTGTTGCAATTATTTTGCTATGACCTGTACGAGTTCTGCTTATAATGAATTGTGTACGCATAGCATACACCACACACTGTCTAGTGGTAAGAAAACCTGACTGTGAAGCTTGAGGTTCCGGTGTCCATCCCCGATCGGGACATATATTTAAAATGGAAAAATCTATAAAACATTGAACAAGTTCATTAAAAGGTACCTCTCTTTTATCAATGTCTAGTGTCTAAAAGAAATCATCATCATCAGCCTATTTTTACGTCCCACTGCTTGGCACAGGCCTCCTCTCAGCCAGAGACAATGATAAGGCCTCACTCGTTTCCTATATAAATATAAACGAGATAGGTATTATAAAAAATAATATTCAAGCGCGGGTCAAGGTGATCTCAATGCGTGGTTCAAGTTTTTCATCCGTCAAGTAAGTTTTAAACATACGAGAGGCAAAATTATTTGATTATTTTATGCCTACATAAAACAATCAAATGAGTAGTTTACCTATGTACGTATGTATGTATATCTCTTTATTGCACATAAAACAAAATGTAACAGATCAAAAGCAAACGTACAAAGGCGAACTTATCCCTTAAAGGGATCTCTACCAGTTAACCTTCGGGCGATTGACAGGACATCAGAAAAAAGAGTAGACATACAAATAAAAGTAAAAGGATCCGGAACCTGAAATTAACCTAAATAACTAAAGCATTTAAAATACACATACATAGAAATACAGATACACTCTAGTACATACCAATAGCATAACGATAAATTAATACATATCAAAAAATACACACTACATAAAAATACATATATACACGAATTAGAGAACATACAATATCCACTTAAGAGGAACCGTCAAGCCAGTACTTCCTCAAGCGATTCTGTAGGGTGGCAACAGTTTGCGACTGCCGATGTCACAAGGTAACCGATTCCACAACAACACAACACAACACAACACAAGTCTAACAGCGTGCACGGAGAAGAATTTGGAATGGGTGACAGGAAAAGAGAGAGAGAGATTGTTACTCGACCGTAAACGGTTCCCGGAACCAGTGGCCAAGTAGTTAAATCTTTCCGAGAGGTAGGAAGGGGAAGGGGACTGTATGTTTTCGTATGTTTTACCTATCTGTGTTTGAAATGAAATAGGTACCTAGCACAATGTAAAACCTTAGTCATCTAGGGCCTAGTGTGTATGGTTTTAGAGAAATGTCTCAAAGCGAAGCGCGGCGGAATAAAACTACCCTCTCCCCCACTACCTGCTCGGCGGCTGTCGATGGCTTCTGGACTAAGGGCTAGCGCGACCGGCCGCGACTTTGTTGCATTCTGAGTGACAGAAAAGGACGGGCAGGCCCCTATTTTACAATTCAGTGTCAATTGCTGACTTTATAATAGCTTTTGTTTTAGCGCGCGTCATATTAGCAACTAGCTTTTGCCCCCATGAAATATTTCAAAATGAGCTAGTTCCCTATCCCGTGGGAATTTCGATAAATCCCTTCTTAGTGCACCTCTAGGATACTCAAGGTATATGTTTGCCAAATTTTAAGTCTCTAGGTCCAGTGGTTTAGGCTGTGCGTTGTCAGTCAGTCAGTCACGGTACTGTTTTATAGGTATAGATAGATAGATGAAATGTAGATGGAATTGTCATTGTAAGTTGATATTTGTAAAGTTGATGAAATAGGGGCCGGTTGTTCTCGCGCGAGATAGAAGTCGCGAGATAGCAGTGCGTTGTGCTAGACCTAAAGACCTACTACCTCAATCAACTGTGCCAAGTTTCAGCGCATAATAGTGAAAAGGTACAAGGTATTTTGCACGTAAACATTTTGCAACTCAGCTCATTTGGTGTCAATTGTCCCATGATATACTAAAATAAACAAAGAGCTCCCTGTTGCAGGCACACGTCGATCACGCGCCGGTTCTGCCGCGGCCGTCGTTCTAGAGACGACAACGAGCTCTACCGCTCCAACAGCTTCAAGTTTGAGCGATTTTCGCGCGAGCCGCCGGCTGATGAGTTTGCTTCGGGGTCTCAGGTCAGTGTGTCACCAGAGCCCCGAGCACGAGTATTCGAATGCTACGTAACGTAATCGCGTAGAGAGTTATCGAGAAAATTTGTATGACGTTTGGAACAGCGCCGCCCGTGAGCGTATTTGGTACTAAATTTAGTATGATGTTTCTCGATGGCGATATGATAACGATTACGTTACGCAAGATTCGAATATTCGTGCTTGGGGCTGAGGTTACAGGCAAGATGGTACAGTCAGCAGCAGAAGTAGCAAAGCAACTGAAGCGGTCACATTGATCTGCACATGCTCTTATGTCTATAACAATAGAGCCGTGCTTAGTTCATTGTGAACGCGTCGGTTGCTTTGTTTAGTTACTTTTGCTGCTGACTGTACAGGCGTTTACGTTTAACGAAAATTCATCATTTCGATCCCACTTTACGAGTAAGGGAAGGATAGAGTTGCGCTCTCAGTGTGTAGCGTTTACGCTTTATTAGAGCGTTAGAGCCTGTATAATAATATTAATATGCTGCGAAGGGACGTCACTGATCATCATCATCATCATCATCATCATCATCAGCCCACAGCAGTCCACTGCTGGACATAGACCTCTTCCATGGCGCGCCACAACACTCTGTCTTCGGCCCCTCGCATCCATCCGCGGCCAGCAACCCTCACTCACTCACTCATGTGTTTTTATATTGACAACCTCCTGGTAAAGACGTATAATTTTCGGCGTACACCGAGGTATATTTTTTTGGTCACTCCCACTTTCAGTACCTACATATAGGGCCGTAGTAGGTCAACACGCTATAGAATTAGTACCTACAGCTTATTTGCTTATACCATATGTACACAGGCGAAACCTTTTCATTGTTTTTAACCTTGCTTCCTATCGACTTATCGAGGATGTTAAAGTTAACTTTACATCTCAATAAAAAAAATATCTATGGATAAAGGAGATCGACGCGAACGTAACATATTTTACTCATAAACCTTCGGATTTATGGATAAATCCGTTGCTGTTCGGCGTTTCTCTTTATGGTATGTTTTGTAACTTATGACAACCAAATGTTCTTTACCGTGATTCTACTTTATGCTACGGAATTGTTAAATTTATTGTTTTCAGCTGTATAGCTTTCCACTAATTGCGCTCATTAGGAAAGTCAAATTAGCATTGTCCCGTGTT
Organism: Clepsis dumicolana; assembly: GCA_963691665.1. Classification (NCBI taxonomy): domain Eukaryota; kingdom Metazoa; phylum Arthropoda; class Insecta; order Lepidoptera; family Tortricidae; genus Clepsis; species Clepsis dumicolana. The sequence continues at coordinate 6,504,310 of OY829521.1, forward strand.
GTACGTTTAAGTTATGAGAGTCATTATAAATCGATTTTTAGATACAATATCCATCCAAGTCTATTTATATTTGCCTATTACAATTGATAGCATTTTGCATTTCGAAATGACGCCACAGTATTTTATAATCTATGAGCTTGCTATTTAGCCCTATCGAAATCACGGTCTCATTTCTATAAATAATAATGACTAATCTCAACGATTCCGATAAGGGCACTAATCTAACGATTCTTCAAAGATAAAACTTCACCGCAAACAGCACAATACATGAAGCACTATAACGTACGTTATCATTCAACAGGAAATATAAAACTCAGCCTTCTACAAGATGTTTATGTGGAAATAAATTCTCTTTATGACACGGGATCTATGAAATTGAGTTTTCATAGACTGGGCGGTCTCACGACTCGAGGACACGCCAGCCCTCGCACGGTGAAAGCGTTACCCTCTTATCTAGATGAGCCATCTCCTTCCACAAAGGAACGCTTTTCAGGCTCTCTGGGCGGAGGCAACGCGAACAATCCTGAATAGGAAGCGTGTATTGAACGGCACAATATCGTCGCCTCTCCTTGATTATTGAGTTGAGCTTACATACCTACTCCGACGGATAGTTATACTTCTAGGACTAGCACCTGCATCATATTACGTAAATAGGTAGGTTCGCCTTGCTCTGAGCTAACTATTCTTGCTGGTGAGATGCTTGAAATGCGTGCGAAAGTTTAATTCGTAAATAAATAAAAAACCGGCCAAGTGCGAGTCGGACTCGCGCACGAGGGTTCCGTAGAAAGATTTTAACGCTTTTCCCCAGTGTTTTAGGAAGTTCAGTGTTAGCAGAGCCCTGCTCTTAAGCAAAATGTACGCAGTGTGGGGTCAACTTATATTGGTCTGCGAAATCTACAGCAGACATACAAATTTAAGGTTTTGAGACTTTTCGGAGTGGTTGTGCTATAAGAGCTACCTTCATACCAAATTTCAAGTTTCTAGGACAACTGGAAGTACCCTTTAGGTTTTCAAAAAAACGGCAATTTGTATGAAAACGACTTTTTTAATGACTGTATCTTTTGATTGCGTTGACTTAGATGCTTGATTTTTTTCACAGCTTCAAGGGACCGCAGGTTTGCGTATTTGTTATTAATTTCAGCATCCTACCTCCACGCGTTCCAGAGAAAAAGGGTCTTGACAGACAGACAGACAACAAAGTGATAATATAAGGGTTCCGTTTTTTCCTTTTGAGGTACGGAACCCTAAAAATGACAATTTGCATTAAGATGCGTATTTTCACTTTTCCCCAGTGTTTTACAAAGTCCAGTGTTAGAGCAAAATGTACGCAGTGTGAGGTCAACTTATATTGGTCTGTGAAATCTACAGACAGACATAAAAATTCAAGATTTTGGGAATATTCTGAGTGGTTGTGCCAAGTATAAGAGCTACCTTCATACCAAATTTCAAGTTTCTAGGACATCTGGAAGTACCTTTTAGGTTTTTAGAAATCGGCAATTTGTATGGTAATAGCCTTTTTAATTACTGTATCTTTTGATTGCGTTGACTTAGAAGGTTGATTTTTTCACAGCTTCAAGGGACCGCAGGCTTGAGTATTTGATAATAATTTCAGCATGCTACCTATACGCGTTCCAGAGAAAAAGGGTCTTGACAGACAGACAGACCGACAGACGGACAACAAAGTGATCCTATAAGGGTTCCGTTTTTTCCTTTTGAGGTACGGAACCCTAAAAAGGAGACACCACTTTGACAATAACTCGGCTACACCCACGCTAGGCTGCTGCTAAATGCTGAAAATATAGGTAACTTAAAAATACCTACTATAATGACCTACGTCACGTACACTTTACTAAATATGAGAGTTATTTAATATAGTAAGGCTGTGTTCGTGTACATTATTATGTCAATCAAAGTAAAGATCGGGTAAGTAATTTTTTTTTAATTTTTTTTTGTTCCTTCTGGCCCTAAAGGTTTGTTGTTTCTGTTCGTATTTGTCTGTAACTTGAGCGAACAGAAGAAATTTGCAATTAAATTAGGTACTTATTGGTTTGATAGAAAGTATTGGAAAAACTAAAACTTACACATATCTACGCTTTTATGACTCTATCGTCACATCCTTCCTAATCATGCAGCATAAGTGTTGTGAAAGTGAGTGCATACACCAAATATAATAGAAGTGTCCCATTGCTCAGTCTTCCGATTTATTAAACACAACAGAACACTTATTTAAATATGCAAATTTCATTTAAACTGATTCAAATTAAGTGCTCTATTGTAGCTCTACCCCTCTACCAATCAATGAAATTTGTACGTTTTAAATTCACGCCACCTAGCGGAGAGTAGCAAAACTAGTAAAACATCATTGGCTGCAGTGCTGCGGAGCGTTTCTCCACACTTTGAAGAGATGGCGCTATGTTGTTATTTATCTAGTTTAAATGATAAAAAATAGATGGCGCTGATATGAGCCGTAGACGACGCAATAAGCAAAGGAAGTCTAGCATTTTTCTCCTGTAGCCCTGTAGTTAACATTGTCAGTAATCAGAAACTTCATAGCAGAGGGTCGAGCACGACTTTACGAATGCTGCGTAACGTAAAATCGAATAGTAAACGTTGTCGAGTTTGTATGACTTGGAACAGAGCCCGCCCGTGAGCGTATTTGGAACTAAAATTTAGTATGAGTTTCTCGATCTCGATACGATAACTGTAACGTTACGCAGCATTCGTAAAGTCGTGGTCGACTCTATGTGCAATGTGTCTGGATTGATTTCTTAGCGGCCGGCTTACTATACTGTATAATAATGCTCCGATCGCTTCATCTCATCATCGTTCATCAATATCATACTGAAACATAACGCAGAGATTTATAGACAACTAGCTGTTGCCCGCGACTTGGTCAGCGTAGATTTCGGTTATCGCTGTCCCGCGGGAACTATTCCATTTTCCCGAATAAAAAGTAGCCTATGTTATTCCCCAATATTCAAACTATCTTCTTACAAAATTTCATCTAGATTGGTGCAGCGGTTTTTCCGTAAAGAGGTAACAAACAAACAGACAGAGAGACAGTTACTTTCACATTTATAATATTACTTAGGATTTATTTAAATTTTATCAAGAAGTTTCAATACTTATACCAAAATATTTCCAACATTTTGTTTAATTTATTGGGTGATAGGGGTCGTGCGGTATTGCAACATAAATTGTGTGCACACGGTGTTCAGGGGAGGGACATTAATATCATCTGTCCTATCAATTACAGCGCGGTGGTCACCGCCGCCCCGACAACTTATCGAAGGAAAATACGAGAAAAATTTGACACATTTGTCTGTCAGTGGCGTTGTACGTATGTAATCAGGGTTGTCAACGCAGACGTCTCCTCGTGTCTTTTCACCTTTCTTAGTTTCTTTATTGGAATTTCTTTATTTGTTCGCGAAAAATACGACATAGCTGTTAATCTATCAAGCCTTTGTTTTGTTAGGTGACTTAGTTTTGTTTTTATGTATTATGTCCATGATGATAATGATAAGTGTAGAAATTGACTATGCGTCATTGTCTCTCTACGTATACCTATGCATATTTTTAAATGGTGTTGGGAATAAGGAAGGCGCTATTTTCGAAGGCGCTTTTGTGCATGTCGGTGGCAGGTACTGAAAGGGTATATCTATGCATATTTTTTCAGGCGACATAGCCAGTTTGTATTAGTACATACAGTCGAAGGAGCTGATTTGCATGCTACCTGTAACCCTTTCGCTGTATAAGTCACATTGACATAATCATTATACGTCTTCAAATAAACCTTTGCTTAATTTATTGTTAAAAGGTTCCACAGAGGAATATACGCGATTTATTTGTTTCGACAGCCTATACTTAATGTAACTGTCTTTATCTCCATGATTCAAACGAATGTTTTTCTATAATAAAATAATAAAATGGGACTTAAAAACCTGAATACAGGCACTGCGATGTAACCAAATCCCAGCTAAATAAGACCTTTTGTACAAACAAGAGCATATGAACTAAAAACAATTACTTTGCTCACCCGCGACCACCAAAAAAGCAAAGTAATTGTTTTTAGTTCATAAATAACGTATAAAGTAACGCCTGATTCAATAAACAAGAGCATTCTTTTAACAGTGCCCGTTAAATGAAGTCAGTCCTATAAAATCTTAACCTTCATAAAACACTGATTTATTCTATTCCGTACAGCCCTGGTGGCAATATAAATCACGTTATCCCCGCAGTGATCGCGATTGCCTCATCAACATACTAATGCGGCGCGCCAGCTGTGCCTCCGGCCTTATGAAAGTCTGTGTCCTAGACTGGCTTTATTTACGGGAACGTATTTTACATCTTTTCAAAGGTTTTTGAGGAAAATGGTTATTGATAAAAGATTAGATTAGATTAGATTAGATTATTTATTATTTCAATATAAAATTACATTAAATTGCACATGTCAAGTCAAAGAATTTAAATATTGAAATCGTCAAAAAATTATTAAGAAATAACATTAAATAAACAAAGAATTAAATGTCAAACAAAATTATACAAAATAAAATAGAATTACAAAGAATGTTCTCCACTAGGGATCGTCAAAATAAATATAATCAATATACATTAACATTATCAATCTATAATTTAACAATATCATGCATGTCAAGGTGAAAAATAATGTCAATAAATACTAATAAATAAAAATAAATAAAATATGGTGAATCTTCCGTCACCATCACCGTTTGAGCTGGCGCGGTGCTCGAAAGTATCTAAGTACAACTCTACTTTCACAGGTTTTTGCATAGTTAAATACTTTTGAACATCTATCCCGCCCTAGCGCCTATCTCCTACTCGTATACACGTTTGATGACGTTTTTGCGAGTGCTTTCGTGCCTGTATAATCGGTGTTTAAAGAAACGGACGTGACGTCTACGTGACGTTAAATAAGATAATTACTTTGTGCAGGCAGAATTAGTTCTTCTTTACAGACAATTTCTTAAGAAACCCCATATCTGCTTAATAACGGGCAGGGTTGTCTGGTTTTTTTTAAGCTACAACAGGTCAGCCACTGTTAGAATTTTCCAAATATTCATAATTTACAGCAAACCTTCTGCTCCCAGCTCCCGTAATCGACGTCTGAAAGGAAAAGTCTGGGAAAACTTAAACGCTCTGACTTTTAAAAATGCCCACTTACCTTATGAGAAAAGTTTTCGCATTTATACTTACGAGGGCTGTTTGATAAGTACCCGTTTATGGAAAAAAAAACCGTTTTTTTTGTATATATGCATTTATTTTTCTACGTAGTCACCTTTTAACTATACACATTTGTTCCACCTATACTCAAGCTTCAATAAACCATCCAAAAAGTATGATTTTGGAAAGTCATTAAAATAGGCCTCTGTGGCGGCAATGACTTCGTCATTTGATCCAAATCGCTTGCCACCGAGCCATTTTTTTAGGTTGGGAAACAAAAAGAAATCGCATGGGGCCAAATCTGGAGAATACGGGGGGTGAGACAATAGTTCGTAGCGTAACTGTGCTAATTTAGCCGTCACATCTCTGGACGAATGAGCCGGGCCGTTGTCGTGATGAAACAGTACTTTTTTCTTTTTTAAATGGGGTCGTTTGTCCTTCAACACGGCGTCAAATTCATCCAATAAATTGGCATAGTACTGCCCTGTTATTGTTTTTCCCTTTTCTAAATAGTCAATATGTATAATACCCTGCGAATCCCAAAAAACGGTCGCCATGACCTTTCCAGCCGATGGGACGGTTTTTGCTTTCTTTGGAGCAGGTTCACCCGGTAAAATCCACTGCTTCGACAGCTCTTTCGTTTCCGGGGTGTAGTGGTGGACCCACGTTTCGTCCACGGTCACGAAACGACGCAGAAACTCCTTCGGGTTACGTTTGAAGACGGCCAAACACTGCTCCGAAGTAGTCAGTCGGTTCCGTTTTTGCTCCTCCGTGAGTAAACGCGGTACCCACCTCGCCGATACTTTCTTCATACCCAATTTTTCTTCTAATATGTGTTGTACCCTCTCGATTGAAACGTTTACAGCATCAACGATTTCTCGAAGTTTAATTCGGCGGTCGGCTAAAACGACATTTTCAATTTTCTTAACCATATCGTCTGTAGTCACCTCAACTGGCCGGCCTGGGCGATCCTCATCAAAGACGGTTGTTCTCCCCCGCTTAAACTCGTTATACCAATATCTGACGGTTGTCATAGAAGGAGCACATTCATGGTAAACCGCTTGCATTCTTACTTTTATTTCATCACATGTTTTTCCTTCCAAAAATAAGAATCTAATTACAGACCGATACTGTTCTTTCTCCATTTTAACAATTTTAAGATCACGCCTTCACTGAATCGTTGTTAAATGAGAAAAAAAAACAATAGAATGCCATTTTTTTTTAGTTTTCCCGCCTCTGAAAAATGGCTTAAAAGGTGGTATACTTATTTGCGGCCAGTGATATTAATATATTTAGAAAACGGGTACTTATCAAACAGCCCTCGTTTGAGGGTTATTGTACCTGCTTGTAGTTACACGTGGATACATTGTTTTTGTTTGTCAACTTGCAATTTGACACTCGCTCTACAAAGGGTCTTAATTTTGGTTTTATGTTTTTTTTTTCAAATGATGATTCGATGATTGTCACTGAATGTTTACATTATACTCGCTGTTGCCCGAAAATTCATCTGCGTCACGCGGGAATTTTCGACTATCCTGGGATAAAAATAGCCTATGACAATCTGGGACAGTTTAGCTTTAAAATAACGTAAGATTTTTTTAAATAGGTCCAGTATTTATAGAGATTACTTATGTATATATGTTATATACTTAGTACATATTGTATAAATTAAAAGGTAGGTAGCCTTTCTTTTGAAAAATCTAGTACTCAAGTTAGATCAGCTATGACTAAAAGCGCAATGCGGGAAAAATACAAGCAATGATGCATCTCAGGTTGGCTTGTTTACAGCGTGTAGGTCAAGGATTTATAGAATTCGCTGCACACTCCATCCCAAAAACTTTGGCGCTATTCCATTAACTTCCCTTTGAAAAATATTTTCCACCTTTTAGATTCGTATATACCTAATGTTATCACGAACATTTCAGCGAATAAACCTTTAAATGTGGATGTTTAGGTACTTTAATATCTTGCCTTTACTTTTATATGTAGTTGTGAACGTGCAAGACAAGGTAGTAATTGTAGGGTCAGCAACAGATATACCAGATCATACGGTTGTGTTATGCTAACTAAGTGCACTAAGCTTGAAAGGTGTGTGTGATATTAGTCTCTCGAGTGGTCGGTGGTTGGGTGGCAACCCTACAGCCAAGACTACTCTAAAATGTAAAAGTTTAACACCTTTCTACCGAGTTTCACTGCTATACCTGCTATATAGGCGGGTGGTAGGACCTTGTGCGAGGGCCGTCCGGATCGCTACCACCATCTTACTCGCTAATCCTGCCGCTAAGCAGCACTGCTTGCACTGTGGTGTTCCGGTGTGGAGAGTAAGACAGCCGGTGTAATTACGGGCACAAGAGGCATTTCATCTTAGCTCTCTAGGTTGGCAACGCATCTGCAAACCCTCCGGGGTTGCCGGTATCTATGGGCAGTGGTGATCACTTACCATCAGGTGGCCCACTTGCTCATTTGCCTACCTAGTTGTATAAAAAAAAATCTCCATTATAAATTACGCATTCAATAGATACGTTGATATTTCGCAAATGCAATTGCATTCATGAAAAAATAAAAGCCCTTAAGTTTAGGTATACATTACCAAAAATATTTGAGGCATGATGATTTTAACTCGATTACGCAGGCCGCATTAAAATGGCTCGACTATTCCCTTCGGCCATTGTATAATCTCGTTGGGTTTCGGATACGAGCTGTAATTGAAAATGTCGAACGGTGCGATGTTCATTTTCCAGTAATTAATCGCCGTGATGACATTGCATCCATCCCCTGTCCCAGGGCTCGCATTGTAATGCCTAGACAGCTAAGCACCTACATGGAATTATGAACTCGTAGGCAAGTAGATACCGTTAGTACAGGTGAGGTTTGAAAATTAATTATATTTTGAATAATGATATCCTTACATAAGAAGATAGATTACACTCTTATACAGACAGTACATAATATAATATTTACACAGCACATGTGTATTTAGAGAATTTTGGCTTTGTTAGCAGTTAGCAGAACACTGAAAGTACAAGTAGGAGCGTGTTGTTTGAATTTTATTACCAGTTTTAGCACATAAACTTCGAAGGTGAGAAGGTGGCGCGGTACAAAAATGCGAAAATTAAAGCTTATTATAAGAGGGCAGAAAATGCGCTTCTAATAAACAACAAGGAGAACAAAATGTTTTAATAACTGATAATTCACAGAATTTAATTTTTCTATAACGTAGGTATTGACGAAGTTATCTGCCGAACTCTCGTGGGCACGCAATAAGGTTTTTTGCGGGGTAAATTATTACCTACCCGAGTAAATGATAAAGTACTCACAATAATTTGTACGCCTACGAGCTTGAAGTAACGGCTCACTTCTGTGTAATCAAGTCATTCGTTTTCATTCCGGCATCTTTATATGAGACCAAAGCCTAACATGTCCACGCGTTGTCAGGAAAATATAATTTATAATGTCTCGGTTACAGATAAGGATCTCGTTGTTTTACGATGTTTTGGACATGTAACCGGTTTTTTACTTGTTTTATATGAAAAAATATTAAGCATTCTTCGTTCATTTTGTTCTCTTCTGAGCCTTCAAAGCATATTTGGCGAAAAGTTTGTTGATAAAGCCGTGCAGCGTTTAAATTTCTACCACGGTTTTCGTTTCTTACAAATAACAAGAATCATTACATTAAATTTGAAAAATATCCCTAGGTGTTAGGTATCAACTACTGCGAATATCGACTGCGAATAAAACGCTGTCCGAGCTTGCTTTGCTTACCTACATGTAGAGTTATTTGGAGTGCTATGTACGACTAATCTTTAGTTTGTTAATTCAATTGGATTTGAAGAAAATCCCAATTTAGGCGTATTTGTTTATCCCATGCGTGTAAATTGATTCCAACAATATTGGTAAAGTTTGTTCGTAAGTCCCCGGATGACGCGTAGTCAAAGGGGGAAGTTGCCGCATTCCATTTTCCCCGTAGTTTCTTGTCGAGTTTCTTACATATTTCTCGACTTACTACACCTAATCGGATTTTGTTTGACAAAATTCTTTTTCAATTCATCAGCATCAGGGTAAAGTTTCCAGGAATACACTCTTATTTTTAGGGATTACTTTGTTGTCCGTCTGTCTGCCTGTCTGTCAAGACCCTTTTTATCTGGAACGCGTTTAGGTAACATGCTGAAATTAATATCAAATACTCAAGCCTGCGATCCCTTGAAGCTGTGAACAAATCAACCTTCTAAGTCAACGCACTCAAAAGATACAGACATTATAAAGGCTGTCTCCATACAAAATTTATTGCCGTACCCCGAAAACTTAAAGGGTACTTCCAGTTGTCCTAGAAACTTGAAATTTGGCATGAAGGTAGCTCTTACAGCACAACCACTCAGAAAATTCTCAAAATTTTAAATTTTTATGTCTGTCCCTAGATTTCAATGACCAATATAAGATGACCCCACACTGTGTACATATTGCTTAGAAGCAGGGCTCTGCTAACACTGGACTTATTATAACACTGGGGAAAAGCGTTAAAATCGCGAAAAGTGCGCGAGTCCGATTCGCAGTTGTCCGGTTTTTTTAATCATTTTTATTAAGACCGTTGAAGATCACGAGGGCTATCACCAGTCAAAAATCTGTCTCTCGTTTGTGGAGAGTGACAGATAGACCTGATTCAACTGATTTTTGACTCACAATAGCCCACATTGTCTGTACTGTAAAGTCGGGTTAATTGAATTGATACATGGGTCTATGTTGCATCCAACACATTTCGCATTGCTACCATGTCGCTCTACTGAAAGACGCCCCTTGCATAGGGATGTGAGAATACCACCCCTGGGCTAGACCCATCGAGGCATGAACCTTGATCTTGCGTTGGGGGTTCCTAATTCGCGAGTTAAATGATTTAATTTTGGTTCGACGATTTTCGTAAAATTTTATGGCGCTCGTTTACGATGAACATTGTGAAGAAATTACTGCAATGAGTACTCCATGATGAGAATTCAAATATTTTAACTTTCTATTGTTTTTCAAAACGACTAAAGCGAAAGCCTATCTTAATCAGTCGAACTTTTATTTTAATTATGAGAGAGTTCCTTAGTCAAGAAATATAAAATATCTCTCACCGATTCCGTTAAATATTAACTATAGCTAAATAAGCAAGACAATGCTTATCAACAATTTAGTTTCGCTCTCGTCAAATACTAATCGAATCACTGTAATAGGATTATCGACTAAGTTACCTAGTTCGGCCATTACAGGCTCCTGTGATAGCCTTCATAATTAACGCTCTATAACACTGAATAGATTTCAGCAACACCCGTTACGTTAACGGTTCCATAAACTATTATTAACTACCGCCTCACGGGCTTCGCTATGCTTGTTTGTTAACTGTGAGAAGAAAGATTAAATAAGGTAACGGTTAAACTTGAAGATGGGCTCTATATTTCCTACTTTGTCGAAAAATATTTTGCTTAAACCAAATAGTGTCGCATAATAAATTTTATTCAAGTGTTTATTTTGTCAGGTTTATAAACACTTGCTGTTTTTAAGTTTAAAAGTGAAGCCCAAAATGAACAAGTGCTCTCTACGTATTCAGCCGTCGTGTAAAAGAAAAATAAAAGGAAATGCCGATGTGGGGCGAAAATCAGTCGGCGCTCGATGCATAGACTTTGATCTTACGTTCGTGGCATTAAAATTTACATATTTTCCCTGCGTTTCCATTTGGGTTTCGACTTTGATGTCCTTTTCAATGCGACTGCGGTCTGCGCGAAACATTCTGTTGGTAAAATATTTTGTTTGCGTAAAGGGATCCTTTTGTTTGTTTTGCAATAGGTTATTGGCGTAATATGGTAAATCGGATTCCACCTATTAGGGATTATATAGGTATGAGCCCATTGTTTTCATCTTACTATGCACATTCGGTTCACGTTTTATAAGTCTGTTCATTACCGTGTGGGTAACCGCCGAAACTGAACATAGCATGATTAGAAGTCGGTGTCGCAGAAATGAGGTTTGCAGAAATATACGTTGTAATTTGCGTAGTCTGCCGGCGCGACGCAATCAACGACGCGTATTGTGAACTCGTCACGTCGTATACCGTACAATTTAGTTCTAATACGGTCACCGTCTGGAGCTGAATGAAAGGATTTGCAGAGCCCCGGTTCCACTTAGTTGCTGGGAAAATCTCCGTGATGTTATGATTTTGTTAACAGCGGAAACTGTTCTCATCTTCATTGGTGTCCCACTCGGCTTCCCAAAACCTAGCTGTGCTCAATTTCGTCGAGAAGGTAAGAGGAACGTAAGGTAAATATTTGAGCGAAAATCCTTTGAAATACTAATAAAACAAAAAAAACAAAACACAGAAAAAGTAAATTCCCGAAACTCACAATACAGGGTGAAATTTATAACGTGAATCGAAAAAGTTTTTTCGAAGTCTATACTTAATTAACTATTAATTGCGCTATTAGTTAACTCAAATAAAAAAATGTTTTGTTTTCGCTTTTAATTTAATTTATCCTGATTTGTTTAAAATTTTTGGACACCCGATATTAAGTTTCATAGTTGTCACAAGATTTAACAAAAATATATCCAAACTCTTAGCAATTTGCTGGCTGCATAGTTTTTTAGATGCCAAAAAAAAAAAATCAACATCAATATTGTCATCACTGTTGTTTTTCAAACGAAAATAAAGTATTCAATTTTATTAAAAGCTAAAGCTAGAGATGCCTCATCTGTATCCTTACACCAACAATACCAACATACAACGCAGTGATATGGTGTCTTTGTACGCACAGACTAGTGAATTGCTCAAACATGAGAACTTTTCAATGAAAGATATCCAGAGTCACCGGTACCGAGACGTAATTTGATTATGAGGATGGTTCAAAACCTGCGTGATTTTGGTCAGTTCACCGTTCCGACGCACGCCCAGGCCCGCGGTCACATAATGATAAATAAATAAAATAAAATAAAATGCGTTTATTTCGGACCACAGAAACTAAAGCCTAAAGTTTTATGGCCTAGCACTAAGCAGCAGAAATATGAAGTCGGTGCTTCATTCAAAGAATATTCATCATATTCAAGTGCTAGGCCATAAAACTTTATGCTTTAGTTTCTGTTATCCGAAATAAACTCATTTTATTTTATTTTATTTTATTTATTTATCATTATCTTAGAGGATTATTTTACGTTTTTTTTCTAAGGTTTTTTTTTTCTTTTCAAGGTAGGTCAAATTCTTTAAGGAAAATTAATCACGAGTTAAAAGGTGTTAAATCACATACACGTGCATGGTACCCATAACGTTTGCACTTATTTAGAAAAACATTGCATATTGCTAGTCACGTGGTCCAAGTAGGGTGACCATGGAGAAGACGAGTGTGGATCAATTTTCTCTATTTTTTGATAATTAATTAAGGATCTCATTGACTGCGATTAGCACTAGTGCCTCGTGTTAGTCTTCAGCTGATTTAGTGCCCTTTATAATTACAACAAGGTTTATATTCGTTGAGAAAGTTGTAAGTAAATAAATAATGTAAATCAGTTCTAGAGAGGTTTCAGACGGCCTCAAATGTTTAATGAAGAGGCAGATTTTGTGGTTTAATTATGTCCCTAATAAGAAAAACTCGTTTTATTTTGAGAGAAGCTCGCTGATTAGAATGCTTTGCCATTTGTTAGTGCGACACGAAATTGTTTATCTATTTTGTAATAAGTTTTTAAACCTTTAAGTTCACTAAAAACTGGGATTACGTTTAATATATTAGAGTATCAATAAACTAAAACAACTGAATATTAACCTCAGCAATGTAACTCCTGATTCGATCAATTAGAATTAATAATACAAAAGCCGCGGTACTCCGCCCTCCTAATGTCACATACGAGGGCTGTTTGATAAGTACCCGTTTTCTAAATATATTAATATCACTGGCCGCAAATAAGTATACCACCTTTTTAAGCCATTTTTCAGAGGCGGGAAAATTAAAAAAAAATGCCATTCTTTTGTTTTTTTTCTCATTTGACAACGATTCAGTGAAGGCGTGAACTTAAAATTGTTAAAATGGAGAAAGAACAGTATCGGTCTGTAATTAGATTCTTATTTTTGGAAGGAAAAACATGTGATGAAATAAAAGTAAGAATGCAAGCGATTTACCATGAATGTGCTCCTTCTATGACAACCGTCAGATATTGGTATAACGAGTTTAAGCGGGGGAGAACAACCGTCTTTGATGAGGATCGCCCAGGCCGGCCAGTTGAGGTGACTACAGACGATATGGTTAAGAAAATTGAAAATATCGTTTTAGCCGACCGCCGAATTAAACTTCGAGAAATCGTTGATGCTGTAAACGTTTCAATCGAGAGGGTACGACACATATTAGAAGAAAAATTAGGTATGAAGAAAGTATCGGCGAGGTGGGTGCCGCGTTTACTCACGGAGGAGCAAAAACGGAACCGACTGACTACTTCGGAGCAGTGTTTGGCCGTGTTCAAACGTAACCCGAAGGAGTTTCTGTGTCGTTTCGTGACCGTGGACGAAACGTGGGTCCACCACTACACCCCGAAAATGAAAGAGCAGTCGAAGCAGTGGATTTTACCGGGTGAACCTGCTCCAAAGAAAGCAAAAACCGTCCCATCGGCTGGAAAGGTCATGGCGACCGTTTTTTGGGATTCGCAGGGTATTATACATATTGACTATTTAGAAAAGGGAAGAACAATAACAGGGCAGTACTATGCCAATTTATTGGATGAATTTGACGCCGTGTTGAAGGACAAACGACCCCATTTAAAAAAGAAAACAGTACTGTTTCATCACGACAACGCCCCGGCTCATTCGTCCAGAGTTGTGACGGCTAAATTAGCACAGTTACGCTACGAACTATTGTCTCACCCCCCGTATTCTCCAGATTTGGCCCCATGCGATTTCTTTTTGTTTCCCAACCTAAAAAAATGGCTCGGTGGCAAGCGATTTGGATCAAATGACGAAGTCATTGCCGTCACAGAGGCCTATTTTAATGACTTTCCAAAATCATACTTTTTGGATGGTTTATTGAAGCTTGAGTATAGGTGGAACAAATGTATCGAGTTAAAAGGTGACTACGTAGAAAAATAAATGCATATATACAAAAAAAAATGGTTTTTTTTTCCATAAACGGGTACTTATCAAACAGCCCTCGTACACCAACTAAAACCAAACGAAATATGTAATCGTAATACAGGCCCATATTACTACAAGAACTTCATGTGGTTTCATGTAGTAATATACTCTGTAATTGATGCAAAGTACTGATGTAAAGTCGATAGAGAATAATCCCAAGCATTCCAACAACGCCTAATGGAACAAGGTTTAGTCAACCGCTCGCTGCCTAGTGTATAAATGATGTGTATTTAGTTCATAGAAGATGTTCAGCAAACAATATCTAGAGGACGCATCGTTACGCTTTCGGTACGGACGGCGAGATGAATCACCGCCGCTTCGCACGCGATATGTTTGTCTACTTCTGCTTTCGACGGTACACATTCCTTTGTTGTTTTCTAAATAACTTGGACATACTGTGCGTTAAACAAATGTGACTCTGGCGCTCGGATGCCCTGGTTTTTGGATAATACCTATATTACAGCTTATACCACTTGCTCGTTTGCCTTCCTCGTCGTATAAAAAAAAAATCAAGGAAATTTTGCTGTGTTGGAATACTTGTCAACTTGATTTAGAAATTTTAATTTTAAATTGACTTGTATAGTTTTCAGGGTGGAACGTAAAGGGTGACTTTCCTGCAAATATAAGATTCTGTAGCCTTTGTACTACACTTTTATTCTGGATCTATGTTTACATTTTTAATCGCTTTCAAGTTAGCAACTGTTTAACTTTCAATCGTTATACGATTAAGTTTAACATTAACAAGTTGAATATCCATAATTAACGAAACACTGGAATTAGTGCTAATCTGTCTATTTGTAATCGGTATGAAATTTACATTTACATTTTACAATACACTACGTCGACGAGTATATCTACTTGGGCCAAGTAGTCTCTTTCAAGAACAGGCAGGACAAGGAAATTGAAAGGCGCCTTGAAAATGCTTGGAAGAGCTACTGGTCCATGAAGGAGCACATGAAGGGTAACCTTCCCATGACAATGAAGCGCAAACTCGTCGACATGTGTATTCTGCCAGTCCTGACCTACGGTGCTCAAACGTGGTCTTTGATTGAACACCAGAAATCCAAGCTGAAGGTTTGCCAACGAGCAATGGAGCGCAGTATGTTGGGTGTTAGAACTCGAATAGCCGATGTGGGAAAAAAGGCCGCCAAGCTTAAATGGGATTGGGCCGGACATGTCTGCCGGATGCACTCAGAAAGGTGGGCGCACTCAGCCGGTGGGTACCGAACGACAGTCAGCGGCAGCGAGGCAGGCCCGAGGCGAGACGACCTAGACTCCGCATTAAAAGATTGCCCCGATGCGGCTCAGGATAGGGAGATAGATAAGTCAAGAGGAGAGGTCTTTGCCTAGCAGTGGGACACGCAGTGGGACACAATTACAGACCAAAAAAAATAAAATTTTTTTTTTTGTTTTAGTTCATGTCTCTTAAATCTTAACCATTATTAAACGAATGTACACCACTCATAAAGCCATTTTCGTAAAAGTCCCCTCTTAAGTTCCGCCATGTATACATCACAAATAGTGGACAAAGTAATCCTTAAAAAGAGTTTATGATATGATAAATGATAAATACTACTAAGTAGAGTAGAGTAGTATGGTAGTATTAAGAGGATAGAAGATAAAGACAACTCAATTTTACAATAACCTTTTATTTAACCTATACCTTACTCTAATAAATGCAGAAAAATATTTACAAAATGGGGAATTTGGTACAAAATCACACTGGTTTTGTAAGTCTATATGAAAATGGGTGGTAGATAACTTTTCATGGAAGGACCAGCCCGGCCCAAGGGAGGCAAGTTTGGTGAGTGCAACATTTTCACGGGCGGAGGACTCAAATCCCTTCTTAGCTGATTCATCCTATCTTCTTCGCTACGTATTTTGTTATTATTACGCTGTAAAATTTTGTAATTTTTAATAATACCACGCAACTCATCTTGTTGTTGCTGGTTTAGAGTCCTAAAGTTATTTTTATTTCTTTCTTCGTTTTCTTTATCTTCATTAGATTGCTCTTGATACGTAGGAATAAAGACCATTTTATTATTTTGGTTTGTGTTGCTCATATTCATAGGTTTATTTCTAGGCTTTACCTTACTCGATTCAAATTGGTTTTTCTGTGCCACAAAATTAAGAATATCCGATAAATCCACCGTCTTTTTCCTATATCCCTTGATGTCATTTAACATGTTGGTTTGATATTGAATGAATTTCGGAACTTTTTCTATTTTTGGCTCTGCATTTATTTTTGAATGATATTGTATTTTTGGTTCTTCTTCAATCTTGTTATTATGATTGGCATTGCTCTCTTTATTCTTCGTTCTCACTAAATTCTTTAGAAATATGTTATTTTCCAATATCTCCTCTATACTAGCCTCTGTAGTAGTAGTAGTAGTAGTAGTAGTGGTGGTGGTATCTTGCTGTATACTTTCTTGAATATTGTCAGTTAAAATTGGTCTAAACTTGGTTTCATCAGGGTTAACAAAGTCTATGAACCTAATATTTAAGGTGCTAAGCGGTGGTTGCTCAGTGGTAGACATTTTGATCTCGTTATCTATGTTTCCCATTGTTGACGTACTTACATAGTTCGGTGATGGCGAAGAGTTAACTGCAATGTACTTAATATTTTTGTTAACATCTTCAATTTTCCTGGACTCGTAAAAGTTATCCTCATAGTCATAAGATTTGGTCACAGTTTGACTTGGAGGGATAAAGTCATGTTGAGTTATTAGTTTAGACGAATGATAAACAGGTGCATAATTTTCCACTTGTTTAGCTTGCTCTATAATAGGCTGATTGGTCTTCTCCATTGATTTGAACCATTCTTCTTGGGCTGGGTAATTTTCTGTTAATGGCGCTGGTGATACTTCATTTAAGGTTGATTGACTATTTATATTTAAATTCTCCATTTGTTTATTATTATTATGGTAGGCATTTTGATTTTGGTAATGTTGTGGGTTTGGCACGTTATAACTTTGACTTATATCTTGGTTATGAGTTATTTCAGCATAATTACTATTTTTAAAATTATTTTGGTATTCTGCGGGTTTTGTGATTTTCTGAGTTGTGATATCGTTTGGCTGCTGCTCTTCAAATTGCAATTGTTGACCGTTGTTTCCATTATTTGGATCAAGTTGCGAATGTATCATCGAAGTATATTGTTCTGGTGTCATATCATTGAAGTTGATCATTATTTCATCACCAGATGACCTGGAGATGGTATTTTTATTCGAATTTTCATTATGATTGTTCGCGTTTATTCCATACTGCCATCTCCACAAAGCTTTATTATTTTCTTGATCTGCCTCCTTGACAAAAGCTTCGTAATTCATCAATTGTGGCATGTTAGATTTCTCTGTCGTAAATACTCTCGCTATCGATTGCGGTGGACTATTCATCGAGGGAACGTGAGCACCCTGTGAAGCCAGAAAAGTAATCTGAGGTGAAATCGGTCCATTGTTTGCTTTAGCCTGTGTTTGATCTTTTGGGAATTCGACGGTTCTGACCGGGGTTTGAGAACTGGCAGCGGCTACTAAATTGTTTTGAGTGTTTCCCGGAGAGAAGCTGTATGAAAATGCTTCAGGAGTTCTTCCAGTGAATAAATTGCGTTGCGGTGCAGCTGGAAAGCGCTGGATACTTTCACCTTCAGCTTCGTAGCTTTTTTCGTTTTCCTGCCATGATTTAAGATGTGGAGGCTTCTTAGCTTCCTCAGCAAGGTTGTACTGAACGGCCCTGTAAATAACGATTAGTTAGTAAAATTATATAAAACTCGGTCAAGTCTGAGTTGGATTTGCACAAGAAGGGTGTCGCGTCACTGTATAATATTTAACAGTTACTAAATATAATATTATACTATAATAGGACCTTATGGTCTTATTGGCACCATTGATTTGGGTACGGAATCCTAAAAATATTTGTCATCAAACTACAAATAGAATTTATAAGTACACAAACCTCTGGATAATTTCCGGCATAGGTGGCGCCACCGGTAAGTGATCTCCGGAAGCTCTAAAGCCATTCGAATCGGCGATGTAGTGCACTGTGTAAGTTTGACCGTTGTCGCCTACATAGGAGTACGATCCCTCGACGACTTGTTCTTCCTTGTCAGTACCCATGTTTTCCATACGGCTGTGTTGCACGTAGTGGGTCTGATCAGCACCAAGAGCTCTGAAAGTAGTAGTTAAAAACGACATGTTTTTTTTTATAATATGAAAAAGGGATTTCAAAATTATAATTAGCATTGCGAATTTAAAAAACGTATGTTATATTTTAAAATTTGGAGACATCTTTGCTCAGCAGTTGTAACATTTTGTTCACTCATGTTGCGTATAATATACACTACTGAATATTATTTACTTACTCGTAACTAAAGCTTCCATCCAAATCCATCTCATTCGACAAACGGATAATAGGAATTGCTGGTTCTGTTGTTGAAGAGGATATAAAAATTCCGGGAGAATGATAATACTGAGGATTTTGGAAAGAACCTGCCTTGATCAGCTCGGCTCCATGATCACTTCTCTGGCCCATGCTATCCACCGATATTATCGGCCGCCTAGTTGAAGGATTTTGATTATTCGGAGGCTGTGAAGTCACACCAACATTCATAGGAAAGTGTTGAGGTTTCACATCTATCCTGTCGATCGGATGTTCATAATTCACAGTTCTAAGAGGCTGTCTTATTTCTCGCTTTTCAGGTTCACTCCTATGCATTGCCCTTTGCGTCCCGTTGAATCTATTATGCTGAGGTGGTGGTTGCGACGAAGAACCAGTTCGCTTATTCGCATGCCTGTTATTTGGTTCACCATCTTCATCATCATCATCAAAATTTGGTACCATAGATGAGGACATCATCATTGGAAATGGTGTTGGGAATAAGGACGGCGCTTTTGTGCCTGTCGGTGGCAGATACTGAAAGGGCAACTTATTTGTGTTCTTCATCGCATAGTAAGGAATTGCGGTGTGTGGCTCAGGAGGTAAATAGAGAGAGCTGTCAGAGGCAAACACACTTGGACCGGGCGATTGGTATTGAGGCAGGAAAGAATACTGTTCATCTTCTATTTTTTGCGCCCATAAATCAGAAGTTAAATAAATTGTTAAAATACCAAACGTTATCTGAAAACAAATAATTTTAGGTTAATAACTTACAGTTTTTCGGTGTGATCAAAATCCAGAGCGTTCATTAAAAAACACAAACACTTTCGCACTTACCAGCTTCATTTTTCTGAAGCTGTATTGTCCTTGGAAGAACAATGATTGCGCACGTCACTCTTTAGCACTAGTAGAAAATGGACTAGTAATGAAAATGAATTCCGCATATATTTATATGCACGCACGGTCATCTCTGTGGCCAGGCATTCGTGAAAGATATCGCTTGGTTGTACTGGGTTTCTCCGCTCATAGCGTCTCACTTTTTACACTATTTTTCTCCGAGAGCTCACATTATTATTGATCACGGCCTATGGTTAATGGTAGGTTAAAGTAAGAGTGTTTAATCGCAGGAACATAAACGCATACCAACCACTTATAAAATTATTTATTTTTTCAATTTCAATTCTACCTATACTTTGAAGATCAATAACATCTTTGAATATCTTGCCCATAACATATTCTTGTCCATTTGCAGCGGCAAATAACTATATTGT
The DNA here is from genome assembly GCA_963691665.1 of Clepsis dumicolana. NCBI lineage: Eukaryota > Metazoa > Arthropoda > Insecta > Lepidoptera > Tortricidae > Clepsis > Clepsis dumicolana. Next base: position 6,524,266 of record OY829521.1, read on the forward strand.
AAAAGTATCAGATACACCGGTTTTTTCTGTCAGCTCAAGTTCCAGTATCTCTGTAAGATTATTAAGTTAAAATGCAGACCCTTAAAATTGGCAAATCAGATTTGTGGAGCCCCGTGTATTGAATTAATATTATTATGGCGAACATTTATTCAAACGAAGAAACAACTCCTGATAGAAATGCATTAAAATTAGAATTTTGACACATCTTCAGTATGACTAGTTCAAGAAGATGCATACTCAATTAAGTTTGGTTATTCTATTTCTTCTTGGTAATAAACGAGCCATGTGCTAATAATACTCTGACACTTGTTAAAAACTATAAAAACGATCTGCAACTAAGTACCAATATAATGACGCTCTGCTCTGATATTCAAGTCTTCATTACATAACTTCTGCAAACTTCTAATAAAAAAAAACACCTAACATTAACCGGCAACCTTTCTTTTAAATTCGGCGCAGAAACAGCATTCAAACAAACATTGAAAGTTGCAAATTGAATCGCGACGGTATAAGGATTCGAATTGTTCATTAAAGAGGCAAGAATCTTGGGTTGTTTTTATCGTATTGGGATAAAGGAGCCGATAAATTGGACGGTCTATAGCCGTCCCACGGTGTCGGGGCCATAACGTGATGCAAGCTTGGTAATGGCCAATGTCAATGCCTTGTGGACCGGTTTCGTGATTTTTCGGCAGACCCTTGACTGTGTTTCGTGGAAGGAAAGATACATTAATTGATGGTTAATTAGAAGCTTGTTTACTTTGTGATTAATGAGAATGAATTAATTTTTGGCCGAAATTGAACTAATTGCTAAAAAATAAGTATATAAATTGGAAGGAAGTGCTTACATTAAGACACGTCACGTTTTACTATTACGGGTGTTTTGGTTTGGTATATATAATACCTACTCACTAATCACAATCTATTTTGTCTTTACAGGTAAGCTAATCCGGCACAACTACCACCAGTGACCACGACCAGGTTTGAAGTTATTTACGCCTCTTTCTCAAAATACTTTATGGTACCAATCAGTTACTGACAAACAAGAAAAAGTTCCTATAATGCTGAAAATGAAGAGGGTTCATATGTGAAATAAAAAAAAAGAGTTCGATTATTATTTAATTATTGGTATCTTCAATTACCTGAGTATCACAAAATTAAAAATACACGTACCTCGCAGTAAATACAGTAATCAAGTTCACAATTTAGTGTGATCGTGACCAAGATCACTGTTTATCAACTATTATAGATCGTTACTCTCGTTCGGAAAAATATACAAACACGCCAACAGCAGGTCAGTGACACTCGATGTGAATAATTTATCAAAATCTATAAATAAAGAATAACTTCACAATAACTGGTGTAAAATTTAGTTACATTGAGGTTAAATTCGTTCATTTGTTCGCTTTCTAGGTATCGTTCCGTTGGCAATAGCTGAAAGCTGTATGCAAATTTTATTTCAATTCACGTAGAGTGCCGTGAGTGTTTTTTATACGTCAATGTTTATTTTTCTGCGATAGTTCTCTGTTTAATTACTAAATTTACAATTTTCCACTTTTTAACCATACGTTGGCGGGTTCTGTTGCTGAGGATAGGTCTGCTGGGGATAGGTTTGCTGGGGGTAGGTTTGCTGAGGGTATGTCTGCTGGGGGTAGGTCTGTTGGGGGTAGGTTTGCTGGGGGTAGGTCTGTTGGGGATAGGTTTGCTGAGGGTAGGTCTGCTGAGGATACTGCTGCTGTTGCTTGTTTTTTTCAGCTTCAATTCTAGCTGCTTCCTCCTTAGCGTTCTGATCGATGGCACTGGAAAAACAAAAAAAAAAAAATGGTTACGTCTTAACTAAGTTTACCACTTTTAAATAAAAAGCGCAGTGTTATCATATCAAGTACCATGTCTATCGTGAGATTGGATGGAATGTTGAAGGTTAAAACGAAACCATGCAAACAGGATGAAGTTCAATGTCACCGGGAGGGATTCGTACTCCTGCTTATTGATCATTACGAGGAAGGAATCGCTCAATTTATAAATAAATTCCAAACCGTAACAAATTATGTTTTTATTTATGGTTTGCGTTAAAATAACTCATCTATCTATATTTACATAATAAAAGCAATTTACAATGACATTAAATCTAAGCTTAAACTAAATAAACTACAACTTAAAACTAAATTAAATCTAAATAAGGCCCCCGTGGCATAGTGCCCAAAAGGCTGGCAGCGTTGCCTCGCTGAATAGCGATGCTGATTCTTTGAGAGAGAAAACTGCCAGCCCTTTGGTCACAAGTTGCATCAACTAAGCGCTTTTGTAACTCAGAAATAAAATATAATATTTATATACATAAAATAACGACAGCGTGATAGAATATTTTCTGACGAGTATAAAAAAGAACAGCAATCCGAAGTTGATCCGACAGTACCAAATTTTTAAAAGCAATCCATTTCTGAAATAAAGCCGCACAAATCCCTCGTTTCACGCTGTACTGGCATACGATCGGAAAACTACCAGTTTCTAAGCTTACGGAATACGTAATATTATTATGACTAGCGGGTGCAATTTGTCTCAGACAAGAACAACTTGCGCCCATAACTCACTCACTAACACGCCCTCTCGCTCCGGGAAATAAGGAGAACAATAAACTAGTAACTTATTCACATCAAAAATGTTCATGACGATGCCAGATTTTACCCACTTTTATCTACACTATAACATCTGCTCTGCAGGACATTGGTGTCTACTTTATTTTATTCTTGACTAAACCGTGCTAAAGGCTTCGCGACTACGAGTGAAACCTAAGTATCTAATCTAGAGTCAACTGTTACAATAAAAAAAAAACACAATTAATAATTAACAGACTTAAAAAAACAAGGCGGTTCTCAATTCTGTCAGCTATGCCGACAGACAGACACGAGGAAACTATGACGTATAGAAATGTCATTTATTTCGAATGTTTATTTGCATTTAATATAAGCACCTTACTGAAAATCTGAGAAATAAGAAAAAAATAAGAAAAGCCATAAACAAAACGAATCAACTTACGCCTGGATTGCGGGCGGCACCGGAGGAGGTTTGGGCAGGTGGTCACCAGACGCGTGGAAGCCGCTCTCATCAGCCCACCAGGTTACGGTGTAGGTCTTGCCGTCACCGCCAACGTAGGAGTACCAGCCCTTCTTGACTAGGCTTTCGCTGTCGGTCTTGGGGTTGGTAACGTAGCCTTCTTCACCGACGTGAGTTCCGTCTCCGATCTGGTACCTATGAAAATTGCAGGACTCAATAACTTGCAATGCACACTTAAGAACGTTGAACGTCCCTTGGTTCCAATAATTGATTCCCTGATTGTGTCAATGATACCAATAAAAAAAAATCGTTTGCTAATACCTAAACCATAGGTTTAACTGATCATTGTCGTCTCTAAGTGCGGTAGTCCATATTTATTACTGACTAGCTTTTGCTCGCAGCATCGTTTACGCGTCTCGCGGAAACTTTACACTTTCCCGGAATAAAAAGTTGCTTATGTACATCAGGGTTAGTGTAGCTTTCAATTGGCGAAATATTTTTATACATCCGTTTAGTAGTTCCAGAGACTACCTACAACAAACATACAAACTAAGTTTATTTATTTATTATATTAGTATACTTGTAGATGATCACTACGAATAAAGCTTTCAAGTTGTGATGTAATGCTTAAAGTAGGCATAAATATATATAATGAATTAAAATTGTAGAAAGGAAATATTTTGCAACGATTAATGTGTGTTGATTTTATCAGCCCCAAATCGATCTCTATTACAACTCTGAAAAAAACAAAGTGACACTAAATTTTAAAACACTAGGAACCACATAAACGAGGAGTGCCGATTGACTAATGTGACTATTCAAATTATTTCACTCATGATGTCGAAACAGTTATAATTATTCGATGTTCGCAATAAATTATGCAAAAGACTCTTTCTACGAATACGCGATTTATAAACAGTTAAATTGGCTATAAAACAACCTGATTTGCCGTCAGTTTTATGTCAAAAAGATACAACGGACCGTTGTGACCGTTAGGGTCTACATTAACATAATAATAAACAACTCAGAAAAGCGTGGATGTAATACCTATACATATAAAATTGATATATAAAAGTAGCGATTTGTGAATTTAAGGTGTTTAAAAATAGAAACATGATGACGTGAAATTGTAACTAATAGTTTTCGGTTCCTTTAGATCCAGTTCAATCGCCTCAGTTTTTACGACTTACTTACTTCTAATTAAAGCTCTGTGAACGGTCGGAAAAGGTGTTACAAAAATCTGATTTATTAATTATTGAAAAAGATAAATTAAGATTTAGATTAGCAGATTACTCTCGCCAATATTCAACGCAATTAATCTGCCGAATAAATAAGCCTTTTATGGTATTGTAGAAATGTTATTGTTCTGATAATAAAGTCTACTGATAATCGTGTTCTTCGGCTTCAAATTTGAAAGCCTACAGTTTCAAAAGTTATATTTACACTTATAACGAGTTTTGATATTCCTAAGATGTTTAACGAACTTTTGAAATTATAATTACTTTTCTAGGTGTAATATCCAAAACTACTGTATTATGTTTTTTTTCTGTATAACACGAGGTTTTCTACATAGAATACTGCCATATAACGCTAAGATTCTTGTAACAAATAAACTAAATACTCACTCGTATTTGTAGCTGCCGTTGTCTCCGTAATATTGTTCGTTCTTGATGACTGCGACAGGAGTGGTGCTGGCCTGGGGAGGCACGGTCCAAGAGTTGGTAGGAGCGTCATGTTGGATACCTGGCTGGTTCTGCCCCTGTTGACCCCAAGGGTTCTGAGGAACGTAGTTGGGAGGGTTCCACGTATTTTGCGGGGGCGTCCATGTGTTTTGGGGCGGATTCCATACGTTTTCTGGGGGCTTCCAAGTATTTTCGGGCGGCGTCCATGTGTTCTGAGGTGGTGTCCAAGTATTCTGAGGTGGAGTCCAAGTATTTTGAGGAGGAGTCCATGTGTTTGGTGGCGGCGTAGGCCAATTATTTTGCTGAGCAATTTGTTGAGGGTTCCAATTACTTGGCTGAGAAGCTTGCTGAGGGTTCCAACCCCTAGGAGGTCTTTGGCTAGGAGGTATGTAGTTGCTGGACGCCGATCCTGAGGAATCGGCTGCAGTTTTCAGTAGTTCTACAGACGCTACTGCTTCCGAGTCTCCGATTAAGTCTTTGACTGTATCATCTTCTTCCGCAAACGCAATTGCCAAGATGGCTAAGAAAAAATAAAGCTGTGGACAAAAATTACAACCTTTAGGTATTTTCTTATTTTACTTGTGTGAAAAATTATAATTAATTGCTTGTGTATTAAGTACGCGTCTCTTTGCAAAATACACATAATATGTAAATCAGAGTAACTGTTTATAAAAAGCGTGCAATAAATCACGTTCAGTTTGGACATAAAGTAACGATTACGTTTCTTAAAGCGATGTTCAGTACTAAAGAGGCGCCGACAGTAATTAACAACTCCGTCAACCGGAAAGTTCTTATTCATTTTTATATCAATTTAATATGTTAATTGATGATTGGGGTTTCAGATAGGTATATCTTGAGGTATTAAAGTCTCTTAATTAACTTCATTATGGTTATGAATTTCCGACTTTGCTTATGTTTTCTTCACACCAATGATTGCTTAAAAAGGTGCTTATTGCCTTTTAAAAATATAGTACTCAAAATGTTAATACCTATCTACTTTTGATGTATTATTAAATTACAGTTTAACAAATAAAACATACTTTACAAAATAATCGAAAAACCAACTACAAGTGTCTTCACCTTGTAAATTAACAAAATATGCAAAAAAAGGTTTTTTTTGTACTATAATAGTTTTGACCCTTCGAATTTTTTTACCTAAAAATTGTATATATTCCCAAGGACTCACCAGTCTCATTGTAATGTCCTTCCGTGTTCACTGTCCGTGCGGCTGTGTGACCGCGAGGGGTCGTCCGCGAATTATATAGCAAAGGTCCTGCGCCTGCGTCGCCGGCGCGGGCGCGGCCGCGGTGACCTCGCTCTTGAAATATTTCATCAGTATTAAGTTAACTTTCAGATAACATCCCTTTCAGATTATGGTCTTTCCTAGTCTCTAAGAGACTACATAGGTACACTAGTTACAAGATCTGAAGTGATCTCGCTCATGAAATATTTGTTTGTAACCTGAGAACTAAGGTTTTAATAGTTAGTTGATGCAGTCAGGGACACGTTCCGCTCGAGAAATACAATTTTAAGTAAATTTTTGGACTACGTGATGGGTCCATGGTACTTACGAGGGTCACTACGTAGATAGTAAGTTTGTAATGAGGTCAGCAGTGATTAAATGTTTAGTACAAAATCCAATATCAAGAGTTGTTTACGAATTGTAACGAATTATTATTCACTTGTTACGAATTATTAATGACTACACAACATTTTTTTCTTTTTATTATTTCATTTCTCGTGACTTCAACAGAAAAGATAAATTATTGACTTAATAATTATTACAATGTAACCGTTTTCAGAACAAAATATTTCAAATAAGTCGTCATTCATATCAGATCAGCATGAATGAACTAACAGTTCGTTTCGCTCTTTCTGATTAGTAACATGGAGACCATTCATAGTGTAGGAGTGCACATGGCTATTCATGTTTGTACAACCATTTAACAAGTGCCAAAATGCAAACGTTGTAAATAAGCTAATTGGCTTTAGAGGACTATCTCTTGCAATGCCCGAGTCACGGCAAAGTAAGTTAGGAGGCTTTTTAAACAAATTTATAACACTTTTAAAAAGTGTCGCTCAGTTGCGATTAAAAATGGCGCATGCATATTTACTTACCCGACTGCATATCTTGTTTGCGCATTTTGGAACAAAAAATTTGCGAGTCGCTAATCATAATGTCAACATCCGCTAAAGTTAAATGGATATGTTCTAAAATTCTAATTATAGTTAGTCTTGAAAAGTTTAAGCCATTGTCAAGGATTCTTGGAATGTACTCCACAGGTTCCTTCGAAATATAGTTATCAATTATCAATTTAAAACTCGCGAAATTATGAGATCGTACTTCGTAACGTTGTCTTATCGCTGAGGTCAAAGGTAAGGTAAAAATAATTAACGAAGGTACATAAATTTATCATACATGTAAGTACGTAATATGATATGTACGTAAGCCAGGCTTAAATGATTAAGGTTAAAAATAAAGGAAAACGTCTAAAAATGCAGACATTTGAACTTTTATTCATAAGTTCAGAATAAAAAACCCTTAGCACAAAAGAATAATGTTGATATGATGGAAAACATTATATTAAGAAAATTCAGCGGAGCGTGAAGAGAGTTTCCACGAAGGCACTTGAAAAGTCTCTGAGGAGAATAAAAACGGATTATTTTTTGCTTATCGAATTTAGGGGTTGAGGCCTAATACGCATTGTGGAGTCGACGAATTGATGAATTATGAAATGTACTCCTAACTTTGACATGCGGCTTTTACTTAAGTACTCGTAATTGGTTTGTTCGTATTCTCCTTTAATGAATAATGAGGCTGATAGGGTGTAATACTCGTTAACTTCAGCGCTAATCCTTGCAGTTTAATATGAGTTAAATAAACTGCAAGGATTGGTGCTGCAGTTAATGAATTTTGATGCAAACTTATTGAAGAAGACTTTGTTTCAAATTATTTTACAACACCTCGGCCATTTCGTTATGCCTATATTACAGACATATTACAGAATTTATCCCAGTGAAATGATTCACTGAAAACTAAAGCAAGCTGATAGGTATGGCGAAGCGATCAATAAGTTTGCATAAAAATTCGTAAATTCCAGCATCGATTCTTGCAGTTTCATATCTGACGCTGCACGCTGTTTTTTGGTGTGATCATTGTTCACTATTATATGAGCCGCATGCTTGTTTCCCACCTACATTCTCGCATATTATTAAAAGTTACTTTACTACTAATATCTAACGCCCAGAGGTCATTGCACCGGAAAACCGATATAAAAAATCAATTTTATTTTATCTTAATATAATGATTAATGCGAACCTACATCTGCGACACCGTGACTCATTCAACCGTTGCATTTTCAACTTAGTTAGTCGTGACTTTTATCCTGTCGGGTACAATGCGATTAACTTGTAAAGAATTTAACTCGTATTAACATAATTATCGATATTGATGAATTATGAATGACAACCGTGAGCCTGTCCAGTTTTTTATTTGGCACGTCATCACAGCTTAACTGCTGAACAAAAACGGTAAGAATATCACCGCCCATAATTAAAGTTTTTGAAACTCTACTCCTAAGTGCAGATTTCGGATACCTATGTCAGATTTTACAACATAATTAAGATTACACATTTACATAAAATAATAGGCAGGACTCTATTGCAATAAGTTTTAGAGCATCTTCAAAAAATATTTTTGAAAAACAAAATGCGCACAGTATATTTGCAATTGCATATAGGTACAAGCAAGTAGGTACATGTGACCACATTAGTATTGGATTCATATTTGATCTTGCGTGTGCGCGGTGTGCGTCGTGTTATCGCTATGACAAATTGTTGTTTGCCCGTTTCGGAACAGCCAAAAACAAAAAGTAAAGCAGAGAACCCTTAGCGCACGCCTAATGAAACACATAATTCGATTTAATGTTTATCTTCGGCTTAAGTAAATTGATATCTGAAGTATAAAACAGGATTTATTTCAAGAAAAACATCTTTACCTGTTATTTCTTTCTCCTTCAGTTAGTTTATTTCTAGTTATTTTAGGCCTTTTATGTTATTTTAATGTATGTTCATCGACACATTTTTTTATCAACTAGGTTTTTTTAAACGATAAGGAGGGAATGCGAGCAAGTGGGTCATCTGATGGTAAGTGATCACCACTGCCCATAGACACCCGCGACCCCGGAGGGATTGCAGATGCGTTGCCTACCCAGAGGGCTAAGATGAAATGCCTCTTGTGCCAGTAATTTTCTGGGCTGTCTTACAGCCGCGAAACAGTACAGTACGCCTCAAATTGAAAAATGCGCCTCAGAGGCCCGAGTACGAATATTCGACACCTGCGTAACATAATCAAGTAGTAAACGTTATCGAGAACTTTGTATGACGTTTGGAACTGAAATTTAGTATGAGGTTTCTACGTGCTTCGTGCTCTGCTTACTGAAGTTGTTCAGGCCGTGGGAGGGTATCGCGGTCCCGCTCTCGCACACCCGTTAGTCTCTGTCTCTCTGTACTTCTCGCTTCCCCTACAATACACTAACTTTCCTCCAGGCGCATTTTAGTTTGACAGGTACTTTAAACTTGAATTTTAGGTTTTGATTAAAGGAGAATATTTTCCACGTGCAGTCCGCTAAATTATTCATAGACTAATGATCTGTACCTTATTAATTCTGCGACCAGAAGTGACACGTATTAAACAGCAAGTGACCTGGCATTTTAGTTAGCGTTTGTCGCGAATATAAAACTCTTATTTCACTGGAAGCGTATTCATTCGTTAGAAAGGATAGTAAAGTACTTAATTTTCTGCGAGCCAACTCCCAAATAGATTTAGCTCGCGTAATGGAGTGAAGATTTTTTTTTTGTTTTTCTTGGATTTCGGTACCAGCGTAGATAGAGCCTTGCTGTACTATTATTCATTATGATTGATTATTCATTATGAAACAATTGTTTTTCTTTTTCAAGAAAACTCTAGTTTCCTTTAATTAGCTCAAATATTTACATTAAATTAGCTGTTTGACCAAAAACTTACACTTCGGAGTTATCTTGAATGCGGTCAAAAGTTGTAAATCTGGGAGGTGTTTGCTCTGGGTCCCACGCTGTTGATGTTGATCTTGACACTTTGTTTGCCAACGGTTACGACTACCGTTTTTGACATATACTCATAATCGTTTTTAGGGCACGTGCTTTTCTTTTGTTTCGTGGAATTACGGATACCTTACTCCTTTAGGTACTGCGTGTAGGTAGACCCAGTTAAAAACATACTTACTATTAAAAACAAGACCGGGTTTGATTAAATAAATAGCAGTTTCAGAATACGGTATTACGAGTAAGTCCATCCCTATCGACCACAGAAAATCTGTTGAATATTGAAACATTGAAATATTTTTCATTTATTTATTTACTTACTAGTAATAATACAATAAAATAACAATGATATTTAATACATGCGATGCGATTCTAACGGGAATCAACTCTGCCAATTAGTCGTGAGTGTGACTAGGCTATAAAAAAATGATTTGTAGGTATTCTTTTTTGCGTTGTATTTTATCTGACTTAAACATTGTCTTCCCAAATCTCGTCTCGGTTCGTAATCACTGGAATGTTGACACCTGCAGTACAACGGACGGTAATAAATAAATATCACCCACGTTATTCGGAGCTTAAAGAATGATTCAGTCCGGGTAAGCGACAAATCATGTAGATTTACAAATAACATGTATTTCTACTTAAATACTTTTTTGGCCTAACAGGCAGAAAGAAGTAGCAGCCGCATTAATTTTCTAGTAATTGATTTGATTTGCGGTCACGCGCCTATTAAAATATTTATTTTTCATAATAATTTTATCAAGTGAAGAATTTATTTTTGTCCACTAAATATGTTGATGTTATAATTGAACAATTAATTAGGTAAATGATTTGATTTACGGTATCATTCTTATTCATTCACGCAAGATATTTTATTGCTTGTTTAGAAATGAAAAATATTCCGACTAATTGAGAACCTCCTCCTTTTTTGAAGTCGGCTAACTAAAAAGCTCTTTTACTGAGTTGTATTCAAAATTGAATTTACTTTATAAAAACCAAGGCCCTAACATTTTTTTTAATATAAAGCTACCGTTTTTGCTATGATGTCCTCAAGTATGTACCTAAACTTGTTTTCCGAGCTCACAGCTGGTCGAAAGTTAATTTGTATACTACAACTTCTTTAGAAAAATAGGTAAGTACGTTTCAAACAAGATTATTGCTGCCAAAAAAATTAATCTATTAAACATTCGGTTGGTTACCTTAGGAATATCTTTAATCACTGTAAGAGGAAAATCCATAATGATTTGAACGAAACTTATTATAACCAAGAATGTAACATCCTGATTGACACATAACTAAACATGATAACTTAACTTAAACATTTTAACAAAGCAAGCGTCATCAACGACATATTCAAACAAATCTCCTGGGCTGCGTTCATAATTAACTTTCCTAAGCGGCGATAAACCAAAAACAAATTATGCAAATTCATGAGGGATGATAAAGGTACATTAACGAGGGACACGACTAAGACTTAGGTCGTCGTTATATTGCAAAATTACATGTTTATTTGTGTTAAAAATGGCAAGTGTAGTTTAGGACTCTACCACTCTTCTTCTTCAAGTGCCTCTCCATTACTGAAGGTCGGCAGTCAGTTTTCTGAACTTTTCTTTGTCCAGGGCTAGCCTGAACAGCTGTTCCACGGTTTTGATGCCGGTCCACTCTCTTATGTTGCGAAGCCAGGACATTTTCCTTTTTCCAACCTTCCGCTTCCGAGCCACTTTTCCCATCATTACAGTCTGCAATAGATGGTATTTATCATGTCGCAGTACATGACCTAAATAGGCAACCTTTCTCTGCTTGACAGTGCGCACCAGTTCCACCGTCTTCGCCATACGATTCAGGACCTCAATCTTTGTGACCTTGTCCGTCCAACTGATGCGGAGCATTCGACGGTAGCACCACATTTCAAACGCTTCAAGTTTCATCCGGAGGTCTTCTTTTATGGTTCATGACTCACATCCATAAAGAACGACTGGCCATATGTAGCACTGCAAGAGCCTAGTGCGGACTCTACTACTAAATATTTTAAAATTAGTTTTTAATTAATTTTAATTAATTACATGTTTGATAAAGCTACAAATTACAATTTACAAGCGGAAATCTCATTCTAATACCTATTGTTAGAAAGAGACTTCCGCTTGTAAATGATAACTTGTAGCTTTATAAAACACGACCCTGGCAACACAATATTTGTAGGACGTTATATTATACATACGAGAAGTTCATCATCACCAGCCTTTTTTTTTACGTCCCACTGCTGGGCACAGGCCTAATCTCAGAATGAGAGGGCTTGGGCTATAGTACCCATGAGGGCCCAGTGCTAATTAGGAACTTCACACATACCATTGAATTGCTTCGCAGGAGTGTACTGTGCAGGTTTCCTCACGATGTTTTCCTTCACCGAAAAGCTCATGTAATACGAGAAACGATTGCGTACGGGAAGTTCAATAGTACCTTACTTCTTATACATTCTTAATTACAAGCGAGAATGCAATACGGAAAAACCACTATAAAGACGGATTCCAACTCGGTAGGTTAGGTACAATTAGTCCCTAGATATCTTAGCGTAGGGTTGTTACTGAAATGTCCTATGTCTGAGGCCCACAAAATTATTTTTGGTCTTGTCATAAATTACTAACAATTTAATAGCTTCCGTTTAAGTTATCATAGTTTTATGGACTTTTTTACACCTAACCATTTGACGTTGCTTTTAATATATTAAATCGGACAAACGGCGAAGAGTGTCTTTTCAAGTCGATGACCTATTTTTTGTTCCATTTTGAGGAATACAAAGAATTGTGCCATAATTTATAGCGACCAACGCCAACGTGTGGGAATATTTTGCACGTTTTGGTTAGCGTTTGATTTAATAATTAAATAAAACATGTTTTATATGGTAAAGATAGATGTATCTAGTCTTGTTATAATTTTATGTTTACCAAGTTAATTATGGGCTTTCAAAGGCTGTATAGTATGTGAAATATCGTTGCATTTTTTCAGTTATCTGGCAGTGATAATACTAGAGTCTGTATTTAGAGTTTATTATTTAATAGTGTGTATATTCGGAGTCTGATAACTTACGTAATTAAAGTCTTTCTGATACTCTTACTACTACATAGCTTGAAAAAAAAAACCGAAATTCAATTATAAAAATGCATGTTGGTCGTTTTGTAGGTCGTCTATTGGTAGTTCATAAGGACCCTTTTTTTATATGTATGGAAGTAAACCTGTGATTTTCATGTAACTTACGCGGCCATAAAACAGAAACTATATATGCATCTCCATGACTTAATAGCAATAAGAAGTTTGCTCGGCGGAACCTCAGATTAAATTTTTTGGTGTCTTCACCAACTCCGCGCAGAACCGTAACTTACATTTCCGCGACTGGTTCTTTGGAGCCAGTGACCGGTGACTCAGCCCGCGCTTATTTACCCTATCCTCGCAATTTTGACACGTTAAGTATTTAATCGTTCGTTTGATTCATTCCCTCCTAGATAACTTATATTTCTTCTGTTATGATATATGACTGTAAATTGATATCCTAAATGCTTTTAGCTGCTTATTAAAATTAGCATCTCTAATGGGTTCGTTCAACTTCACTGCATTGCGTCAAAAAATATTGTTTCTTGTTAGTTTTTAAGTTTAAGGTTAGGCATTCTAAATTTGGATTTGTTTAGCCAATCTATCGAAAAAAACCCAAGTTAAAATTTTAGTAACAGTCGTTATAATTTATCTTGAACTTAAATTAACAACATGTATGTATGTCATTTGCAAACATTTTTTGATTCACAATATCGCTTGTATCGAATCTAGATAAACTTTATTCCAGGATGATAAGTCTCGAGACAAATGTTCACACTGATGAGTACGCATACGCAAAAAGTTGGCCACAAGTGTGTCCGGGAATCCCAAAGAAAAGGGTTTGCAAAAAGAAAGTCTAATTTAATGTCAATATCTTACGTTTTCGAATATCCGTGAAGCAAGGTCAACAGACAGGGCAATGAACTCTGCTAAAGCTTTAGTGTTGTCAAAGTTGTTAATAAAATTCATAATATTTATAAATATGCAATTTTTTGCCTTTTACATGAGTAGACCTCACGCTAGACGAAACCATTAACGTTTTCCCTCGAAAGATTTTGTACATAACAAGGAAAACAAAATAATGTAACTAAATGCGCATTTCTTAGTAACTTTAAAAATAAAAAGGAAACAGCAAAAACTTTGGAGCGCTTTGTTACCTGTACTCCAGCCCTGACAGTTTCCGTTGTATTTACATAAAGTAGGCAAGCTAAATGTAGGCCACGGCTGCCATGGCTACAGATAGCCATATACTTCCCTAATCTAATATACATATTATGACCATCTTCTTTTTTCCATTATAATGGTTGGTATGAATTCAAATTTGCTTTCATGCTTTATTATTCGCCGAGAAGAGATAAACTTATTACCTCGATCGGCTAAGGTATTTTCGTGGAGCGTGTAGCTATTCGAAATAAGTATGTGTAACGCTTAAACCAAATTGAATAATTATTGTAAAAAACCTGCGCCGAAAATGTCGAACAGATAAAGGACCCGTTAAATAAATAAACCCGGACGGTTTGAGGTCCGCACCTTTTCACAATTTAATTTGCTCTTTATACCGCCAAATGATAAACTACTTTTAGTATATTCACTTAGGTTTAGGTAGCTTTACCATTAAAGCAGATCATTTTTCCGTTCAATTGGAGCTTGAAGAAGGCGTCTTCTTTTGAATGACTTAATTTATTATATAATATAACATAATGTTTGAAAATTGAAATATATTATCATACACTGCCGCTTTTGCTTATTTCCATTCATTTGTATCAGATTACCATCGGAATTTGAGATGTTAGATTGTGTCAGCATTTGAATAGAAATAGAGGCTTGTGTTCTGTCAAGATGTATACATTATTGTCATCGTCATGAAGACTTAATTATTATATTCACATGGACTGGAAGCGTAGGCGCGTCCGATTCCGTTACTGACTACATTAATTCCGTACCTTTAAAATTTTAATTTTTTTTCGCATGGTATGTGGAAACCAAGATTTCGTTATTTTTATAGCAAATAGGTTTGTGAGAAGAATTGGAATCCATAGGCAATTTTTCAAAAGTGCTCTGGTCAATTATGGAACAGACTGGTAGGCTTAATTTGTACAATCCCTACATAGGTACGTTCGGTTATCCCTTGAGCATTCTTCAACGATATCGAATAGAATATTTCTGAATTTAATCTATTGTAGGAGACAGTGCGTAGGTCTTTCCTACTGATCGCATTATCACGTACGCTATATCGATCTGCATCTAAAAGCAATTTACTTCGGAAGATTAAAGCGGTTCATGCGACGTCGTGACGTCATTATCATGTCACACGACACTGTCGTATGTGATTTTTAATATCTCTAGACACGTACTAAGGTCACGATAGTGATCGCTCTTGATAGAGATATATATTTATGCGTAAGTGAGGACGTTTGCGGCGTTATGGATGTCGTAGGCTTTAGCGTGTGATTACTGAAACTTGATACCCTTGGGGATTTGAGTCATATCTTAAAGTAAATACAACAAAAACTAAAGATTTGGTAGGTTGAGATTCTCAGCATTCACATTATACGATTTAGTCATGACCGATTAGCAACTACTTTGTCAAAATAGTTGCCATCAAACATTCTATAAGGTGAACACGACAAATAAGGTATACTTTATAAAGATCTTTTGAGTAGGCGAGAATCCCACGTCAATATGTCTTAGATGCAGTTTTTGTGATAGTTAAAGAAGAAGCGACTGGTCAATAAGCAGAGAGTATGGCCAGCACACCGAGAGAGTCACTACTGACTTTTGCGGCTGGTCGTTGGTAAACTCTAGAAGTACGCAAAGTCAAACTGTTCTTAATTCTTTGGTTCTAATTAGTATTCGTCTTTGGCCACGGCACTCTCTCACCAATCTTAATCTAACCAATTTGAATCTTAGCCAGATCGTCGTGCCATCTCTTATTTGATATGCAACTAATGTTATCGATGAACAGAGCTTTTTTATGTCTTAAGGAGGTGGAGGTCCTAACGAAAAAGTGATTGATATATGTTTCACTTATCGGTGTTTCGCATAGAGAGAACATACTTATACGAAGTTTTTTTACCATTGATGTAGTAGGCATTGTAGCCTCGAAAAATGCGATCTTTGTTATTCCGTATTTTTATAATGGGCCACAATCAGTGAACGCATATAAGACATGGAAGCATTCCTGTCACTTTAAAATGACCCCACGAAAACTATACCGCGGTGGGTGGGACTTGCAAACTGTACCGGCGCGCCGATCAGTTAGGTTGCGCGAGTCCGCAATGGCGGACGCTGTTTTGACAGTTTATTTTAATCATCAAAAATAAGATTTATGTTTTAAAATGCCTTCATGTAGGGTGAAGTTGTGCAAAAATCACACGGATCACAGTCCCAAGGCATCCAAGGGCAGTGGAATCACTTTTCACATGTAAGTACACCATTACCTGAAAATTCAAAAATCTTCTTGCTTACCATAGGGATGTCATTATGCATAATGTAGCAGCTCATTTTACTAATTATTAATTGCCTTTTGGACTATTATATTTATTAAGATACAGATTTGGATTTCAGGCGAATTCAAGCGAGTGGAAAATCGGAACGTTGTCCAAACCCAGGCTCGCGGGAAACTAAGTAATTCAAATGCCCGCCAAGGCATTTGAATTTGCCCGCCAACGCGTTAATTAGCCAGCCAGCCAATAGCGCGACGCGGCGATGGTCGGCCACACTGTTTCCACCTCCAAAAAATAGTGGACTTAAAAAAATTGGCCCAGCTAGAAAATATATTGCCAGCCTTGTTTTATAGCGTTGTGGGCCTGAGGCGAGGGTTGACTACCTATGTTATTATATTTAACCATATTCAAAATGTATGCTTTCTTAAAATTAATAGGATAATTGTATAACAGTTTATATTCAATTTAATGTAAGTACTCATTTGTTATTAATAAATAAATGCGATGTGTTGTCTTCGCTTCGTGCTGCCCGCCATATTTGAATGCAGAAAGAGAGGGGGAGGCAGAGAGGGAGACTGGCGGGAAAACGAAGAGGAGCGAGAGAGAAGGAAGCCGGCACGGTTTTTTGGAGGGAAACGTTATATAGAAGCTTAAGGATTTTTCAGGGTGATAAAAACTTGTAATGCAATATTAGAAGGACGACAAATAAACAAATTATAATAGCAATACATGGTTTTATTGGATTTACGTAAGTAAAAGTAAAATCTTACAATGCTCTAAATTTGCTAAATATAATATATTATAATTATTAAGATAGTGCAAGAATATTTTTTTATGACTGGTCCCCTCATGCATAACGTTGTCTACGCATCTGACCACATCTGACAGACGTTGACATCGCAGCAGACGCGCGAACCAATAATGGCCGTAATCTGTCATGCCGAGAACCAATCACATTGGGCCAGTGCGCATTGCCGGACGCTGACAAACGCTACTGGCCTTCTGGTCAAATCTTTGAGTATTTATAAAATGGCGTAACTAGCAAAGCACATCCTAATAGCAACCTAGATTGGTGCGTATTAACGTAATTTTTCAATGCATGGATAGTTTAGTGTATGGTTACTTTGCTGCTGTGTGTGTACTTCATCTTTGTGCGAGTTTTGGCTCTGCTAGTGAACGATACGTTGTATGGAAAGACTGCTTCCATGTTTTATATGCGTTCACTGGCCACAATCTCATTGTAGATGTTGGTCATGAGTCACAAGTTAATGTTCTTGCTGATTTGTGTATAGAAGTCAAGTTCACTTGTGCAGTCAAGGGGAGCATCACGCAACAAGGCTCCGTAATGATGCGCTCTCAACGGCGTCTGTATTCGGCGCGTGCACATGCAATATCAATGCACGCGAGAGGGAATTCATCTTGCTCTAAGTCGCAATGCCCGTGCGCAAGAGTAGGATAGAATAATATCGTAAGAGCACGCTGAATACAGGCTAAGATCATCGGTATTTAACCATTTGCATTTCACACTGTTGTTGAAGTAGGTAAGAAATAAATAAACAAAACAAAAACAAATGACTTTGTAGCTGATGTTGACTATCATGAACGAGAACGTGGACATTACTGACAAAATGTAGACAACGCTTTAAATATCTCATGAACGAGAACGTGGACATTACTGACAAAATGTAGACAACGCTTTAAATATCTCATGAACGAGAACGTGGACATTACTGACAAAATATAGACAACGCTTTAAATATCTCATGAACGAGAACGTGGACATTACTGACAAAATGTAGACAACGGTTTAAATATGTCATGAATGTATGAAGAAATATAAGTGTTGTGTTTAGACATTTTTTGGTTAACTTGTACTATCGAAGACTGTTTAGTGTTCGGGTTTGATAATAATATTTTTGCTAACATCAAATCCTAAGTTAATTGGCCCTTTATTCAACTAGACTTGCTTTATTGCGAATAACAGTGAGCAAGTGTCATTCAACCCGGATACTGAGAGAAGGTGAACAGTTGTTTAATTAGGTATTTTATTGTAACAATTTTGAATACCTACCTAGCTTAAAGATTTCAGAGATTTTGGTAAATAGAAGCTAAATGCAACAGCTAGGGCTTTCCGAACTTTTAAAATACATATTTATTTGGGAATTGTAATAGCTGTATAGTTGTAGCTACCTTTATTGCGTAGGTATTGGTAGGTAGGTGTGGTTCGTACTTTATTTAACCGACTTCAAAAAAGGAGGAGGTTCTACGTTCCACTGTATGCATTTTTTTTATTTTTTTTTTATGTATGTTCATCGATTACTCCGTCAATTGTAGACCGATTTTCAAAATTCTTTTTTTATTCGAAAGGGTATACTCCTGAGGTGGTCCCTTTGTCACCAAGTCATGATCTGATGATGGGATCCTAGGGAAATCGAGGGCAACCCTCAAATTTTGCAGGCACGTACTATGTGTTTCATATGTTTTCTAAGGTTATTCAAGTATTTGCGTCTGGTAGTCGTCATCTCATGATGATGAGCTGATGATGGAAGGTACAACTCCTTAGCGGTTAGGAGTTGGAGGATAATTCTGAAAATGTTAAATCATTGTTCGAAAGGGTATACTCCTGAGGTGGTCCTACTGTCACCAAATCATGACCTGATGTTGAGATCTCAGGGAAATGAGAGAGAGAGAGAGAGAGATTTATTCACACAAATTCGACACAAGCACAAAAAAGCAGTACATTTGAAAAATTTAAAATAACACATAAGCATAAACGTAATAACTATTTAAAATCTAGAGAAATGCCGAATAGTGTGAAATGGGCCCCACTCAACATAATGCTGTGGCGAGCCGCAACGCTGTTTTTCAGCAGGACCCAAATTAAAACTAAAAACAAACACATACACACACTGTGACGAAACGAACGCCAGTGGAAACAGCTTATCAAAGAAGTTACACATACATTATACATCCAGATAACGAAGACAGGAAGCATGTCTGGCAATACTTGATCAATCCAATCGCTCTAGATCAATTAAGTCGAAACAAGTCGGGCCAGGTCTTTATGTGACTATTGCAGTGAATTATTAACAATTTCAATAATTTTGAGATTGTAACGTATCATAATAACATTAACAAACAAAAAACAAACCTAAAAAGACATTTCATAATTAACAACAGCATTTCATAATTAAATCGAGGGCAACCCTCAAATTTTATAGGCACGTATCATGTGTTTCATAATTTTTTTAAGGCTATTCAAGTATTTGCGTCCGGTAGTCATCATCTCATGTTGATGAGCTGATGATGGAAGGTACAACTCCTTAACGGTTAGGAGTTGGAGGATAATTCTGAAAATGTTAAATCAACGTAAAATTGTGAAATAAAAATCTTTTAACAAAAAAGTAAAACCGCCTTCAAAAAAAAAACCTTAGAAAAAAAAACGTAAAATAATCCTCTAAAATAATGATAAACGAATAAAATAAAATAAAATGCGTTTATTTCGGACAACAGAAACTAAAGCTTAAGTTTTATGGCCTAGCACTAAGCAGCAGAAATATGAAGTCGGTACTTCATTCAAAGAATATTCCGCTCGCACCGCACCGACTTCATATTTCTGCTGCTTAGTGCTAGGCCATAAAACTTTAGGCTTTAGTTTCTGTTGTCCGAAATAAACGCATTTTATTTTATTTTATTTATTTATCATTATTTTAAAGGATTATTTTATATTTATTTTAGAGGATTATTCTGCGTTTTTTTTCTAAGATTTCATCATTTTACACTTGAAGTAGTCGTAGATTGTACGAGTACTTCAACGCTCTGGGTGCGATACCGATTTGCGATTTCCAATCGTAGCAAATTCTTAACGACTACCAACATACCAGGTCAGCGAAAATCTGGGTCGTTGTGTGGACTACCAGTACTTACCTTGAAACAACACTGAACCAAAAACAATTTTGGGTATAAGGCTGTGAAGTGGAACGAGAGCCTACGCACTGTTATTGCACTGTTAAACATTATGAATCACTAGAGCTTTGAGCCTTAGTTATCATTTTTCAAGCGTTGCTTGTCTGAATGTACCCACTACGGTCACTACGTTAAAAGCCGTGTGATTCTTTTATTTGCATCAGATTGCTGTCATGAGATTGGTGCATTGTAGCAACTTCATAATACAACTTGAAACATCAATGTTCCACAGCACAGTGAATCGACTTTATGTTATATCGATTCCAAATCTTGATTTTGCATGACGTTGCTGATTTATAGAGGTTATCATTCATTTGTTCAAGCTTGCATGTTTACCCGGCCTTTATGTCACAAGAAAATATTGCGGACCCGATTTCAAGGGTTTATTTTTAGGAAATAGGTTTTATTCGTATTATACTTTGTTTTTGTTGAAGGTTATCTTAATGTCGTCTTAAATTAAAGTGTGTCAGATTTAACAAGATGGCGCAGCGAGATTGTGCCGATGCCTTTTGTCCTCGGCTCATTTGTTTTCTATATCTTAGATTGAACACGAAACTGTCAAGCAAATGAGCTCGTATCCTTTTATTTCATACATCGTATTTATAACACATTTTTTTTGTTTATTCAGAAGTTCATAAATAAAGTCAGGAATTGTGTGTGATGGATGATATTGTTACATCCACCAGTTTTTGTTATTTATTTTATAAATTATAGCAGCGGCAAAGCTTGGCTGGTGTAATGATGTAGCCCATTTAAAAATAAACGAACTTTAAATGAACTAATTTGACTCGAATTTAGTAGTCCGTTAAAATTTAAAATTATGGAAGTTAAAAGACAAATTGCTTAAGCCGAACAAAAATATTGAGTCTATTTAAATGTCACTTTTGTAAAATGTTCTCATTACAATCGCGGATTATTTTGGGCTACTTTTTGTCGGACGTCACATCGAGTTCAAAATGCTCGTTGAACTCCTGAGTTCCGGTTTTTTTTAATAAAGTAGTCACAAAGTAATGAATTTGTCATAAAAGTCTTAATAAATCACGGCACTTTTAAATGCGTCTACATCAGATAAGATTAATAAAGACTTGAGCCCATGCAGTATCGTATGTCATGTGCTGAATATTTGATATATATCGCATATTTTTAATATTTAATTTCTTCCTTGATTACAAAATGTGTATTCTCTTAAATTTTATTTTTTGTTAATAGTTTAATTAACCTATCTGGGAAAAGGCATGTTCACAATTTAAAACTTTTTTGTGTATCTGATTATCTACATAGTTTATTTGAAGTAGTCATATCTATTTATGTAGATGCTCTGAAATTGGATTGGTTTCTAGGTTTAAATCAGATTAGTAGTTTATAAATTGTTCCGATTTTTAAATACACACGGCATTTAATTACCTAATTTAATCTTGTGTATTAAGTTAAGTATATCTTATTATTATTTTTAGGGTTCCGTACTTCAAAAGGAAAAAACGGAATTACTTTGTTGTCCGTCTGTCTGTCTGTCTGTCAAGACCTTTTTTCTCTGGAACGCGTGGAGGTAGGATGCTGAAATTAATATCAAATACTCAAGCCTGCGGTCCCTTGATGCTGTGAAAAAATCAAGCATCTGAGTCAACGCAATGAAAAGATACAGTCATTAAAAAAGTCGTTTCCATACAAATTGCCGTTTTTTGAAAACCTAAAGGGTACTTCCAGTTGTCCTAGAAAATTGAAATTTGGTATGAGGGTAGCTCTTATAGTACAACCACTCAGAAAAGTCTCAAAATCTTACATTTTTATGTCTGTCTCTAGATTTCGGAGGCCAATATAAGTTGACCCCACACTGCATACATTTTGCTTAGGAGCAGGGCTCTGCTTACACTGGACTTCTTAAAACACTGGGGAAAAGCGTTAAAATCTTTCTACGGAACCCTCGTGCGCGAGTCCGACTCGCATTTGGCCGGTTTTTTTATGTTTAATCAAAAATAAATGGCCACCACCATGTAAATCTACAGCATTCCGATTATTGACTATACTGTTGTGAATGAAAATCAATGAATCAGACAGTGACAATCATTCACCATTTATCGAGATTGTTGAGATGCAAAAATCATCATTATTCAGCAGGATGCATTTCCAATTGATTCCATAATGAGGGTCTTCGCGAACTTGATTTGCATTGTACCAATACTTAGCAACCAAGAACGAACAGTTCAAAATATTCAAATTAAGTTATAACTCAACTGTCGTATTAGCCAATAAAATAGTTTGGTGCTGGTTCTGCTTATCGGGTTAATTTAGAAGGAGATAATTATTTTTGCAAAAATACAAAACATTGCACTAGAAAAATATACCCAAGAAAAAAATGGTATTTTATACACAACAACAAAAAGTTGTCAATTATCTCAACTTAAGCTTAGGCCAATATAGTTATCAAAACAGATTTTCAATAATTTCGAAAACACTCAATAGGTTTACAATTAACAGTAATAAACAAAATAATATCGCACGCAAATTGTATTAACTGAAACATCTGCACCAGATTAAATTATCTGTGGCAGGCGTCCGGCTTACAAGATGGTCCTAAGAGTTTTAGCCCCTTGACTTACAGTTTACTTTAGATCGGCATAATTAGTAGAAGCGTGTGGTCACGTAAGAATGTATTGATCTGGCACTTGCAGAGAAGACGAATGCACGGATCTTAACGCATCCGGATAATCTGAAAGCACATTAAGACTGTTCTTAATCGAACTTGTGTTCGTTCAGATAAGCCAAAAATAAGAAAACATTATAGGTAGAAGCGAGCAAGGTGTCCAAAAATTAAATTATGACTTGCTCGAACTTTACACACCAGAAGTATAAAAGCTTTGACTTAGCAAGACTTCACTGGTGACTACATCCATTGTAATAATGTTGGGCACTAAACTACGAAAATGTTTAAAGGCAAAAAAATATGTTTTACATTAAGATTGACACTTATTGTGAAAAACTCCTGTGGTTGCTCAACATTGCGTCGACATTTTTATGGAGTATTGGCAGGTTTTTTTTGTGTTTCATAATAAATAATAAAATTATTAATATTACATTCTCTGCCAAATGCGTAATCATTTGTTTCGTAATGACTCATTTTGTCCTCAAACATTGGGCACTAAAATGTGAAAGCTCTCGTCATCATCAAAGCTCAAAATTGTAATCCTCCATGAATGTACATCAAAACGAGTTCGTATTTATGAAACGAGACTTCGATGTTCCAACTTTTTTCTCTATGGAGCTGCCCATTGGGGAAAAATAAAGGCTTGCATTACGGGCATTGAAAGCCAGACTATGAAGCTGAAACGTATTCCTATAGATAAGTACGGCTAGATACAACAGTGAGTTTTAATTTCATAATTTTACATGTATTAATATGTCAATAAAATGAAACTTAAAAGGATTTAGAAATATTTATATTACATGAAATGAACAGTAAGTATAGGTAAAGAGTAGAAAACAGACTTAGTAACTTAAAATTTACATACGAAATTCAGATAATAATTATATATAATATTGCCCGATATAGTAGTGCATTTAAATTTTATTAAATCAGTTGGCAATTATAACTTAATTCACATTTGACGTGCTTTAATGATACAGTTTTAGAGAAAATAAAAAGACATAGGTGCTTATTTAGGTGTTTAGGCAAAAGAATGGTTTGGTATAAAGGTTAAAAAAGTTGGTTGTGTTTGTGTAAAAATTGGGTCTATATTGTCTCCCATAGCAATTGTCCTAATGTAAGTTTGGTCGAATGATTGCTTGTCATAATAGAAATAAATAGGTACTGAAAATACATAATTTTCATAAAAGCTATAAAATAAACCCAACGTAACCTATTTTATAATTTGGCCCATGTAAAAAAAACAAAATATTGGGTTTCAGTTGCAGAAAAATTATGTCAAGCAATCATTTAGAGGATATAACATGTAGACAAAGACTATTGTATGTAAAGGTTTAAGTCGCACCTAAGCAAGTGTTTCAGACGGATGTTCGAGCAAGGCGCTGCGGAAATTGTGAGGGGCCTCCGTAACCTATGGCAACAACTACAAACTCGGTTACCAAAACGTGGGCTAGGTCTTTTCTTGTGTTTTTAGATTGAATTCGGAAGTTTGAAAAATAAACCTAAAGTACAGAAAAATAAACTAAAGTTTGAAATTACGAAAATACTTAATATTAGAAACCAGAGGTACTTACGAGTAGGTAAAGGTACCTACTGGAATAGTGTGTGAAATAGGAAAGCTGAACAAGAGCGAAAAAACTTTTCTTACAGCACCACACTTGGTCAAAGATCTTGCGTTATCATTATGAATGTACTTAGGATGTGTCTAATGTGACTGCTTCCTCAGGCTGTATGCTCAATAAATATTACCGCTGAACTGAACGATTTAGTTGTTGATTCTGCCCTCTCGTTCGAATGCTTATATAAGAGGGCATGTAAAGCCCATTCACCCTCGTGTTGTTTCGGGATGATAAATTAGCAGGGCTTACCTGTGCCCTGCCGGCTAGGATTAGGAGCCGGTGCCAGTCTATCGTCACCCCTTTCACTCCTCGATGTCGTTTGTAGCTTTATATTCGCTTTTGATTATTTGATTAATTCGTTTTTCGACAATGCAACGCGCTTTGTTTACTGATGAGAGACGGAATATATTTATTGCTTTGACACCGTGCTATTTCTCATACAATAATTTTGTCCACTGTCGAAATTTAATGGTGGGGCATGATATATGGCTGCATATTTCCGGCAAAACCTGCGCGATTAACATTTTTGTGTTTGTTTATTTGTATGTAACAATGGTATTCATTAACTCAGTACTGAAATTCCAACAGTAACGAGATGTTAGTACTTAGGGTTGAGTATAAATAAAAACATACAGTCACGCCTGTTTCCCGGAGCGGTAGGCAGAGACCACGGACTTCCACAAGTATAAATAAACTTCAAATAACTATTGAACATCATAATAAAAACCAATGCCAGTCCCAAAAGCACCATCCTTTTCATAACATCCCACTCAAACTGCTCTCACAAAAAATTCTTCGTTATTGCCACTCCGCCCGAACTAATATCAAAGTCAAAACAATTACGTGGTACTTATCGTCGTGTCTCGTCAGGTTTTTGTCGGGGCTCAGAGCCAGGACTCAGGTCGTATGAAATATGACGTCGAAGCTACCGTTGACGATAAATCACCGACTGGAGCCGTCTGAGCAATCTCGAGCGCTGCGGCCTTATTCAGGTGACAAATATATGGAAAGGCGCAAGTTGGTGTCGGTTTATAGCGTTTTGCGGAGATCGGTGAAAGGAAAATGAATGCTTGTTGCAGTTTTCTTGCAGTTAAAGTTGTAACACAGGTAAGTGAAGATCCTGACTAACAGTAAGCAGAAGGATTTGTTATTGTATTAAAATTAAATAATTAAGGTATTCAACATTTATGTAGCGTTGTGGTTAACATGAAAAATGTTGAAATAAAATTTACTAATTAATGAGTGATGTTTATCGATCTATACCTAGATAAGCTTAAATAGTTAAGAATACATAATAGTAGGTATTGTATTCGATTCGTTATACGTATACATATACACATAAAATATTTCTTACCATCAAAAGGCCAGTTTCTGTTTTTACCTCCACTGCCATCCATCGTTTCAGGTGGAGCAAACGAATACAAATGATGCAACAACTAAATTAAAACTCGCCTGCACTGAAGTGGAACGTCAGGAATTCTTTTACGTTAAAGTATTACGAGTACTTCTGCAGAATAAGGTTGGTTAACTTTATCGGTGACGACCTACTCACGGTTTAGGAATTTATATAGGATCGCTCCTACGTTAGGTATCCTAACGTTCAATGCTTCGATCCTTCATTGTGCCATCCCCTTACTTAACAGATAAGACTGGAACATGTGTAACCTAAATTTACTCCTTTACCTACTTTAGAGTCTCGTCCTCTTCAAGCACGATTGCTCCACGATAACCTTCTGTACGCCACTTAGAAATAGTGTTACAATGAAATAAGATTCACTCTTTTTAGTGAATGACTTATTACGATATTTTTGTTTTTTGTTTAATCTAGATAAAACTTAGAATATATGTATAAGGTTTTATTTTGCAATATTCCAGGTGCCCATTTATTTATTTATTTACTAAAAATTTACAGAGCATGACAGTACCAAAACTAAAGCGCTAGAAAATTCAGAGTATACAGAAAAACACACATAAAATACAATAATTAAAAAAAAGTGCACATAAGTGCAAACAAATCCAACAATTTAGGGGGTTTTTATGTCATTTTCGCTTCCTTAAAGCGCCCTTAAAGGTACATGTACATACCTGTACCTGTTTGGCTCTGATCATTTTACGGCAAACTTACAACCAGTCTACCTAATGAAATAAAGTAAGTAATACATTCTTATTAAGTATAGCTTAAATTATAGCTTGATAGGTAAAACTTTGTTGGACATTCTTGGATAATCCGGTTATTTGAATCCGGTTGCCGATCGGCTGAAAAATCCAAAAGGTCTTTTAAAAGGCTGTTGTTACAAGACGGATCGCAAATTACAGTCCCTGCCGGACGACCGTGATTGAGTATGAAAAAGCACCTTTCCAAGATTACGTTTTGATTTGAAGACCCGCGATGTATCGATCAAGATGCAATTGATGCGATGTGATTGGCATCGAGCTTATTGGAATGATGAATAATGTGATTTATTTTTGGTGTCTATCTTATAGTGCTAGAGTAGCATTTCTGTGTGTGGGGTGAAGAAATGAAGGCCTTGTAAAGTAAGTAAATAATTAGAAATTTAAAGCTCAAAGAAAAAAATAAACAAATTAGGTACTTACGTCACAAGTAGATTTCTGGCTATCAATGAGATTTATGAAGAGCAAGGTTGTTTCTAAAATGTAGTTTTTACAAAGTCGTTTTATTTTGGAAAAAGCCGATCCGGACTAATTACTCGCACGTTTGCTATCCCAGTCACGTTTGAGATTTTTTTTAAACGGAGTCCCTTTACATCTGAGTCCTTCTACTGTAGCGAGGGTTTGATAAAAATATTTCACCCCAAAGCGGTGAAAACATTTGGCCGCGCGATAGGGCAAATTAAATCATATAGCGAGCGTCTCAATTATTTAAAACGCGAGGTAGCTTCAGTACAGGGCGTCGCAAAAAGAATGACGCTGGTCCTTTGAAAGCCCATCGGGGGCACTCTCAAAGCTGTCACCCCCAGAAGCATGTTTTACTACAAACAAGAGAGTGGAATCTCGAAAATCTACATAACGCAAGTAGTATATTATTGGGCATTCTGGACCACCATTCATTCGATCGGGCGAAAAATTTCGCCCTCACTCATTCGTGGTGATCCAGAAGCCCAATAATACAATGAATTGCACACAACCTACAATCAACCCAAACCCAACGGTAACCAACCTAACAGTAACCTATCAGCATTTGCGTTCAACATAACGCTCAACCTACACCTGAAATCGCATTGGACATTCTGTTTCACCTCGCGTTCAACGCAACAGCAACTCAAACCCAACGGAACCCAACCTAACAGTGACCTATCAGCATTTGCGTTCAACATAACGCTCAACCTACACCTGAAATCGCATTGGGCATTCTGTTTCACCTCTCGTTCAACGCAACGAATACATCAGCCCAACAGCAACTCAAACCTAACGGAACCCAACCTAACAGTAACCTATCAGAATTCACGTTCATCATAACGCTCAACCTACACCTGAAATCGCATTGGGCATCCACCTCTCGTTCGAATGAGCGAAGTTTTGACTCGAGGTTCAACGACAAGCCAACCCGACGGGAATTTATTCAATGTATTTAAATTTCAGTCCAACTCAAGTCTCAACTAATTGACAACCTAACATAGATATGTTTAATAATGTTTGAGCTTAGATAAAGTAAAAGCAAAAGTACACCATGCACACCGGGTTGATCAAGTCCGATATGCACGAGGCCGAAGCCACTGAGCGCTCCTCGGTCTCAAGCCGCAGCCTTTGACTCAGGTTAACTCAGGTGTTTGCACAACTTGTCTGCGAAGCTGATCAGACTCCACAGACAAGATCGGGTCACCCAGGACGCGTCTAGTTCCCGGCATCCACCTACGGATGTATCGCTATGACCGCTTTTTGTGTGCGTGGTGGTTTTGGATGCCTCCCACCGAGGCTTGTATACAACTCATCCGCAAAGCTGATCAGACTCCACAGACAAGGTCGGGTCACCCAGGACGCGTTAGTTCCCGGCATCCGTTTTCGGATGTATCGCTATGACCGCGTTTTACGTACACGGCAAATTGTATGTCGGATTTATTTATATCAACGAATCTCAAAACCATCGTTAGCGCGAGTTAGGTTTAAACTAATTTACGCTGGAATAAAGCACTAAGTAAACATTATTTAAATTACGAAAACATAAAAATGTGTAACTCACTACACTAGTGAAAACCGAAATATGATTTTAAATTGGTATCGCTAAAACTAAGTCAAATAGTGTGATTTAATTGATGTTAATGTAGAACAACTCCATCTGTGAGACCGCGATACTTTATCACACTTTCTAAATAACTTATATCACTTTATCATGTTGACGTAAAAATTGTCTTGCTGACTAGAATATAAAGTTTGATCAGAAACGAGTTGTAAAGTGATATACATGATTATGTACTTAAGTCATTTCAACTCGAAGACATTGTAGTGTAAGTTAGGTACTCGATCAAATTACGTAGCGAGCGCGCTCGCTAAGGTTTATTGTTCTTAACATGCAAATGGACATACGAGTAGGCGGTGATGACATCTATCGAAATTATTCGAAACCATTTGTATTCTATACGAAACCAGTACATCAAAGGTACTTACTTAAATCATTACTTACACCTACTTAGTTCAGTGCTTAACCCACAGACAGCGCTTATGTTAAACTTTGACATCGTGCGCTAGAATTTGTACCTAGATTTTTGTGTGTCTGTCTGTGGTACCATAGCTCCTAAATGAATGAGCCGATTTAAATGCGGTTTTTCATTTAACAGGTTTTCTAACAATGGTTCTTAGACTTGTTTTATCAAAATCGGTTCAACCGTTTCTAAGATATTGACCTTTGAAGCGAAAATGTCTATTGTTTTTCGACTTTTCTAAGTTGGTTAGGTTATCTTATCATAAATGTTAATAATATAGGAATTGTTTATTTTTGTGTTCAAATTGAAAAAGGTTTATACCTGTTTGTACCTGTAACAAGACAATGTTTGTTTTCGTATTAGGAAATAACAATTGTATGTGTATTTATAATTACGATGTAAAGTAGCAAACATTACAGTTAGAACACGTTTTTACCTAAGTTTAAATCTTCGTCTTAGTAGGTGAGGTAAGATGATATTTGGTTGTGTGAGCTAACCAATTACTAACCTTACCCATTAACTTAGTAATTAAGTCGGTTAATACTGAGGCTATTTGAACGATCTGAGGAGGTTTTTTTCCAGTTTCCGTTATAATTTTAACGTACAGAACTGAGCATGAAAATGTTACCAATTAGGTATTAGCCAATTTTATTGCGCAACGTTATCAAGTTGTAATGTGACACACAGTGCGATCGGCGTCTTTTTGCTGACATACAAATGCGGTGCATGTATGAAGCGTGGTTGCGAAATAATATTCATATTATAAAGGTGTAGGGTTGACAATGATCAATGGATAAATTTACAATTAATGGGTACCTCTATTAAATGCGAATATAAATGTTCTTAAAAGAAATAATGATTACTACAATTACTGAAATACTAATATTTAGGTAATTCCTTAATTTAGCTGGTGAGAAATAAATAAATAAAAAATAAATAAGTAAATTAAAAATTAAAAAAGTAAATTAAAAAAAGCTTACAACTCACTCTCGATTAGTTTTTTGGTATCTTGAATACATGCATATGTGGAATACGAAGTAGGCAGATTTACCAACAGACAGATAGACAAATTCATAACGTTCCTCTTTCCATCGCGTCGAGAATTAAATAATGTAAAATAAAGAACTGTTATGTGCACATAAGCATAATACACAATTGTGATTTGGAATGCGACAGCCCTAGTTCATTTAGTAAAATCAGCAAATAATTTCGTTTAAAACTTTTGCGCGGGGCTAATTTGTTCCTTTCCAATTTCGAACGTGACGTGCACAGTGCATCAAGTCTTCTACATCTTCAGCTCAGAGGTTAAGCTGTGCAGAGTTTCTACGTTAGTAAAGTTTATTTGCTTTATACATCGATTAAAATGTAAGTATGTATTTCAACGTACCTAACGCTTTACTTTCCTAACGAAATTAAAACATTTGGTTCATATTGTTTGTAGGGTTCCAACAGGCATTAATATTTTTAATTTCCTTTCAGGTCTGATTCCGAGTTTGAACCCATCACTGTTGCAAACAGCGGAACCGTTCGGTCAAAAGTGGGAAGGTCGGCTGAAAAACGAAAAGCTTCAGCTCCAAACAGGTAGCCATTTTATATTTATTTTCATATTTCATGTTTTTTATTTTGTCAGCTGGGTACATATTTACTTAAATATTGTTTGTCTACTTTTTTCATTTAAAAAAGGTATTTTTTTTTCTTTTTTTATCGATGTATATGGTTATTTTAAATGTCGAGTAATAAAAACATATTTTTTATTTCAGATCTGATTCAGAGGAGAGCGTTGCCGCTGCAGATGTCAGTATCCCAAAAATAAAAAAACCTGCTCAAAAAAGAAAGCCGTCAACCCCAAGGTATTTTTCTTGTAATTTGTTTAATGAATTTCGACGAACTAAGTACAACTGTCTTATTCATTGTTTAATGTCTGTTATGTTTCAGATCTGCTGCACCCAAGAAAAAAGAAACTAAAAACCCGTTTGACGTGTTCGGAATATTTCCTGAAGACGTTGCTGTTAACCATAAGCCTGCTGAGACTGATCCGCTTGATTCATCCATTATAAGCCGGGTACCGAACGGGTCAACAAAACGAGCTTGCACCCTCAACGGAGACTTTTTCTTGGAGCTGCGGGTGTACAACACTGCTGATATTCGCGGTGAGTTACGTCAGGAGCGTTGGAAAAAGGCTCTCGTTACTCTAAAGGCGCAAATCGATGATGAAACTGTTGAATGGGAGGCATTGCAAAAATTTATTAAAAAGATAAATGTACTTTTCAAGGACGCTAACGTCAAATTTTATTCTAACGATACTAAGTACTAATTTAGTAGGTACTTTTTTGATTTTAACAGATACTGCAGGTTGTCTCTTTTTATTACTTATTTGAATAAAATTTAAACTACATCAAATTGTGTATCAAGTAATTTTTAATAAATGTTTTTAATAAATGTTAACGATTTATTATGAAACCATAATTTAAACGCTTTTAACGATATTACTTTAAGGGCGCAAATCGATGATAAAACTGTTGAATGGAGGGCATAGCAAAAATTTGTTAAAAAGATAAATGTACTTTTCAAGGACGCTAACGTCAAATTTATTGTAACGATACTAAGTAAGTACTAATTTAGTACTTTTTATTTTTGCTTTTAACGGATACTGCAGGTTGTCTCTTTTTATTATTTGATTAAAATTGAAACTATCAAATTGTGTATTTAACATATAAAACCAGGATTACAGCTTAAGCAAAGTCGCTACATAAAACATGCCCTTTTGCACTCAGTGTTCAATTACAGTAGAAAGCAGGAAGTGGGTAGGGCACCTTAGAAGTAATAAGCATAGAAAAAATTCGGGTGTAAATTTAAACGATGAGGTTGTTGAAATTTCGTCTGCTTTTAAAGGTCGCATAGCATCTTATAGAATAATGGCAACTGATGAGCTGAAGTCTTGTTTACCTGAATCATTTTTGATTACAGTAAAACCTAAAATGCAAAAAATTTTGGAAAATTCGCTTAAAAAACATGTGTCCCTCAAAGTAAATTTCGAATATTTTGGCGATTTTCTTTTGTTTAAAGATGACAAGCAGGAAATGAAATCTTTTGCAACGAAAAATTTTCCTATACATCAAAATTATCAATTCGAAGAGCTTTTAAACACAATAATTATTAGTATACAGAAAAAAATCGAAGAATTTCAGGAGCGCGATTCTGGTTGGACTTTCTTATCTAATTTGTATTTAGAAGTTAACATAAATAAGTATGAACCATTGAAAGCGTCATCTTACATAGACTTACCTAAGATAATAAAAAATAAAAAAGCTTGCATTAATATTCAAAATCATGATAATTATTGTTTTCTCTGGTGTGTTGTTGCTGCTCTTTACCCATGTCAAAACCATCGCGAGCGTCTATCATCTTATCCTCATTTTAAAGACGTATTAAAACTTGATAATATGTGTTTCCCTGTCACTTTAGCCGATATCATTACGTTTGAGCATCACAATATTGATATCAGTATTAACGTATATTCTTTAAAAAACAACCGAACTCTTGTAGGACCTCTATACAGATCGCAATATAAAAGGAAACATCGAATCAATTTACTTTTAATCGAACGCGGTAATAAGTCGCATTATGTTTTGATTACTAATTTACCGCGTCTTGCTCGCGGTCAGATTACCAAACATCATGCTAAGCTTTATTTCTGCGAAGACTGTCTGATATTTTTTCAAACTGAACACGGTTTCAATAGTCACGTTTGTAGTGGGGTTGCTACGGTACTTCCGGAGAAAGGCACCTATCTCGAATTTAAGCATTTTGAACGAAAACAAGACGTTCCATTTGTCGTGTATGCTGACTTTGAGACAATCCTTAAACCCTATCAGAACTGTGAACCTAACACTGACAGTAGTTTTACTACAAATAAACAAATACATTTACCAGCCGCTTTCGCGTACCATATAATTTGCTCTTATGATGAGCAACTTAATCGTTTTGTTCAATACCGAGGGCCAGATTGTGCTCAGAAATTCGTAGATTATTTATATAGACATATTAAAGACATCCATAACGTTTTAGAAAAAGAAATTCCCATGATATTTACTGTAGAAGATTCTTTAGCTCATGAACGTGCCAAAAATTGTCATATGTGTAAAGGTTTATTGTTTGCAGACAAAGTAAGAGATCACTGTCATCTAACGGGCCGTTATCGCGGTGCCGCGCACCAGTACTGCAATCTGCGCTTTCGCGTTCCTAAATTGGTCCCTGTTTTCTTTCATAACTTAGCAGGTTACGATTGTCATTTGTTTATACAGGAACTTAGTAAATGTTCAGGGCCTGTGAAAGTAATCCCAAAAAATAAAGAAAATTATATTTCGTTCACTAAGTTTTTGTGGATTTCAGATCAAAAGTATGCACAAATTCGATTTGTAGACTCTTTTAAATTTTTAGGAACAAGCTTGGAAAAATTAGCGAATGGTTTACATAAAGATGATTTTATTCACTTGAACAAGTTTTATCCTGAAACTAAAAAAAATAAATTATTAACTCGCAAAGGTATTTATCCTTACGATTATATGTCGAGCTGGGATAAGTTTACAGAGACCGAGCTTCCATCACAGAACTTGTTTTTTGATTCTCTTTCCAACGAACAAATAAGCGATTCAGATTACGCACATGCGCAATCTGTATGGTCCGAATTTAAAATCAAAGATATGGGAGAATATACTGATCTTTACCTAAAAACTGATGTGTTGCTTTTATCAGATATTTTTGAGAACTTTCGGTTCATTTGCAAGTTAAATTATCATTTAGATCCGGCATTCTATTTAACTGCTCCAAGCTTATCGTTTGATGCTATGTTATTAAAAACCGGAGTTAAGCTTGAATTGATATCCGAATTAGAAATAATTCGACTCATACAAAAAGGAATAAGAGGTGGTATTTGCATGTGTTCGACCAGATATGCTCAGGCTAATAATAAGTACATGGAAACTTATGACATGAATAAACCAGACTCGTTTTTAGTATATATCGATTGCAATAACTTATATGGTTACAGTATGTGTCAATCGTTGCCCATGTCTAATTTTAGTTTTCTAGATCATCATGAAATTGCCCAACTAGATATTTTGTCTGTCGAAGATGATGCTCCATTTGGATTTATTCTGGAAGTTGACTTGCTATATCCGGAAAATTTACACCATAACCATAACGACTATCCATTTTGCGCACAAAAATTTATTCCTCCAGGAGGAAAAACGACCAAATTGATCCCAAATTTATATAACAAATACGAATACGTCATTCATTACGTCCATCTGAAAACATGTTTACGCAACGGCTTAACTCTTGATAAAATCCATCGCGTTATAAGGTTTCGTCAAAGTCCATTCTTAAAACAGTATATTCATTTAAATACAGAACTGAGAAAAAAAGCTACTACTCCTTTCCAACAAGACCTTTTTAAATTAATGAATAACTCAGTTTTTGGGAAAACTCTTGAAGACAGTGAGCGGCGAGTTGACGTCAAATTAGTAAATAAGTGGCACGACCGTCAAAACAAAACAAAAAAGTTTACTTGTGCTAACAAATTAATTGCCAAACCGAATTTCCATAGTGCAACAGTGTTGTCTGAAAATTTGGTTGTCGTACAAATGAAGCCTGAAAAAGTAATTTTAGATAAACCAATCTACGTAGGATTCTCTGTATTAGAACTTTCTAAAAGTCATATGTACCAATTTCACTACACGGTAATAAAAAAACACTACCAAGATCAAGTTACTCTGTGCTACACTGATACCGACAGTTTTATTTACAAAATCGAAACTGCAGACTTTTACAGCGATTTAAAAAATATTTTTTTAAACTTTTTTGACACAAGCAATTATAACCCTGTAAATGATTTGCAAATACCTTTACGTAACAAGAAGATTCCTGGGTTATTCAAAGATGAGTTAGGAGGAGAACTTATTACCGAGTTTATAGGGTTACGTTCTAAACTATACTGTATCAAAAGTGATAAATCTCTTATCAAAAAGGCTAAAGGAATAAAAAAACCAGCAGTTCAAGAGTTAACATTAAATGATTATCGGGATGTGTTATTCAATGATAAAATAGTTCGGAAAAAACACATATTATTTAAATCGATTAGGCACGAGATCTTCACTCAATCTGTCAATAAAGTTGCTTTATCTAACAAAGACGATAAACGACATATATTATCAGACAAAATTTCAACCAAATCTTGGGGACATGAGTCTATTTTCTAGTACAGTAGTTATCTAAGCGACCTTTCCTCGAGCTGTAATTTTATTTCGTAGGCACCCAATGGGTAATAAAAAATTAGAATGTGTTTAATAAAATAAAATACGTTGAGTACTTACGTTATTGTAAAATTATAATTATGTATGTTGTAGGGTCAGCGTCAAAAGCCGCTCATCACTTTTGTACCTTTTCGCTCTACGACCAGATGAGCGACTTTTGACGCTGACTATACCAAATAAGTAGATTATCATTAAGTACTTTATTTTTTATAATTACACATTGATTTGTAAATTGTATGGTTTGTTCTTTTTTTTTAATAAATAAATATGAAGTGTTATTAACATTTGTTTTCTTTTTTTCTTTCACCCACCTAAGTATATATAGACTGCGAGGATACCGACTGAAAACACATTTTACTTGAGTTGAAATTGAGTTTTCTCGCTTCGGAGGTTTCCTGACGATGTTTTCCGTCATCAAAAAGCTCAGGGCTCAGGCTTAATTTTAAATGTAATATTTTGATAATGGTAAGTAAAATCATGTTCTGTTGAACAGGCAAATAATACCTATCCTCGTTTATTGCATTGGGTATCAATTAAAACATGTCCTTACGTGTCTTAAGCAGCGCGGCGGCATGCAGCCCGTGCTAAGGTAATTTGCTGACACGTGAAATATACCTATTCACATTTATTGCATTTGGTACCAATTATAACAAGTCCTTACGTGTCGTTGTAATTTGATCGGCATTAAGCAGCGCGGCGGTATGCACCGCATGCTCCGAAGCGCGTGTTAATTTAATTTGCTGACGCATGAAATTACTGTAATTATAAATAGCGGCTGTTATAGTAAGTTATCATTCTGCACTCTACATTCATAACTGAGTAAAGTCGTTCCAAAGTTTTGAAAATTAAGACGAGCTGATCCATTCCCGATTCGGTAAGTAAAATTGGCATTATTTAATATTTATTCGTATTATTTTGTTGCTATTATTGTTTTGTAAGCGTATGAAAATGCTCATATGTGTTGCCAGATGCGTTTATTTATTTGATTTCTTTTGTTTCAGAATATGGAAGGAACGCAAGACACTCAAATCATGTTTTCGCAATATGCACAGGGTCCATTAGGATTCCGAGAAGATGAAGAAGAAGAAGAAGTCAGTGAATTTGTAAAAAAAATTGCAAGTGCCAAAACGAAAACCAAGTCTAGTAAACCAAAACTAAGGCTAAACAAAGTGGTAAAGAGAAGTGTACGAGGTCACCCGCCGTCGTTCGTTATAAACAATGAAGCAACTAAGGGGAACAGACTTGTCAAAATCCAAATAATTAACATAAGTGACTCCGCGCCGGATCAAAACGACGAAACCGGTGAAAACGTTATGCTCAGTGCGCAGTATGTGGCAAGTGACGGATACGATGAGATAATAGACAGTACAGAAAGTGTAATAAATAAGATATCCAAGAAGTTGTGCGGATATAGTGTTAGTTATTAATGTTTTTACTGTTTTTGTATATAATTTTGAAAATAAATATGGTCAACAATTTTCTTGTTTTATTCCTTTGATTAAGCGATACGTCAACAGGAAAGATTTTTTTTGTAAGTATGTCAATAAAGCAATAATTCAAACGAAAATAAAATTATCATGATTAAATGCACAAGAAAAATCTTTTCAGTAAATATCGCTTAAATAGATTAACACTATTATTAGCCACAGGTATGAATCGTTATCATTTATTTCATATTTTTAAACAAACAAATTCAATTATTTAAAAATGGGTTAATATAAAAAGTCTTCGTTCAAAATAAATGATAACTAATTTTGACTGGGTTAAAAAATAAAAAAATGATTAAACGTAAATATTTATTTTTGAAAATTAGGTATAATTTATTACAATGTTAAATATGCATAATATCGAAATAATATTTTTTAAGACATATAACGTTTTTTAAGGCACAAGCTTTTTTATGATGTAGACAATTATAAGAGCTGTTGTCGATACAATACTTTTTATACATTAATTGAAAATTAGAACAACCTTTCTCTCCCAAGTCTATTACAGTACAATCAGCACATAAATCATTAATCCACTTAATTTTTTCAAAACCTTTTACATATATTTTTTTGCCTTCCAAGAAATTATGAATCATTCTCTTAAATTCTCTGTGGTCGATATACCCCTCACGCCACATAATGCCAAGGTTTCTCTCTATCCATTTCACATGCCTTTTTTCGTTTTCTGATAACGTAGAAAATGAATATGGAGGTTTTATTAAATACGCCTGCGTGTGTTCATAGGTACTGTATGCAAATTCTTTAATAATAAATTCATTTTTAGATGATTTAAACCCCTGAACATCTACGAATAGATGGTCTAGTTTCATGATATCTTCTTTGTTATATTGGTCAACGGCTTATATTCTATAATACTATCATTCAAAATAAGACAATAAGCCGCGGTATTGTCAGGGATATCTGTGTCACACTCTAATTCAATCCGCACATCGACTGAACCCGTTTTTAAGGTTTCATTTTGACGAGAACAGTCGATAACAAACAGAGGTGCTTTATTTATAAAGTCTTGTGGATTCAACAACGGTGCTTGGCTGCGGTTATAATAAGACTGTTGGAATTTAGCGTACTGTTCATATAATATAGCAAATTTTTGAGCCGAGAAACTGACATTCAAGTTTTCATAAGGAAAATAATTTGAATTTAAAAAAACTTTGACGTCACGCAAATTACAATGATCAAAACGCGATATATCTTTATCAGCAACATTTTTCCTGTTTGTTTTTAATCCAATTATAACATATCGAGGTTTTTCAACTTGAGACGAAGTTTTGACGGCCCAAGAATGTTTTGATGTTTTAGGTAAAAGCGGGTATTCGTACAGATCCCAGTTCCTAAATGCTACCTGAATAGCTCGATCTCTTTCCAAATATTTAAGCAAACTTAATCTTTCACGATCAGAAACCTTAATGTGCGGCATGCGCCATACTATTTTAGATATAGTTATGTTACCTATATACTCATTTGTGTTCAGTTTTACGCTATTTAAATTAGTATTGGATCGTAAAAGAATAAGTTCATGCTTACAGTTAATAATAATTTTGTTATAATCCTCTGCGAAGCCAAGAATCTTATTTAAAGGAATTGACACAGAAAATGATCCATGCGTAATTTTTGTGCCATCAACATCCCAGCCCCATAACTTTGACATCGATGATTCAAGTTCATTCATCGACACAAGAGATTTTATTGTTGTTGTGACCCCAGCGTTTTTAATTTTATCTATTTCAATCCCATTCAGCTCATATCGAATATCTTGAAATAAATGAAGTATAGGGTTATTTGTAAAATGAACACTGGACACCTTCGCTTTTGTTTCTCTGTTGAATACTTCTATAGTACCCTCTATGTATAAAGTACTCGCTGATGGTAATACGTATAGATCTTGCTGGTTGATAGGTATACGGATTTCATCATTTAAATTGAAACTTGTTACGTACGGTTTATACGAATGATATTCGAAACTTTCAATCGTGCTATCAAAGCTAAAGGAGTCTGATAAGTTTAGTATACTCATTTTAATAATCCTATGTTTTTTAAAAACTGTTTGTTTTCCTTCGTTAGTTGTCCTTTAGGTCTTCTTTTCTTGATAGCACAATGAGCACTAACGGCTTTGCTGTTTGAGACCGTACATTTATTAAAGTCTATCATTTTTTTCTGATATGTAAATATATCTGAATCTCTTCGCCACGTAAATTCACTAAATTATCGTTTATATCCAGTATTCTTATTATAAGAGCGTTTAAGCTGTTTTGAGTAACAGGAAAATATATAACATTTTTAGGTGTTTCTATAATCCGGTAACCAGGCGGTACATTTGGCACAAATTCATGAATTATATGACTAGGTTTTCCGTTTATAAATGACCCGCTCACGATGTCACATTCAACTCGTACTATAGTTGTAGACAGAATGGACACGGGAAAAGGGGACTCAGTTAATATATTCGCCTGAACTGTTTCTTCTCCAAAACCAAGTAACTTACCAATCGAATTTGGTTTTTTAAAATAGACGTTTTTGGAACACAATATAGATGTTTTTAGCGTATTATTATTGCATGTCAGTGTAAAGGTGCAACCTTGGAGATGTCTTTTAAGATAATCATCAAGATCTTGAAGTTCATATGACCCTTCAGGAATTTCTACTACTTCGTTATCACCATAATAAAACTTATTATTTCGGTTGTCAATATTAGGTATCGAGTTAAATGTCGACAAGTATAGCAACCCGCATTCATATTCACCATCTAGTTGAAGAGCTGGCGAGTGATTCGTAATCAGGGTAGAGGAGGATCCCGTTATGGACAAAGTGAAAGACATCGTGAGAATGAGAAGCTATTTATTGTTCAGAGATATTTAAACGGTTATTCCAATATTTTTTTAAATATTTTAAACATAAATGTCCGCAATTAACAGTATCGAATTTTTGATAAATATTATAATTGTATGAAATATTATAATTTTTCAAATATTTTATTAATTCTAGCGGCGGTTGAAGATCACCATAACTATTAAAATATTCACAATGATTATTATCTTTGACATAGGCTACCCAGTGAGTCCCTTGGTTTTTAGAACTATCTAAATTTACGATTGCACATTCTACTCTTTTTGGACGGTTTGGCAATTTGTCTCTCATGTAAACACCACGAAAATAAGGAATATCTGTTGAATGTTTTAAAATATCAACATTTGTAAGAGCACGTCTGGGTAGCCTTTTATTTAGTTTTTTAATCGTTTTAAACACAAACCCTTTCCATTTCTATACTGTTTAATGTACAACCCTTTACCTAATGCAATAGATTCCATTATTTTATTATGACGTTCTGATTCGGATAAGCTCTTTTTTGCAGCTTTGTAGTCACCAACAGCTTTAGCGATCCCAGCAGCTCCTCCTGCCAATGACCCTAACGCAGAAAGTCCCGCGAAAATAGGTATTAGTGGCAATATACCTCCAGTTTTAGGAATCGGTATTAATCGAGGAACTCTCATTTTACTCGTATTGTTATTAAGAAATACTTTACTCGCTGCAGCAAAAGCTCGACTGACTGCAGTGCCTTCTTTTTTAGATTTGTTTTTTTTCAATTCGGTACGTATCTTAGAAACAAAATGCTTAAATGATTTTATCCCTGCACCAGCTTTCATTTTAGATTTCATCACTTTGCTAACTATCCAAGACGCAAGTTTTTCTCCTTTTCCAACACCTTTTGACTTCAATCTTTGTTTAGCCATTTTATAGAGTTCAAAATCTGCACGATGTCGGTCTGTTAGGTCAGAATATTTATCGTATGCTATATCGTGTTGCATACACGCGTTGTCCAATTCATTAACTCCTTTATCACCTCTTTGCAATCGCTTATGCAATTTTGTGCCTGGTCCGCAATAATTGTAGCCAGGTAAGTGCAGTTCAAACGGTAAGTGATTAATAATACTGTTTAGAAGTCCTCTTCCTTTCATATCCCAAAAGTTAATGACTTAGCGCGAGAAAGTTTTTAAATATATTTATACAATGGCATTTCTGTCGATCCAGCTGTTTTCGCTATCGTTAAGTCCTAACCACTTAACATACAATTTTTTCCCTCTTTTTTTGATTACCTTTTCGATGAGGTAAACGTCTGGATACTTAGTTTTTTGCAGTTCTTGTTCATAAAATGTACCGAGTATTGAGTTTTTTCGTTGGTCTTCAATATGGTAAGTAACAGGACGAGTGTGATTCACCTTTTTAATAGTAAATAGCTCAGTTGACCAATTAGGCGTATAACCTTTATGAAAGACGCTTTTGTACTTGCTTATACGCACATGATCTCCTACATTAAAAATATTTAATTTAAAACGCCGATTGGATTGTGATTTATCTATGTTTTTCTTTACTTCGGCTTCATTATTAAAATTCACCTCATTTGGGCTAAATTTTGTTGTGCTATGCACAGTTTGATTATAAGATTGAACTATCTCATCTAAAGGTTTTCCAAGCCA
The DNA here is from genome assembly GCA_963691665.1 of Clepsis dumicolana. NCBI lineage: Eukaryota > Metazoa > Arthropoda > Insecta > Lepidoptera > Tortricidae > Clepsis > Clepsis dumicolana. Next base: position 6,565,786 of record OY829521.1, read on the forward strand.
TTTGTAGTTCCCGATGAAACTGAAATATTTGTAAAGTTTGTTCTTGAGCGTTTTTATTACCCTTTCAACAATAGACGCCTTTTTAACTGAATACGTGGAATAATGATTTATTTTTAAGGATTTCACATAACAATCGAATTGATCATTGTAAAATTCTTTTCCAAAGTCTGTCTGTAAGTTTCTAGGTATTCGTTTGGTCGACTTGATAATTAGTTCAAATGCATTTTTTACTTCTGTTTTAGTTTTAGATTTCGTAGGAATACACCACGTGTACTTTGAAAATGTATCAATAACAACTAAAATGTATTTATATCCCTTATTTACAGTATGTAAATTCTGTAAGTCAATTAAATCTGCTTGCCACAAATCATCAATTCCTTTTAATATAACTGCGCGACGCTTGAAATTTTTTCGGGCCGATCTATGGATTTCATTCACGACTTGTTCTTTTGTCATCTTTGAAATTACTTAAAATATTGTCTATGTCCCTTTTTGTATAAAAGTTTATTTTCAACTGATTTGCAAGCTGATGAATTTGAGAATTTATAGTTTTAAATAAAGAATCTAGATGCTTCTTCTCGTAAGTGTCCTGGACGAGCTGATCGACATATTGCTTATTAGCTGCATCATTGGGTGTCAAAGGATCCGCTACCCCCTTTAATCGCGATGATTGTAGATCGAAATCGCCATCATCAGAACGCAGCAAAGTTTTATTGTTAAGTTCAAAAACTTCACATACACGCAAACGTTTATGAACATGATGACCGAATTTGTCTATGTTCATTTTCACTTCTTATTTTTATGCACTTATGTATCATCAAATTTCCGGCTTCGACTGATGGTAAAAGTAAAATACCAGTTTTATATATCATTGATTAACCAAGCCCGCTTCACGAAGTTCTTCTACAATTGATATTATTTCATTGTCTAATCCTGTGTTACCGGCATCACGGGAAGCAATGAGTAATTTCAATCTTTCAACTAATTCGTTTGGATTATCCCAATAGACATATGAAACATCTCTTTTAACTTTTTTCATTGTTGGTAGTCCTTTGCCGTAAGTACATAAATCTTCGCTTATTGAACGTTGTTTCGATAATTTGAAAAGCGGTTTTATAATGTATAAATATTTCTGACCTTTGTTACTTTTTATTGGTTTATTGGGATCAAAATCTCGTCTATGGACATTCGTTTCTAGTAGCAACATTTTATAATAACGTTTATCGTCTTCAGTTATGATACCTAAATCAGGCAACTTCTTAAATAACAAATCATATAAACCTGGTGTTAAATTGTAAGTACGTCCATTTACTTTGAGTTTTTCGCCACTAACGGAAACTAAACAAGATCCTAACATAAGCTTATCGCGTTCTGTTCGTATGCCAAAAGGAATGTCCAAGTCGGTGTTGTATTGTTTTTGCCATGCAGGGTCTTCGCGAGGAGATGCATATGAACCGGTAGTCTTAAATGAAGTATCATTTGTTGATTCCAAGACATCATTGTTGTCACTTTCACATAACATGTCATCATCACCATCTTGTCTGTTTTCGTCTCTATTTGATACCTCATCATCATTATTTGAAGTCGTTTCGGAAAAATTTCGTACGATTGTTTGATTATTAATACTACTTCTCTTCCCTTCATTAGGACTAAATTTTAATGTTTTTGGCGCCTTTTGCCACTTAAATATGTCTTCATCAAAATCGGTTTCATTAGTGTTATAGTATTTATTGTCGTTACTTTTAACCATTTCATTAAGCGGGTCTGTTATTGGTTTAAAGACTGATTCCAAAATCATATTGTTGTTATTTTTCATATCACGAAGTAGTTTAACCTTCTTTTTGACAGCATCGGCAGACTGAAGTACTTTTTCTTTTAAAGTTTTCTCGGTGTTTATTTTATGATTCATGTCTGATCTCGATGGATTCCCATGATGCAATAAAAGTTTCTTGAAAATGAAACTGGTTAAGTAACACGGTTAATCCAAAACGATAAATGTATCAAATCCCATTCTATAACATCCTGAATTTCTAGCACAGTCCTTGTTTACAACCAAGTAGCTAAAAGGTACGCTCCATATTTTTGCACACATTTCCCGAAACTGTGACCAAGACATATCAGTTCCAACGTGCTCGTCATAAACATGACGTAAATTAACTTCATCTTGTTTAAAAAGGATGATTAAGTTAGCATTGTCCCTTATTAATTGTTTAGGTATTTTACTGTAAGTTTGATTTAAGTAGAAGCTGTCAATATTTTTATGCCTTCCCATTGCAAAGTAATCCCTTATATTATTTTGATTTTCGCATGCAACATCATCAAATATGATAATTGAATTGTTCTCAGCTTCATGCGGGCTTAGTATTTCATCATTTTCGCGATATTTTTGAAATTTAACTGATGGAACCAACATCAATATTTTTTCTAAAAACTGGTACATCGGTTGGAAAAGTGTTTTTGAATATACGTAAATATTTTGAAAGCGTAGTCCTTGTTCATGTAGTAGAAGAGAGACAATTAAATTAGTTTTACCGCAATTAGAAGGACCGCAAATTATACAGCGAATTGTGTCGGGTAAAAGTTCACCGTGACGAAAACTACGATTGTTGCGATCTGAACAAACAACCTCCAACTGCAAGCTCTGAGCTTGTTTTACAAACTTCATATCTGTTCAAGATCAATTCAACCAATGCGCGCGTGTTGCAAGCATGGAATGCTTATTCAAAATGAGCAGAAGAGCAGATGGTTAACGTTAAACCTCGAGTGTGAGCAAATTCTGTTAGGTTGGGTTCCGTTGGGTTTGAGTTGCTGTTGGGCTGATGTATTCGTTGCGTTGATCGAGAGGTGAAACAGAATGCCCAATGCGATTTCAGGTGTAGGTTGAGCGTTATGTTGAACGCAAATGCTGATAGGTTACTGTTAGGTTGGTTACCGTTGGGTTTGGGTTGATTGTAGGTTGTGTGCAATTCATTGTATTATTGGGCTTCTGGATCACCACGAATGAGTGAGGGCGAAATTTTTCGCCCGATCGAATGAATGGTGGTCCAGAATGCCCAATAATATACTACTAACGCACACAGAAAATACATTGGCGCTTGCACATGGTGAGGCTGACAAACGTAATCAATCAAAGCTGCAATGTATAGGGTGCAACGCGAAGTGGTAACAGGTTTGGTCGGGGTCGGAGCAAAGGCGCCGCAACGGCTGGCGTGGAGCGCATGCGTTCGCAGTTTCACCCCATTGGTCTAGGATGACGTCATGGGGGTGAGCCCGTTGGTCTGAGTGACACTAACAGTCACCCCCGAGAACTCGCAGGGATATCTCGCGCCTGCTGCGGCGGCACAAAAACAAAACATTATAATAACATTTTGTGTGATAGACTTTGTCGTGATACGTACTATCCTTTTGTGTGAGTGTTTTGGATAATAGTGGTTGTTTAAAAGCTGTTCCACCTGACTGAACGACGCAGCGTTCCACCGTCGTATTAAGGTAACATCATGTTGTGTGTTTACTGTTCTCTGTGTTAATATTTTAAATGATGGCAACTCATAGGTATATGCCTTTCAGACTCAAACAGACACACTCAAAGTACAAAGAAACGCTACTCTTTGTATTTAGAGCCTGATTTTTAAAAACGTCCTACTTAACAGATATTCTGAAATCATGTCTGTTTCTAGTAACAGGTGTTTAAGATTTTTCAGTTCGTCACAATATATTTTGTATCCCTACAAGTACGAGAACTGTTGTTTATTTATTCTTCCAACTGTCTTTGATAATTGACAAAGGTCACATTTGTTGAATACTGTTTTATTTTTATTGTACATATTACGTTAAAACTACTGTAACAAATATACAGCAGTTTCTAGTCTCGCATTTCGAGCAACAATCCCATTTGTTTTTAACCACATTCTCCATTCGCCCAGTATTTAGTTACCTAGTGTCGTCTCTACTTTGTATCAACAGTGCGATCACGTTTGAGATATTGAGTGGTAGTGAGATAGGTGTACCTATTCTCTGTAGATCTTAGCGCTAATGTTTCTATTAAAATGCAAACTATATTTATCTTTTGAGTAAAATTCTATAAATATTTTAGCACACGGAATATCAAAACGATATTCTTCGATATTTTTGTTGTACATATTAAACCCAAACAGATGTTCATATGTATGGACACTGTTAAAGTCCTTGAGCTTTTGTTTCCAAAAAAATTAAGGACAACAGAAAGGAGGTTTGCCGGGGAATTCTTTTGCCGGCAAATTCCAGAACCACCTACGCTGTTGAGACCGCGTAACCAGATATTTTGCGTGTTGACGTTTGGCGAGGCGCGGGGACCCACCCGCCGGCCTAACTAACCATTGCTGGCTTTCATCGCCAATTTGAATATTTCAAACGACGGAGCCGACGACGATACTCCGCGGAGAAATTGTTTTTAGTAATGCAGTAACTCAAGACCGAGTTAATGTTTTAGATTGGATGGGGATAAAGTTATTTGAATAATCCAACTAGCGGGGGGTAGTGTGCCCTCAAGTTAATTTGCTCCAGAGGAGGTATAAGTGCGGCGAACGCTAATACTTGGGTGAAATAGAGTTACTGGCTCCTTGGGATGCAATTGTTACTGAATTTGTGGCGAAAAGCATTAACACCAACAACGTGCGAACTTTCGGTTCTGTAATTTAGTTTACAGTTTAGTAACAACGGCTTGACGAGATCTGATTTGTAATAAAAATATTGTTTTCTTTCTTTAACTTTATTTCAAAACAGTCCAGTGCAGTGCAGTGCAGTCTTAAGTTCCGCTTCGCCAAGTTACTGCGTAGAATATTAACCCATAACTTTTGTGTTTCAGCAAACACTTCGGAAAAGGTTATGCTTTACGACTCCGCTTATAGCTTTATAAGATGAACTTTGAAATGAAAACCACCGTAAATTTTACAGTATCAAACATGTATTTATATTTGAAATAGGTAGACAGTCTGTCTTTGGAGATTGCTATTTATTTATTTTATGAATAAAAAAATATTAAGTTAACACATGGATTAGACCACAGACGACTCAAGACAGACCGTCCTGAAGAAAATTTACCATACGGGCAATTCGACCAGGCATAGTAAAGAGAAGAGACAAGAAATACCAAGCTAAGCCTTGATTTGTTTTACTCTAAACGTTACTTATTTAACTTAATTTTACGCACAAAGTAAAATAATTGAGTACAACTTTTTTAAACTAGTGGACTGCACTCTCCCTCAAAATTTGCCGTAGAAAATATGACTGTTCACTTCTTAAATCTCCCTGTACACTTTATGCACTCGCATTTCGGAATAAGGAAACTACATTCCTGTCTTGAAGTACTGTAGTGCGCGATATGTAATCACACGTAGCATATGAAAACATGCGAATATCATGTCCTCTAGGGACCGATACCAGTTTATTCGGTTTGTGCGGAACTGCTAGCGAATCTAACAGCAATAAAATTGCGTGGAGAAAGTATATTTTATGTCAATATTTCGATTTGGATTTATCCTTGGATGTTCACCTCGATACAAGCTTATTTTAGGAGTTTCAACCACGAAACGATACTTAGGAACCCATTTCTATGGTGTAATTTCACTGGCGGTATGCTCTATCTGTTTGAATATCGTAATCGAACCTGTGTGGTCAACTTGTGGTCATAATTTAAATATTTTTCTGGTCCAGTAGTCTGTTATTCTCATCCTGCGGGATTTAGTCAAGAGCTTCATTCGCCGGTTGTGCAGTAGCATATAGCAGTTACATAAACAAAAACGTTGTAAAACATGTGAATTTTATTTTTCACACAAATCGCGTTTACATGCGTATTTGTATTTATGTTTAGTATTTTTTCGTATCCACTACCACAACAGAACTGAAATCAGCACAACATCAATATAATAACAATGCCGTATTTTTCATTATAATTATGTATAAACAAGAACGTAAATTTGTAGCCTGAAAACTAAATTATATGAACAACTATTGTATCGATTAGCGCGGCACCTGGCGTCGATGCTAAATTAATTCTATTACTGAAAGGACCGGCCATATGTGCCCGTCGGGCCATTATTACGACTAATCAGCGAAACAAAGCCAGATACTTCTGGGGAACTAAAGTGAAATAGTCGTCGGTCGTAAATTTGGCAAATTCTAGCTAGAGAATACCTAAGGTTCTGTTGTAAGTAGCGTGCCATTTCGGACGCGGCAATTCCGCAAATCCTCCGAAATGAGTACTTCTAAATGGAACTTACTTCGTAGTATAAGTTTTTTTTGTGGCCTTGGTTTTTTTAATTGAAATAATTATCAAAATGTGTGATGGTTTTAATATTCACTATTGTGAATACACAAAAAATAGAGCGTCACATAGTTCAATCATCTAAAGTAGCTTTATAAAATCAGTTGAATTAAAGCTCTACTTTAAAGATAAAAAAAAATATAAACTGAAATAAAGTAAGGATTCTTTGACTAGAATTGATCAGGAAATTGAATTTTCCTGCTAGAATGTCGTAACCAGTATCAATCTCTTTGACAAAAAACTCAAAGGGAACTTTTATTGAAAGCCTTCGTAGTAATCGCGGTGAACTTAATCGGTAGATTGGCTTTCGGAATGATCGCTCAAAATGAGACTGAATACACACCGGAGCTATTTACCGAACAGGATCGTTGCAAGCTAGGATAAGCGATATTTTAAATCCTGTATCAATATTAGTCACTAAGAATTTCAATTCATAAGGATTGTTATCCGAACAAAAAACAAAGGAACTGCTTGAAATAAATTGAAATATCTTCTGATAAAAAAGAACTGCGTTTACTTGATGATATTTAAATTATGTCATATTTATAAATTGCAACTAGTTTGTTAACTAGTTACAATTTATAAATATGAGCTAGTAAGTTACGATCAAGAGTAGAATAACAAAAAAAAATTGATAAAACGGTAAGCGGTATGACGTCATAATATGTAGGTATGTTAAAATAATAGGTAGTACAGTTATTTTCTGGTATCAAAAAATATACGTACCGAAATTATTCGGTGGCGCAAAATTAACGTTATCATCTTTTTTTAACCCCCGACGAAAAGAGGGCTGTTATAAGTTTAACACTTGTATCTGTGGCATCATAGCTCCCAAACGAATGGACCGATTTCGAAGCAGTTTCTTTTTAATCGAAAGCTGGTTTAATCGAGATTGTTCTTAGCCCGTTTTTTAAATACTTATTGAACTTTGAAATGACAATGTCGGGGGTTTTTCAACTTTTCTAAGTTGGTTAGGTTATTACAATAAGTACTTAATCTCCTATTTTTTGTAACTTGTCTTTATTTCTGTATTTTCTGTACAGTAAAGCGTTCACTTTATAACTTCGCTCGCGTGAACCATAAGCATTTCAAAGAAGCAATCAGCATGCAAGCAAGCATGGAAACAAAGCAAGCAAGCATGCAAACAAAGCAAGCAACCATTCAAGCAAGCATCCTAGCAACCAAGCATGATAGCGTGCTAGCATGTAGGCAAGCATGCAAGCAAGCATGCAAGTAGGGATGCGTAGGGAGTCAAGTTCACAAGTTTAAAAACGTGTTAAATCGAGGAAGAGCGTTTATAAATATCGGTAGCATAACCGTAATTACGGTACCGTACCATAATTTCATACCGATAGCGTAACTTTATACCTTACCCGATTTTAAGCCCTGGTTACGATTGCTTGCCATTCCACAGTTACGATCATAGTCAATGTGCACGTGCACGAGTAACTTTTTCAAGCAAGTTGCCATAACAGTATAGCGGTCCTTTTCATTTTCTGTCACTGTCACGGCGATAAAAGTAACCCTTGAGCGCCTGGGGTTATACAAAAGCCAATCTTTGTTAGTTTTTAACCGACTTCAAAAAAGGAGGAGGTTCTACGTTCCACTGTATGTACGTACATCGATTACTCCGTCAATTGTGGACCGATTTTCAAAATTCTTTTTTTATTCGAAAGGGTATACTCCTGAGGTGGTCCCACTGTCACTAAGTCATGATTTGATGATGGAATCCCAGGGAAATCGAGGGCAACCCTCAAATTTTATAGGCACGTATTATGTGTTTCATATATTTTCTAAAGCTATTCAAGTATTTGCGTCTGGTAGTCATCATCTCATGTTGATGAGCTGATGATGGAAGGTACAACTCCTTAACGGTTAGGAGTTGGGGGATAATTCTAAAAATGTTAAATCGGTGCTTCATTCAAAGAATATTCCGCTCGCACCGCACCGACTTCATATTTATGCTAGTTAGTGCTAGGCCATAAAACTTTAGGCTTTAGTTTCTGTTGTCCGAAATAAATGCATTTTATTTTATTTTATTTATTATTATTTTAGAGGATTATTTTACGTTTTTTTAAGGTTTTTTTTGAAGGCGGTTTTACGTTTTTCGATATTTAATAATCAGGTGTATTAACAATGTAACTTAGAATAGGCTCTCAGAAGCGGTTATTACCCGAATCCATGTATTTTAGCGTGACGTGGTTCGATCGTCTTCATCCGGTAATCGGTCCTAATTTGATTGGCACTCGGACAGCTGGTTACGACGTGAAAACTGTATTACTTCCAAACTCGGCCGCGTTTAACGAACGGGCGAAGGCAATTTCGTTAGCTGATTGACCTATTGACGACGTTTGAGAATTTCGAATGGTTAGGTTGGAATATGAAAGAGGTTTCAAAGTTAAAAGTAGAGTTTAGTGGAAAGCCTTGATTCGAAATGGTTCCTTCAAATGATGCTTTGACAGAAAAGTAATTGTAAAGGTTAAGTATCATCATCATCTCCAGTTTAGAAAATATTTAACAAAAAAGTAAAAAACTTAGAAAAAAAACGTAAAATAATCCTCTAAAATAATAATAAATAAAATAAAATGCATTTATTTCGGACAACAGAAACTAAAGCCTAAAGTTTTATGGCCTAGCACTAACTAGCAGAAATATGAAGTCGGTGCGGTACGAGCGGAATATTCTTTGAATGAAGTACCTCCTTTTTTGAAGTCGGTTAAAAAGTACATTTGTTGGGAACAGGCCCCTTTTCCAATAAAAAGGACAACAGCGCTACCACTTACACAGTCAAGGTTTAACTACAGCCATTTTTTAAAAGGTTTGTAAACTCGCACGATTACGGTTGTTAACTATTAACCCCATTTCTGTTCCTATCTCAATTTATTTATAGCCCCAACGTTTCCTTGACGTATTGCCAATACTACTTAATTAACTCGTCCAGTATCGAATAATCACTATTAATTTAGGACTGTTTCCCCTCTTTAGCTTTACATGGAAAACCACTTCCTCTAATAGAGTACCAACTCTGATTTGCGATCTAAAAATAAACGATCGTTTATCGTCTATTACGTTTAAATCATTAAATACTCCCGTATTGTACATTCCATAACGCGTATTATATTATTATTGTGAGTTAGTAATTGATGCAGACAGTATTGTATTCGGTATAGAGTTACTTCAGTAATTATGCTGACACAATGTGAGTTGTAATTATAATTCAATTTAATAATGGTAAGTATGGGTATTCTACGCAATGCGGATGTCATAGTTCCACCGACTCGATTTGAAGACGACAAATAAAAAACATTTCCTTTGCTTTTTCGAATAAGTATGGAAAGTTTATTTATTTACGACACATCTCTTACTTGCTGCTATAGGTAAGGCTACCTGGAGCAAACATTCGCAGTTGGCAGAATGTAGGTGGGGCTGTATTGGGTTCCTCCCGTGGGGCCTGTCACCATGTCATAGCTGAGGTTGAGCCAATTACATCTGGTGTTGGTTTCGATTTTGATCAATGATGCGTCTATTGTAACTATTTATATCTGCAGGGTTCAACTTAGGTTTGTCTACAGTACCTACTTAAATTATCAAAAGCTATAGGAAACATTGTAAATAGCTACGTCTGTTAAATAACCAGTTCAAATTTTGGGAACAGTAGAAAACTGTCAACTAAGATTAATAATGCCGGCGTTTCACGAAGTGGTTCAACTCCGAGACATAATTATGAAACATCAACGTTACCCAAAAAGGTGGGGCGTGAAAGTATTTATCATTCTTAACCAAATAAAAACAGAAAATATATCAATCTTTTGTCTCAAACAGTGACAGTTTTGGGGCCGGAAAATTAAGACAGAGAAATGGGGCGGCGATAAAATTATGATTTGTAAATAAAATGGCTCAATTTGAAATAACAATTTAGATCGGCTATTTGTAGACAATCAACCATCTAATTTTTCAAATTTTACCGAATTTGGCAATTTCATTAATATAAGTATTAATAAAAATACAACATCAGATCGTGTCGCTTAGTTGTGATAAGGTTAGTTATAGATTTAGTTGGAAACAAAGCTTGAGCGAAGCGGGCGTAATCTACTAAACTCGGCTAAATAACCTCGCAAATTAGGTAACGAACTGTTGCAGACAATTTCCCCAAGTTAAAATTGATGTGCGTTGTAATTATAAACCGGTAGAAGTTATTAGCTAAAATCAAGCCGATATTGCTAAGCGTTTTCGATATCAACACGCGTCTCCGAGATGTTTACCGAGCGATGTATCCTCATAAATGATTACTAAACATCCTCAATTTAGCGTGCGGGCGTCGAAGCGATTTTGCCCGGGGCGGTACTGGATTGAAAAATTGTAGCGTTCGAGAGCTTACGTAATTTCATGCAGCCTGCGAGCCTCGATACGCGCCCGAGGCCGCCACGGGGGTGCTAGGTGCGTATTACGTATCACGTGGCGTGACAGCGTGCCTGTCACTCTCAAAATTACTGGTAGAATGTACTAGCAAAGGGAATTTTTGTTGAGACTAAAAATAGGCATGAAATTCAACATACAATGACAATGCAAATGGAGAGATCTTCCAAATAAAAAAAAAATATGACACAAGGCATTGAAAAATTCGTTAGGTACACCAACGTTAAGTATAGCTTAATTGGTGGAGCGTGGTACGGATTACCGAGGTTGCTGGTTCAAGTCCAGCTGCTTAACGGATTTTTCTTTGCATTGTCATTGTATGTTGAATTGCATACTATGAATGTTTCATAAAAATAAAAACAAATGTAATCAATAAATCGATTATTTTCATTAAAAATAGGTTACATTACATTTGTTTGACATGTGATATTGACGATTTTCTCAGGTATTAGTAGGTTTTTCTTGGATAAAAGAATTTTCTAACAATATTATGGGTTCAAGGGAAGAGGGATCTATAAGAGTGTCAAAATTGACGTGGCTGTAACATTGTAGCATGATTTATAAATATTAATACAGCATTTTATAACTTAACTATAAAATACGTAACCAATAAAAAAGTCCCTTTTTACTTAGTCAACATTGAAAGAGACACTCTTGAGTTACAATGTAAGTTGTGTTAGTTGCCCATTACGTTAGAACTAACACTGACTAATCCATGGACTTAATAGCCAAGAGAAAATATTTATTCAACATCCATTCACTGAAATTGCCGTTCCGTTTTCCGTATGCAATGTCAAAGGAGGTATCAATTCTAAAGGATACCGAATTGGGACCCCGTTGTTTTGCGTACAGACTAATAGGAGGAAATAGAATCGGATTAACCTATGTGGAAGACCACCCTTTCCCGGCAAACCAATCGATTCTGTACTCTACCTTCGTTAAGTAAGGTTAGGAAACAGTTACCCGAACTCGATACTATGAGAGTATGTTTTGGACCACCCTCGGTCTCCATTGAATTTTTTTTTGATACTAACTTGTGTTTGAGATTGGATCAATTCAATGCACTTTATGTTCCAATACAGAAATAAAGTTAGTATATTTTGCTAAATCTTATTTAAATAAGTGCAAGAAGTTTCTCAAATAAAATTAAGCATAATCGGTACAGCGGTGTAGTGTACTCAAATGCAAATATTTTTGAATAATTTTCGCACTAAAAATAGTTGAAAATGTAAAGCAACTTAATACCAAGCCTTACTAGAATGTCTGAGGAATACGTATATTCTTTAAACAGCCCTTGCAGAGACCTATGCAAATAGTCGGAGTTTACATAGACTCCCGGGATGGCCACGGCACGGACTCATGATTATACATTTTTAACATCATGTAGTTTGACAAGGTCGCTTAACAGGGGTTTAAATTAAGAATCTTGCTTTCGCGAGTATTTATTTTAGTGGCTCTACCTTGGCTTGAAACTTAATGTACTTATAAACAAACTTCAAAAAGGAGTAAGTACTTATGTACTTTTGCATTGGATCCTGTATCTTATGAGTACGATGGGTTTCTACGAAAGTATTTAGCTGCATACTGTCAACATGTGCTTCTCAAAGTTAAGGTTTATTAGGTAAATTATGGTTTATTAAATTATTAACATCTTTGTAAATAAAAATGCATAGTGGGCAGTAATATTTTTACTTTTCTTCTGACAGTGTTAGTCTACTTTTTGTATCTTGCAAAGGAGCTCTCAATAAAATCGTTTTGTGCCAAGATATTGTGTGACTCTATAAAGTACCTCAACATTTAAGAAATTTCATAAAAAAATAAGCACTATACTTTGAAGACTGATTTTTAAAAATGAGGCAATGTATAGAACTTAGAGGAGTATTCTTTGTACACATTTATTTTATTTCATCATCATCATCATCATATCAGCCAAAAGATGTCCACTGCTGGACATAGGCCTCCCCCAAGGCTCTCCATTTATTTTATTTACTAAGTTTATTATACAAAAAAAATAATTTCCTTACAGCTAAAAACTTACGTAGCAACCCTCGCGTAGCTCATCATTCATATGATAGATTTCAATTAAGCTTTTCTTCGCTTGAATTTGCTTAAGAGTTAAAAGGTCTTGAACCATCACTTGAACCGTTTATTAGCTCACAAGTTTGTTTTCAATGTTATGTTTAAAGCAGACACAGACTTATCATATTTAATTGCCGAGATTTCAATACGTAAATATACACGCACACACGTACATGTAGAATTGTACACGTACAGGGCCTAGTTTGGGCACCTTGGGTAATCTGGGTTCCTTACTAATCCCGTATTTATTGAGGTTGGCCACCTAAAACTACTTTAAGGTGACCTTCGGTGAGTGAGGTCCAAGATAATACAAATTGAAGTCAGGTGGCTTAAGGCTAAGACTGCGTCAACAGTTTGTAATTTCAAGGTCCTGTTCATTGCTTATTCCGTAGGGTTGAACTAGTTTAGACGTAACCCAACGTGGAACCTTTCCACACTTACATAGTGACATCGAAAAGCCTGATAAGGAAAATCATAAAGACGTATATTGTGAGAATTGTCCTAACCTGAGGCAATGTTACTATTCAAATATTCGAGTGAAGCCTTTACGGCTTCTGAAAGACCTAGCCGCTGAAAGGTCCAGTAAGAAAGGCAGGGTAGGTTCTAGGTAGGTAGTCCATTTTATAAATTCTTACTCCTTAAGTTTTACGATAGCCGAATCCCTGAGGTTGTTCAAAGCGAGCCCCTAATACTAGTTCGGGCTTAATCAGAACACGTAGCTTTCATGCAATATTAATAGGAACCTGCAGTCACCCCTGCTCTGGGACCGACACCGCACTAGTTTTACAGGGGATTTTTGTATTTGGAGGGATGTGTTTGTATAATTAAATCCATTTATTGATACATTAATAGATTTACTAAGAGAATAAATAGTAAATAAAATTGTTCCGCATGCAAAGATACGCTTTTTACCAAAAGTGTTTGGGATTGGGACGGCCCTATCTAAAAGTTACTAGTACCATATAATGTTATAGTAAAATAAATCATAATTTTATTACTAGTGAGCGTAGTATACTAGCAATATCATGCAACATATAGTTTTGTTAGCAATAATCTCACGCTATCAACCGTAAAAAACCGTTCTTTATTGCGATACTCAGCAACTGTTATAGGTAGGTACAATAAGTATCACATGAATTAGGTTTATTTCTTTTTATCTCTTTACATCTCACATTGTCATTCAGGTCCTATGCTTATGCCAGTACAACGTACGACTAAGCACTAGTACTCTTATCATAATCGCGTTGTAAAGCGGTCCTCGCCTCCTGCCTTTTGAAAACATACTCAAACCCTTATTTATGCAAGCGTGGTTGTTTGTTCAGTGTCATCGTACTCCGCTCATAAATACATACTTACATACTTGCACATAGTTTTGTGTTAAGTGGATTACACTCGGCATGGACAATGCTGTTGTTTTTAAATACATTTAAGTGCTCGGAAGTGAGGGACGGTGCTTTTTGGGCGATTGGCCAACTCAGTGTCGCGCCTGGTTTTTAATTTAAATTGCATCTTGCCACGAGGTTAATTAAGCAGAAATAATAATGAGGTCGTTACTTTAGACTTTTCAGGACTTAGTTTGCCTTTCGTTTCAATCAAAATTTATTAAAATTACTTACTTTAAACGTGTCTATTGACGAGTAAAAATGCCGGTACATTTTATAATTATGGTGCATACCTGCATACGCATTTACATAGGTATTTATTTTCCAGTGAAATACAACCTCCTATAAATTTCTAAAAATATTGGTTTGGTTGGTTGCAACAAACTTCTTGCTTCAGTTCGACCGTCTTTATTCTGCCTTTGCGCCCGACAAGCAAAGTGAACGATTTATTTGTATTTCGCCTTCCAGAATCAATAACTACTCGCGGGTCACAGTTTGTAAAGCGGGCTCTGTAACACGACGTATTTTCGCATTTCCCGTGGTCGCGCCAGCGCCATGTCCCGCATATAAAGCTTTGCAGTGCAAATCCGAGGCACGTGGCGGTATATTTTATTCATATAGCAGGCACCGGGTGCGCTGCACATTATGTGCCTGCCAACGGTTAATAATTTGATTGCGATATATTTTAGTTCTTGCTTAACCCACTTATTGCAATTTTTAAAAATATAAAGCAGTACCCACCTAGGCAAATTGTAGTTCCATATTCAAATTGAGCATTGAACATTTTAATTTAAATTCAATATAAATGATTATATTTGTGGGTGGTAGGACCTTGAAAAAAGAAGATAGAAGTTGTGTCGTATCAGGAGGTGAAAGAACTTGCATTGGAAAGAACGGACTGGAGACAACTGCATCGACAACAGTAGCACTCTTAAATAAGATGATGATGGAGGACCTTGTGCGAGGTCCGTCTGGATTGCTACCACCATCTTACTCCCTAATCCTTCCGCTAAGCAGCAGTGCTTGCACTGTTGTGTTCCGGTGTGGAGAGTAAGACAGCCGGTGTAATTATGGGCACAATAGACATTTCATCTTAACTCAACCTAGAGAGGTTGGCAACGCATCTGAAAACCCCCACGGGTGGGGATTACTTACCATCAGGTGACCAACTTGCTAGTTTTCCCTTCCTTGCCGTATAAAAAAAAATGAAGAGAATATTTAGGTGCATCTTCACCCTTCTTCTTCTCGTCTCGTGTCAATGGTTCCTCATCCTTAGGAGTGTCGGCGTCCACAAAGTAGCGCATTTTCCCTGTAGGGGCACAGCGACATGAATGTATCTATATTAGCTAAATTAGACCGTGCACCGTGAATCTGGATTGCCTAAAGGCTCAATTCCAATAGATCAATTAAATATGCAAATATGAGCTCATCAATGGTGCCCGTCATGAATTAAATTACATCATACTGTATCTGAAATGTATTGACATACGATATATAAATCATTATTATTAACCATTAATCACACCATTACCAGTGAAGCATTCTGATTGGATATCTAGCTACAAAGTACATACAATGTAAAGTAACTTGACATTTTCAATTTCAATTAGCGCTTGGAGAAAAGTCGTTACTGAACTGGAACGACTATAAAGAGTAAAATTTTGTAGAAAAATGAAAAGAAGGCGCCATTTTTTTTTTTGAGTAAATCTCACATTTTTGAAGCAAACCGCTTAAGTAGTTACCTATAGCAAATGAATCGTTATAACATTTGTAGTCCTTCTTCCATCCATTTCGTACAACTTATTGTTGTACTCTACGGACAGATATTCCACCAAATTCTATCGACACAACACACCAACACGTATTCTCTAATAATCTAGCAAACAGCTCGCACCAGCCGGGCTAAGCAGACACGAAAGACAAGCAGCTCTAACGAGCACCGAAAGTGAAGGTCCGTGGAACTTTGTAAATATTCAGATAGTTACGTCAAGTTGAATCCACAAGACGTGACGAGCAAGCCCCCGGGTGCGCCGTAATTTGTAACGACGCTTAGCTGCCCTCTGCGGATAAGGGTACGAGTGGAACCACAAGTGATAGTCGCCTCCACTCCAGCTAGACACTACTTTAGTAAGATCTTATAATAATGATGCGGATCAAGAAACGTTTATAAGGACGAGACATTTGAATCAAGGTATCTATTTTATCGACAAAGCAATGATGACATAAATGGCGGTTGAAAACCCGGTCCGATAGTAGGTGAAGGGTACATGGAGAGAACATGTCTCGTCACTTAAAAAAAGATTTTCATATCAAAGCGTAGACTATAAGTTACCTACCACTCAGTTACAGATACCTACAAATATTTATGTACTTAACTTGTCTTTTTAGAAAAAGATGTATTCGAAAATTATAATGGATGTAATTACATCATTCCAAACTTTCAAATCGCGATAACTCAAAAAGTTGCTAAGGTGACTAGACTAGACATGTTCTTTCTGTGTATAAATGACGACAGTACACGATCTATAGGACGAATTTAGCCTGTTATGTTTCGGACTCGGAGGCAGTGAAATGTACACACTAAGAAAGAACTACGAATTACTCCGAAATATGTCGGGCTAAACTCGCCTTATATACGTGAGTGATTCGTTTAAGATTCAGTCTCAATGTAGTTTCATGTTAGAACACATCACATGTTAAATTCATTGATCTTGGGTTCTTGACGATGACACAGGACCAGCATAGCATAGGTAATTTGTTGGATGATAGGAGCAGAATCACACTGCCAGTGCCTATTAAATGTACGAGAGCATAATGTTCGTTTTGTATTCCACACACAGCTTATTTTACTCTGAGTGTGCATATAAAATGTAAATGACAGAGCTCCTAAAGAAAAATTTGGGTCGTTATGAGCAAAACGCTTTTTATTGCTGTACACAAACGTGCAGGCGCTACACGAACTGCAATTTAATGGTGTTACGAGCGCACCGACGTATCTGTAGTATACATACGTGACTGGTAATAAAACAATTGTTTTTATTTGACAACGCGGATAATTGATACTGAATTCACAAAAAAAACTTAATTCTGAAACCCGATCTTGAAAAGATGCTTCCTATATTCTGTTATAAAGCTTTTGAGCTAAGGGAATCTTGAAAGAAATCCTGTACGAGTGTTTGGTTCGGATATTATAATTTAACAACTATCTAAATTCATTGTTACATTTTAAATAGGTACTCACTGAAACAAGAATACACAAAAACACCAGAAAAATATGGCTATTACCGAGAATCGAACCCAGATTCTTGACATTCCGTGTCACGTGCCTATACCGCTGCACCACAGTTAGTACTGATGGGCTTGTACACTTCGTTTATCTAAATTCAACAAATAAATGTCAGAACAATAGTCCCTGTTTTCAGATTTATAAGTACTAACCAAAATGGAGCACACCGTGGTTATCACGACCTCTTTACACCATGACAATTGTTTGTCAATTAATCACACAGAACGGCGTAAAACATTAAAGCTAACGAGCGAGCTCGACAGTGACATCTGGTCTGATTATGCTGTACGCCGAGGAACTAACTAGCTATGTTATACGTTATACTTCAGACAGTAGCTTAGCCGTTGAACGACGTCCGGCGTCGTGCGGCAGAATGGCTACAAGCGAGTTGGCACGAAGTCCACACACAATTTGTGACGGTGCTAAGACGCCGTCCGTGATAAGAGGCGGTTTGCGGCAAAACTTTAATGATAACGCCCCATAAGATTTCCTTGAGAAAATCCACGCCGTACTTTTTAATGAAGCCTTTTTTTACTGACTGGCGAAGAAACTTGTGGTGTTAGCGCGAAAGTTCTATGTTTACTTAGGTTACTTTACTATATATACTTTTACACATTGATTTATTTCTGCTGTTGTTACATAAATAATTAAGTGGGTGCTGTTTTCTTTGAATAGTATACAGTGACAGATTGAGTCTCTGTTTGGGACGAAATGAAATTGACAGAGGTGCAGATCTTACTCAGATGCAGTGTTAAACAAAACGTCACAACAAAGCACGTTAATTTATTCGGAAACCTAAAAAGGGATGCAGGGAGAGCTGAGTCGACATTAAAATTTGAGCCTTGTCAGGTGTTAAGTCCATAATTTCCCTGGGGAACAATTGAGGATCGCGTTTTAAGGGTTTTCGTGAATGGCTGTTCTAATTTGTACTCAGCGTCGTAGCTTCTTAAATGCAATTTTAGTGTTAACTGATGTAGCAATCACATGTAATTAATTACATTAACATTTTTAGTTTACTATTCTTAATTAAGTTGCTTATAAATGGCGCGGGTGATAAAGTCTTTCGAATAAAATATGGCAAATGAGCTTGGTACTTCTTACCGAGGTTGCTGGTTCAATTTATGGCATAATTTTGCCTTGTATTGTCATTGTATTTTGAATTTTTGGTTGTACTTCATTTGGTTCACTTTTCATCAAGTTAGTAATTGGAAAATGCTTTCAATTTTGATTGTATTTGTAATCTTAATGACTGACAACAGTTTTAAACTTACTACTTCAATAGAAGCTAAATGACAATATTTTTTCTTGTTACAGGTAAGAAAAGCACAGAATCCATCGAAATAAATTATGTATATTCGGTAAGCTTGAAGCATCAGAAGAATAATCGTGGCTTTACGAATAACTTATACGTATAGGCAAGTACCGACCGGATACTTAATTTTGAAAGGTCTGATACAGAATGTCTGTAAAGCAGAAGAGACCGGTTACATTAGGTCGGTGTTCGGTATTTCACCGGCTGAATGGAAAATTACTTATGTATTTATTTAAAATGAAAAATACTGGCTGTTGCCCGCGACTTCGTATGCGTAGAATCGGTTATCGTTATCTAGAAATAAATAATTCAAATTTCGAGAACTACGCAATTTTCCCTGATACAATCTACGGTATAATCTAAGTCCATTCCAAATTTGAACCAAATCCGTCCAGCAATTTATTTCAACATGAACAAGTATCAAACAGGAGGTACTCATACACTCACAAACTTTCGTATTTCTAATATTAGTAATAGTTAGTATAATGAATAATTATAATTACTAAAGTACTTGACTCAACGAGCTACGCACAGTGTTCGATTTGACTCAAAAAATTTCCCTCTGCTGTTTATAGCATTACTCGATCAAGGCATGCATTTAGAATGCATGACTAAAACACCCACGCGTCTATTTGGAATACTTTTTTATTTAAAAAATAATGAACGTTACGTGACCTTTCCACTAAAAAAGACAAAATAAATTCTGGAAACTTAACTGTCCAAGATATTTACTTTAAATAAATATAGTCCGATAAAGCATCTTTTCGCGCATGTTTCCCAGTTTACGTTTTACTTTTGGAAAAGCGAGTAGTATATTATTGGGCATTCTGGACCACCATTCATTCGATCGGGCGAAAAATTTCGCCCTCACTCATTCGTGGTGATCCAGAAGCCCAATAATACAATGAATTGCACACAACCTACAATCAACCCAAACCCAACGGTAACCAACCTAACAGTAACCTATCAGCATTTGCGTTCAACATAACGCTCAACCTACACCTGAAATCGCATTGGGCATTCTGTTTCACCTCTCGATCAACGCAACGAATACATCAGCCCAACAGCAACTCAAACCCAACGGAACCCAACCTAACAGAATTTGCTCACACTCGAGGTTTAACGTTAACCATCTGCTCTTCTGCTCATTTTGAATAAGCATTCCATGCTTGCAACACGCGCGCATTGGTTGAATTGATCTTGAACAGATATGAAGTTTGTAAAACAAGCTCAGAGCTTGCAGTTGGAGGTTGTTTGTTCAGATCGCAACAATCGTAGTTTTCGTCACGGTGAACTTTTACCCGACACAATTCGCTGTATAATTTGCGGTCCTTCTAATTGCGGTAAAACTAATTTAATTGTCTCTCTTCTACTACATGAACAAGGACTACGCTTTCAAAATATTTACGTATATTCAAAAACACTTTTCCAACCGATGTACCAGTTTTTAGAAAAAATATTGATGTTGGTTCCATCAGTTAAATTTCAAAAATATCGCGAAAATGATGAAATACTAAGCCCGCATGAAGCTGAGAACAATTCAATTATCATATTTGATGATGTTGCATGCGAAAATCAAAATAATATAAGGGATTACTTTGCAATGGGAAGGCATAAAAATATTGACAGCTTCTACTTAAATCAAACTTACAGTAAAATACCTAAACAATTAATAAGGGACAATGCTAACTTAATCATCCTTTTTAAACAAGATGAAGTTAATTTACGTCATGTTTATGACGAGCACGTTGGAACTGATATGTCTTGGTCACAGTTTCGGGAAATGTGTGCAAAAATATGGAGCGTACCTTTTAGCTACTTGGTTGTAAACAAGGACTGTGCTAGAAATTCAGGATGTTATAGAATGGGATTTGATACATTTATCGTTTTGGATTAACCGTGTTACTTAACCAGTTTCATTTTCAAGAAACTTTTATTGCATCATGGGAATCCATCGAGATCAGACATGAATCATAAAATAAACACCGAGAAAACTTTAAAAGAAAAAGTACTTCAGTCTGCCGATGCTGTCAAAAAGAAGGTTAAACTACTTCGTGATATGAAAAATAACAACAATATGATTTTGGAATCAGTCTTTAAACCAATAACAGACCCGCTTAATGAAATGGTTAAAAGTAACGACAATAAATACTATAACACTAATGAAACCGATTTTGATGAAGACATATTTAAGTGGCAAAAGGCGCCAAAAACATTAAAATTTAGTCCTAATGAAGGGAAGAGAAGTAGTATTAATAATCAAACAATCGTACGAAATTTTTCCGAAACGACTTCAAATAATGATGATGAGGTATCAAATAGAGACGAAAACAGACAAGATGGTGATGATGACATGTTATGTGAAAGTGACAACAATGATGTCTTGGAATCAACAAATGATACTTCATTTAAGACTACCGGTTCATATGCATCTCCTCGCGAAGACCCTGCATGGCAAAAACAATACAACACCGACTTGGACATTCCTTTTGGCATACGAACAGAACGCGATAAGCTTATGTTAGGATCTTGTTTAGTTTCCGTTAGTGGCGAAAAACTCAAAGTAAATGGACGTACTTACAATTTAACACCAGGTTTATATGATTTGTTATTTAAGAAGTTGCCTGATTTAGGTATCATAACTGAAGACGATAAACGTTATTATAAAATGTTGCTACTAGAAACGAATGTCCATAGACGAGATTTTGATCCCAATAAACCAATAAAAAGTAACAAAGGTCAGAAATATTTATACATTATAAAACCGCTTTTCAAATTATCGAAACAACGTTCAATAAGCGAAGATTTATGTACTTACGGCAAAGGACTACCAACAATGAAAAAAGTTAAAAGAGATGTTTCATATGTCTATTGGGATAATCCAAACGAATTAGTTGAAAGATTGAAATTACTCATTGCTTCCCGTGATGCCGGTAACACAGGATTAGACAATGAAATAATATCAATTGTAGAAGAACTTCGTGAAGCGGGCTTGGTTAATCAATGATATATAAAACTGGTATTTTACTTTTACCATCAGTCGAAGCCGGAAATTTGATGATACATAAGTGCATAAAAATAAGAAGTGAAAATGAACATAGACAAATTCGGTCATCATGTTCATAAACGTTTGCGTGTATGTGAAGTTTTTGAACTTAACAATAAAACTTTGCTGCGTTCTGATGATGGCGATTTCGATCTACAATCATCGCGATTAAAGGGGGTAGCGGATCCTTTGACACCCAATGATGCAGCTAATAAGCAATATGTCGATCAGCTCGTCCAGGACACTTACGAGAAGAAGCATCTAGATTCTTTATTTAAAACTATAAATTCTCAAATTCATCAGCTTGCAAATCAGTTGAAAATAAACTTTTATACAAAAAGGGACATAGACAATATTTTAAGTAATTTCAAAGATGACAAAAGAACAAGTCGTGAATGAAATCCATAGATCGGCCCGAAAAAATTTCAAGCGTCGCGCAGTTATATTAAAAGGAATTGATGATTTGTGGCAAGCAGATTTAATTGACTTACAGAATTTACATACTGTAAATAAGGGATATAAATACATTTTAGTTGTTATTGATACATTTTCAAAGTACACGTGGTGTATTCCTACGAAATCTAAAACTAAAACAGAAGTAAAAAATGCATTTGAACTAATTATCAAGTCGACCAAACGAATACCTAGAAACTTACAGACAGACTTTGGAAAAGAATTTTACAATGATCAATTCGATTGTTATGTGAAATCCTTAAAAATAAATCATTATTCCACGTATTCAGTTAAAAAGGCGTCTATTGTTGAAAGGGTAATAAAAACGCTCAAGAACAAACTTTACAAATATTTCAGTTTCATCGGGAACTACAAATGGCTTGGAAAACCTTTAGATGAGATAGTTCAATCTTATAATCAAACTGTGCATAGCACAACAAAATTTAGCCCAAATGAGGTGAATTTTAATAATGAAGCCGAAGTAAAGAAAAACATAGATAAATCACAATCCAATCGGCGTTTTAAATTAAATATTTTTAATGTAGGAGATCATGTGCGTATAAGCAAGTACAAAAGCGTCTTTCATAAAGGTTATACGCCTAATTGGTCAACTGAGCTATTTACTATTAAAAAGGTGAATCACACTCGTCCTGTTACTTACCATATTGAAGACCAACGAAAAAACTCAATACTCGGTACATTTTATGAACAAGAACTGCAAAAAACTAAGTATCCAGACGTTTACCTCATCGAAAAGGTAATCAAAAAAAGAGGGAAAAAATTGTATGTTAAGTGGTTAGGACTTAACGATAGCGAAAACAGCTGGATCGACAGAAATGCCATTGTATAAATATATTTAAAAACTTTCTCGCGCTAAGTCATTAACTTTTGGGATATGAAAGGAAGAGGACTTCTAAACAGTATTATTAATCACTTACCGTTTGAACTGCACTTACCTGGCTACAATTATTGCGGACCAGGCACAAAATTGCATAAGCGATTGCAAAGAGGTGATAAAGGAGTTAATGAATTGGACAACGCGTGTATGCAACACGATATAGCATACGATAAATATTCTGACCTAACAGACCGACATCGTGCAGATTTTGAACTCTATAAAATGGCTAAACAAAGATTGAAGTCAAAAGGTGTTGGAAAAGGAGAAAAACTTGCGTCTTGGATAGTTAGCAAAGTGATGAAATCTAAAATGAAAGCTGGTGCAGGGATAAAATCATTTAAGCATTTTGTTTCTAAGATACGTACCGAATTGAAAAAAAACAAATCTAAAAAAGAAGGCACTGCAGTCAGTCGAGCTTTTGCTGCAGCGAGTAAAGTATTTCTTAATAACAATACGAGTAAAATGAGAGTTCCTCGATTAATACCGATTCCTAAAACTGGAGGTATATTGCCACTAATACCTATTTTCGCGGGACTTTCTGCGTTAGGGTCATTGGCAGGAGGAGCTGCTGGGATCGCTAAAGCTGTTGGTGACTACAAAGCTGCAAAAAAGAGCTTATCCGAATCAGAACGTCATAATAAAATAATGGAATCTATTGCATTAGGTAAAGGGTTGTACATTAAACAGTATAGAAATGGAAAGGGTTTGTGTTTAAAACGATTAAAAAACTAAATAAAAGGCTACCCAGACGTGCTCTTACAAATGTTGATATTTTAAAACATTCAACAGATATTCCTTATTTTCGTGGTGTTTACATGAGAGACAAATTGCCAAACCGTCCAAAAAGAGTAGAATGTGCAATCGTAAATTTAGATAGTTCTAAAAACCAAGGGACTCACTGGGTAGCCTATGTCAAAGATAATAATCATTGTGAATATTTTAATAGTTATGGTGATCTTCAACCGCCGCTAGAATTAATAAAATATTTGAAAAATTATAATATTTCATACAATTATAATATTTATCAAAAATTCGATACTGTTAATTGCGGACATTTATGTTTAAAATATTTAAAAAAATATTGGAATAACCGTTTAAATATCTCTGAACAATAAATAGCTTCTCATTCTCACGATGTCTTTCACTTTGTCCATAACGGGATCCTCCTCTACCCTGATTACGAATCACTCGCCAGCTCTTCAACTAGATGGTGAATATGAATGCGGGTTGCTATACTTGTCGACATTTAACTCGATACCTAATATTGACAACCGAAATAATAAGTTTTATTATGGTGATAACGAAGTAGTAGAAATTCCTGAAGGGTCATATGAACTTCAAGATCTTGATGATTATCTTAAAAGACATCTCCAAGGTTGCACCTTTACACTGACATGCAATAATAATACGCTAAAAACATCTATATTGTGTTCCAAAAACGTCTATTTTAAAAAACCAAATTCGATTGGTAAGTTACTTGGTTTTGGAGAAGAAACAGTTCAGGCGAATATATTAACTGAGTCCCCTTTTCCCGTGTCCATTCTGTCTACAACTATAGTACGAGTTGAATGTGACATCGTGAGCGGGTCATTTATAAACGGAAAACCTAGTCATATAATTCATGAATTTGTGCCAAATGTACCGCCTGGTTACCGGATTATAGAAACACCTAAAAATGTTATATATTTTCCTGTTACTCAAAACAGCTTAAACGCTCTTATAATAAGAATACTGGATATAAACGATAATTTAGTGAATTTACGTGGCGAAGAGATTCAGATATATTTACATCTCAGAAAAAAATGATAGACTTTAATAAATGTACGGTCTCAAACAGCAAAGCCGTTAGTGCTCATTGTGCTATCAAGAAAAGAAGACCTAAAGGACAACTAACGAAGGAAAACAAACAGTTTTTAAAAAACATAGGATTATTAAAATGAGTATACTAAACTTATCAGACTCCTTTAGCTTTGATAGCACGATTGAAAGTTTCGAATATCATTCGTATAAACCGTACGTAACAAGTTTCAATTTAAATGATGAAATCCGTATACCTATCAACCAGCAAGATCTATACGTATTACCATCAGCGAGTACTTTATACATAGAGGGTACTATAGAAGTATTCAACAGAGAAACAAAAGCGAAGGTGTCCAGTGTTCATTTTACAAATAACCCTATACTTCATTTATTTCAAGATATTCGATATGAGCTGAATGGGATTGAAATAGATAAAATTAAAAACGCTGGGGTCACAACAACAATAAAATCTCTTGTGTCGATGAATGAACTTGAATCATCGATGTCAAAGTTATGGGGCTGGGATGTTGATGGCACAAAAATTACGCATGGATCATTTTCTGTGTCAATTCCTTTAAATAAGATTCTTGGCTTCGCAGAGGATTATAACAAAATTATTATTAACTGTAAGCATGAACTTATTCTTTTACGATCCAATACTAATTTAAATAGCGTAAAACTGAACACAAATGAGTATATAGGTAACATAACTATATCTAAAATAGTATGGCGCATGCCGCACATTAAGGTTTCTGATCGTGAAAGATTAAGTTTGCTTAAATATTTGGAAAGAGATCGAGCTATTCAGGTAGCATTTAGGAACTGGGATCTGTACGAATACCCGCTTTTACCTAAAACATCAAAACATTCTTGGGCCGTCAAAACTTCGTCTCAAGTTGAAAAACCTCGATATGTTATAATTGGATTAAAAACAAACAGGAAAAATGTTGCTGATAAAGATATATCGCGTTTTGATCATTGTAATTTGCGTGACGTCAAAGTTTTTTTAAATTCAAATTATTTTCCTTATGAAAACTTGAATGTCAGTTTCTCGGCTCAAAAATTTGCTATATTATATGAACAGTACGCTAAATTCCAACAGTCTTATTATAACCGCAGCCAAGCACCGTTGTTGAATCCACAAGACTTTATAAATAAAGCACCTCTGTTTGTTATCGACTGTTCTCGTCAAAATGAAACCTTAAAAACGGGTTCAGTCGATGTGCGGATTGAATTAGAGTGTGACACAGATATCCCTGACAATACCGCGGCTTATTGTCTTATTTTGAATGATAGTATTATAGAATATAAGCCGTTGACCAATATAACAAAGAAGATATCATGAAACTAGACCATCTATTCGTAGATGTTCAGGGGTTTAAATCATCTAAAAATGAATTTATTATTAAAGAATTTGCATACAGTACCTATGAACACACGCAGGCGTATTTAATAAAACCTCCATATTCATTTTCTACGTTATCAGAAAACGAAAAAAGGCATGTGAAATGGATAGAGAGAAACCTTGGCATTATGTGGCGTGAGGGGTATATCGACCACAGAGAATTTAAGAGAATGATTCATAATTTCTTGGAAGGCAAAAAAATATATGTAAAAGGTTTTGAAAAAATTAAGTGGATTAATGATTTATGTGCTGATTGTACTGTAATAGACTTGGGAGAGAAAGGTTGTTCTAATTTTCAATTAATGTATAAAAAGTATTGTATCGACAACAGCTCTTATAATTGTCTACATCATAAAAAAGCTTGTGCCTTAAAAAACGTTATATGTCTTAAAAAATATTATTTCGATATTATGCATATTTAACATTGTAATAAATTATACCTAATTTTCAAAAATAAATATTTACGTTTAATCATTTTTTTATTTTTTAACCCAGTCAAAATTAGTTATCATTTATTTTGAACGAAGACTTTTTATATTAACCCATTTTTAAATAATTGAATTTGTTTGTTTAAAAATATGAAATAAATGATAACGATTCATACCTGTGGCTAATAATAGTGTTAATCTATTTAAGCGATATTTACTGAAAAGATTTTTCTTGTGCATTTAATCATGATAATTTTATTTTCGTTTGAATTATTGCTTTATTGACATACTTACAAAAAAAATCTTTCCTGTTGACGTATCGCTTAATCAAAGGAATAAAACAAGAAAATTGTTGACCATATTTATTTTCAAAATTATATACAAAAACAGTAAAAACATTAATAACTAACACTATATCCGCACAACTTCTTGGATATCTTATTTATTACACTTTCTGTACTGTCTATTATCTCATCGTATCCGTCACTTGCCACATACTGCGCACTGAGCATAACGTTTTCACCGGTTTCGTCGTTTTGATCCGGCGCGGAGTCACTTATGTTAATTATTTGGATTTTGACAAGTCTGTTCCCCTTAGTTGCTTCATTGTTTATAACGAACGACGGCGGGTGACCTCGTACACTTCTCTTTACCACTTTGTTTAGCCTTAGTTTTGGTTTACTAGACTTGGTTTTCGTTTTGGCACTTGCAATTTTTTTTACAAATTCACTGACTTCTTCTTCTTCTTCATCTTCTCGGAATCCTAATGGACCCTGTGCATATTGCGAAAACATGATTTGAGTGTCTTGCGTTCCTTCCATATTCTGAAACAAAAGAAATCAAATAAATAAACGCATCTGGCAACACATATGAGCATTTTCATACGCTTACAAAACAATAATAGCAACAAAATAATACGAATAAATATTAAATAATGCCAATTTTACTTACCGAATCGGGAATGGATCAGCTCGTCTTAATTTTCAAAACTTTGGAACGACTTTACTCAGTTATGAATGTAGAGTGCAGAATGATAACTTACTATAACAGCCGCTATTTATAATTACAGTAATTTCATGCGTCAGCAAATTAAATTAACACGCGCTTCGGAGCATGCGGTGCATACCGCCGCGCTGCTTAATGCCGATCAAATTACAACGACACGTAAGGACTTGTTATAATTGGTACCAAATGCAATAAATGTGAATAGGTATATTTCACGTGTCAGCAAATTACCTTAGCACGGGCTGCATGCCGCCGCGCTGCTTAAGACACGTAAGGACATGTTTTAATTGATACCCAATGCAATAAACGAGGATAGGTATTATTTGCCTGTTCAACAGAACATGATTTTACTTACCATTATCAAAATATTACATTTAAAATTAAGCCTGAGCCCTGAGCTTTTTGATGACGGAAAACATCGTCAGGAAACCTCCGAAGCGAGAAAACTCAATTTCAACTCAAGTAAAATGTGTTTTCAGTCGGTATCCTCGCAGTCTATATATACTTAGGTGGGTGAAAGAAAAAAAGAAAACAAATGTTAATAACACTTCATATTTATTTATTAAAAAAAAAGAACAAACCATACAATTTACAAATCAATGTGTAATTATAAAAAATAAAGTACTTAATGATAATCTACTTATTTGGTATAGTCAGCGTCAAAAGTCGCTCATCTGGTCGTAGAGCGAAAAGGTACAAAAGTGATGAGCGGCTTTTGACGCTGACCCTACAACATACATAATTATAATT
Organism: Clepsis dumicolana; assembly: GCA_963691665.1. Lineage (NCBI taxonomy): Eukaryota > Metazoa > Arthropoda > Insecta > Lepidoptera > Tortricidae > Clepsis > Clepsis dumicolana. The sequence continues at coordinate 6,594,347 of OY829521.1, forward strand.
TTACAATAACGTAAGTACTCAACGTATTTTATTTTATTAAACACATTCTAATTTTTTATTACCCATTGGGTGCCTACGAAATAAAATTACAGCTCGAGGAAAGGTCGCTTAGATAACTACTGTACTAGAAAATAGACTCATGTCCCCAAGATTTGGTTGAAATTTTGTCTGATAATATATGTCGTTTATCGTCTTTGTTAGATAAAGCAACTTTATTGACAGATTGAGTGAAGATCTCGTGCCTAATCGATTTAAATAATATGTGTTTTTTCCGAACTATTTTATCATTGAATAACACATCCCGATAATCATTTAATGTTAACTCTTGAACTGCTGGTTTTTTTATTCCTTTAGCCTTTTTGATAAGAGATTTATCACTTTTGATACAGTATAGTTTAGAACGTAACCCTATAAACTCGGTAATAAGTTCTCCTCCTAACTCATCTTTGAATAACCCAGGAATCTTCTTGTTACGTAAAGGTATTTGCAAATCATTTACAGGGTTATAATTGCTTGTGTCAAAAAAGTTTAAAAAAATATTTTTTAAATCGCTGTAAAAGTCTGCAGTTTCGATTTTGTAAATAAAACTGTCGGTATCAGTGTAGCACAGAGTAACTTGATCTTGGTAGTGTTTTTTTATTACCGTGTAGTGAAATTGGTACATATGACTTTTAGAAAGTTCTAATACAGAGAATCCTACGTAGATTGGTTTATCTAAAATTACTTTTTCAGGCTTCATTTGTACGACAACCAAATTTTCAGACAACACTGTTGCACTATGGAAATTCGGTTTGGCAATTAATTTGTTAGCACAAGTAAACTTTTTTGTTTTGTTTTGACGGTCGTGCCACTTATTTACTAATTTGACGTCAACTCGCCGCTCACTGTCTTCAAGAGTTTTCCCAAAAACTGAGTTATTCATTAATTTAAAAAGGTCTTGTTGGAAAGGAGTAGTAGCTTTTTTTCTCAGTTCTGTATTTAAATGAATATACTGTTTTAAGAATGGACTTTGACGAAACCTTATAACGCGATGGATTTTATCAAGAGTTAAGCCGTTGCGTAAACATGTTTTCAGATGGACGTAATGAATGACGTATTCGTATTTGTTATATAAATTTGGGATCAATTTGGTCGTTTTTCCTCCTGGAGGAATAAATTTTTGTGCGCAAAATGGATAGTCGTTATGGTTATGGTGTAAATTTTCCGGATATAGCAAGTCAACTTCCAGAATAAATCCAAATGGAGCATCATCTTCGACAGACAAAATATCTAGTTGGGCAATTTCATGATGATCTAGAAAACTAAAATTAGACATGGGCAACGATTGACACATACTGTAACCATATAAGTTATTGCAATCGATATATACTAAAAACGAGTCTGGTTTATTCATGTCATAAGTTTCCATGTACTTATTATTAGCCTGAGCATATCTGGTCGAACACATGCAAATACCACCTCTTATTCCTTTTTGTATGAGTCGAATTATTTCTAATTCGGATATCAATTCAAGCTTAACTCCGGTTTTTAATAACATAGCATCAAACGATAAGCTTGGAGCAGTTAAATAGAATGCCGGATCTAAATGATAATTTAACTTGCAAATGAACCGAAAGTTCTCAAAAATATCTGATAAAAGCAACACATCAGTTTTTAGGTAAAGATCAGTATATTCTCCCATATCTTTGATTTTAAATTCGGACCATACAGATTGCGCATGTGCGTAATCTGAATCGCTTATTTGTTCGTTGGAAAGAGAATCAAAAAACAAGTTCTGTGATGGAAGCTCGGTCTCTGTAAACTTATCCCAGCTCGACATATAATCGTAAGGATAAATACCTTTGCGAGTTAATAATTTATTTTTTTTAGTTTCAGGATAAAACTTGTTCAAGTGAATAAAATCATCTTTATGTAAACCATTCGCTAATTTTTCCAAGCTTGTTCCTAAAAATTTAAAAGAGTCTACAAATCGAATTTGTGCATACTTTTGATCTGAAATCCACAAAAACTTAGTGAACGAAATATAATTTTCTTTATTTTTTGGGATTACTTTCACAGGCCCTGAACATTTACTAAGTTCCTGTATAAACAAATGACAATCGTAACCTGCTAAGTTATGAAAGAAAACAGGGACCAATTTAGGAACGCGAAAGCGCAGATTGCAGTACTGGTGCGCGGCACCGCGATAACGGCCCGTTAGATGACAGTGATCTCTTACTTTGTCTGCAAACAATAAACCTTTACACATATGACAATTTTTGGCACGTTCATGAGCTAAAGAATCTTCTACAGTAAATATCATGGGAATTTCTTTTTCTAAAACGTTATGGATGTCTTTAATATGTCTATATAAATAATCTACGAATTTCTGAGCACAATCTGGCCCTCGGTATTGAACAAAACGATTAAGTTGCTCATCATAAGAGCAAATTATATGGTACGCGAAAGCGGCTGGTAAATGTATTTGTTTATTTGTAGTAAAACTACTGTCAGTGTTAGGTTCACAGTTCTGATAGGGTTTAAGGATTGTCTCAAAGTCAGCATACACGACAAATGGAACGTCTTGTTTTCGTTCAAAATGCTTAAATTCGAGATAGGTGCCTTTCTCCGGAAGTACCGTAGCAACCCCACTACAAACGTGACTATTGAAACCGTGTTCAGTTTGAAAAAATATCAGACAGTCTTCGCAGAAATAAAGCTTAGCATGATGTTTGGTAATCTGACCGCGAGCAAGACGCGGTAAATTAGTAATCAAAACATAATGCGACTTATTACCGCGTTCGATTAAAAGTAAATTGATTCGATGTTTCCTTTTATATTGCGATCTGTATAGAGGTCCTACAAGAGTTCGGTTGTTTTTTAAAGAATATACGTTAATACTGATATCAATATTGTGATGCTCAAACGTAATGATATCGGCTAAAGTGACAGGGAAACACATATTATCAAGTTTTAATACGTCTTTAAAATGAGGATAAGATGATAGACGCTCGCGATGGTTTTGACATGGGTAAAGAGCAGCAACAACACACCAGAGAAAACAATAATTATCATGATTTTGAATATTAATGCAAGCTTTTTTATTTTTTATTATCTTAGGTAAGTCTATGTAAGATGACGCTTTCAATGGTTCATACTTATTTATGTTAACTTCTAAATACAAATTAGATAAGAAAGTCCAACCAGAATCGCGCTCCTGAAATTCTTCGATTTTTTTCTGTATACTAATAATTATTGTGTTTAAAAGCTCTTCGAATTGATAATTTTGATGTATAGGAAAATTTTTCGTTGCAAAAGATTTCATTTCCTGCTTGTCATCTTTAAACAAAAGAAAATCGCCAAAATATTCGAAATTTACTTTGAGGGACACATGTTTTTTAAGCGAATTTTCCAAAATTTTTTGCATTTTAGGTTTTACTGTAATCAAAAATGATTCAGGTAAACAAGACTTCAGCTCATCAGTTGCCATTATTCTATAAGATGCTATGCGACCTTTAAAAGCAGACGAAATTTCAACAACCTCATCGTTTAAATTTACACCCGAATTTTTTCTATGCTTATTACTTCTAAGGTGCCCTACCCACTTCCTGCTTTCTACTGTAATTGAACACTGAGTGCAAAAGGGCATGTTTTATGTAGCGACTTTGCTTAAGCTGTAATCCTGGTTTTATATGTTAAATACACAATTTGATAGTTTCAATTTTAATCAAATAATAAAAAGAGACAACCTGCAGTATCCGTTAAAAGCAAAAATAAAAAGTACTAAATTAGTACTTACTTAGTATCGTTACAATAAATTTGACGTTAGCGTCCTTGAAAAGTACATTTATCTTTTTAACAAATTTTTGCTATGCCCTCCATTCAACAGTTTTATCATCGATTTGCGCCCTTAAAGTAATATCGTTAAAAGCGTTTAAATTATGGTTTCATAATAAATCGTTAACATTTATTAAAAACATTTATTAAAAATTACTTGATACACAATTTGATGTAGTTTAAATTTTATTCAAATAAGTAATAAAAAGAGACAACCTGCAGTATCTGTTAAAATCAAAAAAGTACCTACTAAATTAGTACTTAGTATCGTTAGAATAAAATTTGACGTTAGCGTCCTTGAAAAGTACATTTATCTTTTTAATAAATTTTTGCAATGCCTCCCATTCAACAGTTTCATCATCGATTTGCGCCTTTAGAGTAACGAGAGCCTTTTTCCAACGCTCCTGACGTAACTCACCGCGAATATCAGCAGTGTTGTACACCCGCAGCTCCAAGAAAAAGTCTCCGTTGAGGGTGCAAGCTCGTTTTGTTGACCCGTTCGGTACCCGGCTTATAATGGATGAATCAAGCGGATCAGTCTCAGCAGGCTTATGGTTAACAGCAACGTCTTCAGGAAATATTCCGAACACGTCAAACGGGTTTTTAGTTTCTTTTTTCTTGGGTGCAGCAGATCTGAAACATAACAGACATTAAACAATGAATAAGACAGTTGTACTTAGTTCGTCGAAATTCATTAAACAAATTACAAGAAAAATACCTTGGGGTTGACGGCTTTCTTTTTTGAGCAGGTTTTTTTATTTTTGGGATACTGACATCTGCAGCGGCAACGCTCTCCTCTGAATCAGATCTGAAATAAAAAATATGTTTTTATTACTCGACATTTAAAATAACCATATACATCGATAAAAAAAGAAAAAAAAATACCTTTTTTAAATGAAAAAAGTAGACAAACAATATTTAAGTAAATATGTACCCAGCTGACAAAATAAAAAACATGAAATATGAAAATAAATATAAAATGGCTACCTGTTTGGAGCTGAAGCTTTTCGTTTTTCAGCCGACCTTCCCACTTTTGACCGAACGGTTCCGCTGTTTGCAACAGTGATGGGTTCAAACTCGGAATCAGACCTGAAAGGAAATTAAAAATATTAATGCCTGTTGGAACCCTACAAACAATATGAACCAAATGTTTTAATTTCGTTAGGAAAGTAAAGCGTTAGGTACGTTGAAATACATACTTACATTTTAATCGATGTATAAAGCAAATAAACTTTACTAACGTAGAAACTCTGCACAGCTTAACCTCTGAGCTGAAGATGTAGAAGACTTGATGCACTGTGCACGTCACGTTCGAAATTGGAAAGGAACAAATTAGCCCCGCGCAAAAGTTTTAAACGAAATTATTTGCTGATTTTACTAAATGAACTAGGGCTGTCGCATTCCAAATCACAATTGTGTATTATGCTTATGTGCACATAACAGTTCTTTATTTTACATTATTTAATTCTCGACGCGATGGAAAGAGGAACGTTATGAATTTGTCTATCTGTCTGTTGGTAAATCTGCCTACTTCGTATTCCACATATGCATGTATTCAAGATACCAAAAAACTAATCGAGAGTGAGTTGTAAGCTTTTTTTAATTTACTTTTTTAATTTTTAATTTACTTATTTATTTTTTATTTATTTATTTCTCACCAGCTAAATTAAGGAATTACCTAAATATTAGTATTTCAGTAATTGTAGTAATCATTATTTCTTTTAAGAACATTTATATTCGCATTTAATAGAGGTACCCATTAATTGTAAATTTATCCATTGATCATTGTCAACCCTACACCTTTATAATATGAATATTATTTCGCAACCACGCTTCATACATGCACCGCATTTGTATGTCAGCAAAAAGACGCCGATCGCACTGTGTGTCACATTACAACTTGATAACGTTGCGCAATAAAATTGGCTAATACCTAATTGGTAACATTTTCATGCTCAGTTCTGTACGTTAAAATTATAACGGAAACTGGAAAAAAACCTCCTCAGATCGTTCAAATAGCCTCAGTATTAACCGACTTAATTACTAAGTTAATGGGTAAGGTTAGTAATTGGTTAGCTCACACAACCAAATATCATCTTACCTCACCTACTAAGACGAAGATTTAAACTTAGGTAAAAACGTGTTCTAACTGTAATGTTTGCTACTTTACATCGTAATTATAAATACACATACAATTGTTATTTCCTAATACGAAAACAAACATTGTCTTGTTACAGGTACAAACAGGTATAAACCTTTTTCAATTTGAACACAAAAATAAACAATTCCTATATTATTAACATTTATGATAAGATAACCTAACCAACTTAGAAAAGTCGAAAAACAATAGACATTTTCGCTTCAAAGGTCAATATCTTAAAAACGGTTGAACCGATTTTGATAAAACAAGTCTAAGAACCATTGTTAGAAAACCTGTTAAATGAAAAACCGCATTTAAATCGGCTCATTCATTTAGGAGCTATGGTACCACAGACAGACACACAAAAATCTAGGTACAAATTCTAGCGCACGATGTCAAAGTTTAACATAAGCGCTGTCTGTGGGTTAAGCACTGAACTAAGTAGGTGTAAGTAATGATTTAAGTAAGTACCTTTGATGTACTGGTTTCGTATAGAATACAAATGGTTTCGAATAATTTCGATAGATGTCATCACCGCCTACTCGTATGTCCATTTGCATGTTAAGAACAATAAACCTTAGCGAGCGCGCTCGCTACGTAATTTGATCGAGTACCTAACTTACACTACAATGTCTTCGAGTTGAAATGACTTAAGTACATAATCATGTATATCACTTTACAACTCGTTTCTGATCAAACTTTATATTCTAGTCAGCAAGACAATTTTTACGTCAACATGATAAAGTGATATAAGTTATTTAGAAAGTGTGATAAAGTATCGCGGTCTCACAGATGGAGTTGTTCTACATTAACATCAATTAAATCACACTATTTGACTTAGTTTTAGCGATACCAATTTAAAATCATATTTCGGTTTTCACTAGTGTAGTGAGTTACACATTTTTATGTTTTCGTAATTTAAATAATGTTTACTTAGTGCTTTATTCCAGCGTAAATTAGTTTAAACCTAACTCGCGCTAACGATGGTTTTGAGATTCGTTGATATAAATAAATCCGACATACAATTTGCCGTGTACGTAAAACGCGGTCATAGCGATACATCCGAAAACGGATGCCGGGAACTAACGCGTCCTGGGTGACCCGACCTTGTCTGTGGAGTCTGATCAGCTTTGCGGATGAGTTGTATACAAGCCTCGGTGGGAGGCATCCAAAACCACCACGCACACAAAAAGCGGTCATAGCGATACATCCGTAGGTGGATGCCGGGAACTAGACGCGTCCTGGGTGACCCGATCTTGTCTGTGGAGTCTGATCAGCTTCGCAGACAAGTTGTGCAAACACCTGAGTTAACCTGAGTCAAAGGCTGCGGCTTGAGACCGAGGAGCGCTCAGTGGCTTCGGCCTCGTGCATATCGGACTTGATCAACCCGGTGTGCATGGTGTACTTTTGCTTTTACTTTATCTAAGCTCAAACATTATTAAACATATCTATGTTAGGTTGTCAATTAGTTGAGACTTGAGTTGGACTGAAATTTAAATACATTGAATAAATTCCCGTCGGGTTGGCTTGTCGTTGAACCTCGAGTCAAAACTTCGCTCATTCGAACGAGAGGTGGATGCCCAATGCGATTTCAGGTGTAGGTTGAGCGTTATGATGAACGTGAATTCTGATAGGTTACTGTTAGGTTGGGTTCCGTTAGGTTTGAGTTGCTGTTGGGCTGATGTATTCGTTGCGTTGAACGAGAGGTGAAACAGAATGCCCAATGCGATTTCAGGTGTAGGTTGAGCGTTATGTTGAACGCAAATGCTGATAGGTCACTGTTAGGTTGGGTTCCGTTGGGTTTGAGTTGCTGTTGCGTTGAACGCGAGGTGAAACAGAATGTCCAATGCGATTTCAGGTGTAGGTTGAGCGTTATGTTGAACGCAAATGCTGATAGGTTACTGTTAGGTTGGTTACCGTTGGGTTTGGGTTGATTGTAGGTTGTGTGCAATTCATTGTATTATTGGGCTTCTGGATCACCACGAATGAGTGAGGGCGAAATTTTTCGCCCGATCGAATGAATGGTGGTCCAGAATGCCCAATAATATACTACTAAAGCGCCTCTGGATACCGAGTAATTATGTTTTTAAAGATTTTCGTTTTTATTTTTTTTCTCCCCTAAAACTCAAAAGTGGGGCTTGTGACTTGCATAGAGAGTGGAACGTGATTTTTTTTATCAGTGATAGGCCTTGTTAAGAGCAATCTTTCTATGTAAGTCACAAGTCCCACTTTTGAGTTTTTGGAGAGAAAAAAAATAAAAACGAAAATCTTTAAAAATATTATCTTATTAATCTTTAAAATACTCGGTATCCAGAGGCGCTTTATCGGACTATATTTATTTAAAATAAATATCTTGGACAGTTTAATTTCCAGAATTTATTTTGTCTTTTTTAGTGGAAAGGTCACGTAAAGTTCATTATTTTTTAAATAAAAAAGTGTTCCAAATAGACGCGTGGGTGTTTTAGTCTTGCATTTTAAATGCATACCTTGATCGATTAATGCTATAAACAGCAGAGGGAAATTTTTTGAGTCAAATCGAACACTCTGGTACGTCGAGAGTATTGCAACCGAAACGAGATGATTCGGTAGACCGTCTTCGCTCCAGCATGGTGAAGTGGTAGTAAGCCATAACCCATAATCGCTCGACTAACCATGGTAACTTGAGTAGAGATCGTGCACCGTCTCGGCAAAATGTACTCGTAGTGAAAGGTATCCTCTGGCTCGATGGAGCGTACGCACGGTGTGGCTTGCTATCTGGACAAGAGGGAATAAAATGGGTAAGAGAAGCGGAAAATGCATTCCTTGGAAAATGCTTCATTCTGATGAAATGTGATTGAGCATATATTAGCGTTAATAGATATTTATGATGATGATGAAAGTGTAGTTTTGTCAGCTAAAATAAAATCCCCCGACTCGATGGAACAACTAGAACGCTAGAACTAGAACTGTCGTAACCGAGTCAAATTCGTCCCCGAAAGTTAGCGGGCTGGCCAGGAAACTCCGGATCGCTTCGTTAGCCTGCACGTGAAGTTAGTGCCTGCCTGTTTGCTCGTGTACAATCTACGGGCACCGCTGAATACATTGTGCTATTAATTTTAAACAGGCGTCGAGGTGTAATTTTCTAGCTCAAATTAATTTAAATCATAATATTATATAAATAATCGTCTTTTATTATATTTTGTCTCAATTCAACCTAAAAAAACAATGAGTCTAGTATCATAGAAAAGATCTTTGTGAACTATTTCAAAATCACAGGAATTTTGAGGTCCAAGCTTACTTAGCACTAGCTGACAACACAAAACATTATGCCAAAATTTGTTATTATACTTAGTCAAATTCCCAAACTTTCTCCAAAACCTTGTTAGGGTATTTGGGTATTCAACGTTGTACGAACTTAAGTACGAGTCAGGCGGATAAAGGCTTGCTATTCAGACAGTGTTTTGTTTGACTGAAGAATTTGGAACAATATCTAAGTCAGTAAGCGTGTAAGTTTATAATGTAGATAGGTTTGAGTTTTATGACTTTAAAGCCCTTGTCGTGTTACAAGTTAAAGTGACACGTGTAAGACTATAACCAAAATATAAACCAATGATGATTAAATCCGTATACCTCCGAGTATATTGATTCATTCTGATTAATACCTACTGTTTAGGCCACGTGTGACGTAAATCCGCTGAAAATATTAAGATTGGATAATATGAATTTACATAACGCTGTTCAATGACTGGTCAGTTAGGTAATTCGAAGTTCGAAGGCCAAGGGGTTCTGTGCATTGTTGCGATAACGTTAACGGCTCGTTACGCAGCTGAACCTTGCCTGGTGTAACTTTGCAATGAAGTCTTGGTACCGTCGTACAATTGCGTCTGTGTTTCTGATAAATAAACATCTATTTTTTGCTAAGCAATTGCGCTGCGTATTAAGATTGAACAGGTAGAATAAGAAACGTACTTCATTTTATGAGCAGTCTGTCATCTCGTCTTGTAAAACTTGCTTTGGGACTCTACTTCTTATTCAATGAAATTAAATTCATAACATTTATTTCAGATAAATACCCATAAGTATTACATTAGTAACAGAGGTCTTAAGAACTAATATTTAGCACCTATTATTTTAAGTAATAACAAAACTATGAAATAAAAATAAATTAAAATACGCCATGGAGCTGCATCCGTCTCGCGAGAAGCGGAGAGTCACCAATTTGAGAATACGTTACGAGTATAGTATTGTTTCTAAGAATTTCTAAAATAATCTTTGGAAAACTAAAACGTTGCTAGCTTCTAGCTAGTTGCACAAAATATGTATAAAAGCAGCAAAAATTTATTTTTTTATTTGACACTGAACATGCATTTACATTGTAAGACACCATAATTTTAGCCGCCTTCCGTGAAACCAGGCTAATCTATTTCTAATTCTGACTATATGGTACACACAAGTGTTCCCATTCCCATTATTCTGAGGCTGACTTGACCGGGCCCAGTGGCCCGTAGCATCCACTGACCCGTTTACTGGCAACGTTTTAAACTTCAATTAATAACTTCCCTCTCATAATCAAATTGGACTTTGAAAATTTCTTTGAAAACACCGAGGGGAATCTTAGATTCCTTTGCCGTCCACTCTTTAATTATTAAACTTGATAACGATACCGAATCTTTGCCGAATCAAGCTTTTAATTGATTTTTTTCGATTAAAGGTTTTGTTGGTCGATACTGTTAATTGAACGAGGGTTGATACAAGTTAGAAAGAAAGTTACTTTTTAGGGTTTCGTAGCCAACAAGGAATCAATCCCATATCCGTCTATCGGTTTGTCTGTTCGCGGCATAGCTCAGACACTTCTTGATACTAAGAAAACTGTAATTTGGCATGATATTAATCAGGCAGACAAGGTGGTAAAATGAAATCTATCTGCTGTTTGCGAATACATATTTAGCTTTAAAGTGCTCATTTATGTGTCAATCAAGTGCCCCCCCCCGTACCAGCGAAACTGTTGTATTTGGAATTAAATGGAAAAAATCAGGGGTATACTCCCCTACTATTGTATATATTATTAATTATGTATCTTAGTGGATTTAAAAGTTGAAATAACACGGCTAAGTAGGCTTTACAGGTTAAGGCGCAATAGACCACCGTTTAATTAATTAAACGCTGTGGAACAGGAAAGCACAAGACCGGTCTGAGTGGAGAGCCTTGGGGGAGGCCTATGTCCAGCAGTGGACGTCTTTCGGCTGACATGATGATGATAATCATCAGATAATTTAATTAATGTATATGTCACAAGCTAAACAAAATTACCGATGTCCGACAACCAATCCCACAATCCACGGATTAACTGGGGTTACAGAAGGCCATAAACTGTTAAAACTATAAAACTTAGAATTACATACGAGTGTACGAGCCATAAAGCTTGTGCCTCTATAACCTTTGAAGTGGTTAAACCTAAATTACTTTGTAGTAGTTAAAATGGTTGAAATGCTTACCACATTATTGTCTCCGTCGACTTTGTTACTGAAAGAAAGGAAATAATTTTTACCTTTGTGATTTTAAACAGTTTGAAACAATTGCAAATTTTAAGCGCGCCGTAATTTATGCTTTTTCGTACAAGTGATTAAATGAATGCTTCAGACAAACCTTTTAAAGCCACTTATTTATGGATGTCGATTTTAATATCCTGCTGAACATTCTCCAGTCTCATTAAATTACTGGGTCAAGTTGTCGCCTGCTGTCGATTAGGAACAAGCTTTTAAAATTAAGCGAGCAAGTGAAGGAAATTCAATTTCAAATTAGAATAAAATTGTTACTTGTCACTTTGACATGACTGTGATACTGTCGGGCCCATCACAGTGAACGCCAAATCTGCGCCAATGACAACGACGAAAGCTCGATGCCAGTCTTTACGAGCTTCTCGTAAAATGGAAAGGTTTCAGTGCTATCGTATCGAATGAAATTCTATTTACGCATGTTCACTTGACTCTTAGCTCCTGCGTAATGGTTTTTTCGGGGTCTATTGCAATAAGCTGGACGTAGACTATTATATATAAAAAAACTGGTCAAAAGCGAGTCGGGCTTTCGCACCGAGGAGAGTCATCATCTAATAATATTTGTGTAAAGTAGCACAAATATTATTTGATTTCTATTTAATCCTAACTAATAACATAAATGCCAAACTAACTCTGTCTCTCTGTCTGTCTGTTTGTTACCTCTTTACGGAAAAACCGCTGCACCAATCTAGATGAAATTTAATTCTAAATGAAAATAACATAGGCTACTTTTCATTCGGGAAAATTGTATAGTTCCCGCGGGATAGCGATAACCGAAATCTACGCGGACAAAGTCGCGGGCAACAGCTAGTGTAGAATAAATGGATAGGCGGGCAGTGCCATCTCTTGTCCGATACTGAAACTAATGTAAATTTTGATGATTCCTGAAGACTGCTATTTATACACAGTTTTATTTTATCTGTAATCCTTTACATAAACGTCTATAATATAAGTTTATTTTTAAACTTGGGACATTTTTAATGACCGAGTTATGAAACTGAAAAATTTTATGTCCTCGACATTTATGTCGCAGTAATATTCAAGGCTTACCGCCTAAAATGGACAAGGGGTGACAGGGTTAGGCTCTTAACGCCCTCTTCTAGCCTTCGTCTAGGCGAGCACTTAGCAATGCCTAGTCAACCGTTTCCTGGCTTTAAAAGGCGAACTACGGGGAGACGGGTCAATGAACTATGCAAAATTAAATTCATGTTCATAGGCATAAGCTTAACTTTGAACTCGCAATAGACCTGCCTTAAGTGCTCCTTCAAGAAGTTCTGAGAATATTTCAATAACTTGCTGTTTACATTTTTTTTAATTAAGTGTTTGAACACTAGGCGGCATATTGTAGGCGACGCATCTGACTGTTTTTCAAAAACTTGTCCCGCCAGGAAATATTTCAAACCTACCGCATGTACGTCCAAAATTTCCTGACGTCAAGAAAACGTATGCATGCCGTTAGGTCTTCAAATATTTCCTGACGGCACAACTTTTTGAGAAACAATCATTTATTTATGTATGTAGTTATGATAGGTTTGTACATATTGATTTCGAAATATGCCACTAATAAATTTCACGGATAGCAGCACGATGTGTTGTAGCTGTCATCACCTCGCTCCTCAAGTAGTGATAGTGATTAGGTATATAATTATTCTCTTGCATGCGTGTTATTTTCTAAATTATGTTTAATTTGTTTTATTGTAATTGTAGCTTACATTAAATGACGATGATGAAGTATTTTAACACTGTTATCAATTGGTTAATATAATAAGTATAGTACACACTATGATGCCTACTACTCTTTATAATTATGTAACTCTTTGATAGTTTTGAATTTAATTTGAGTTGCGTCACACTTTCGTGAAAATTTTTAACTCTACAGAGGTCGTCTACAGTAAACACGCGAGTACAACTACCACCCTGAATCTCAATACGGACTATAAAGGATCACAGCAGCCGACTGGGGACACATATATACGAGCCGTTTCGTTGCTGGCCTTTAAATAAAATGTTACAGAATGTGTTACAGTCGCTTTTATTTGATTTGAAACGAGTATCTAAAAAACCTAAATAATATCGTAGGTTTCATATGATTGATTTGCGATTACAAGCTTTACTTAGTGTGTCGCAGTCAATCTATTTTATTTGTGTTCATAATCATCGTCAGATGGCAGTAGTCGCTGAGTATGTGTCGTTCATTTTAAGATAGTTAAAAAGAGAAACATATAGCGGACATGCCACTCCTGAGGTGCTATTCTGTAAGATTATTCATTATATATTTATATATTATATGAATATTACACCAAAATTTGACGCTTCGACGGTGAAACAGCCTGCAACATGCAACGTTGTCGCCTTAGAGAAAAACTCTGGCTCTTCGTGCAGTTTCAATGTAAAGCTATTCACATTCAGCTATTCACAAAGCTAAGCACATTCCGTCCAAGTGATCTAAAACTTTGTCACGACCCTGCAGAATTTCAATAAAGACTACAGAAGAAATATCGTCAGTAGGGCGACCCCAGTACCCCAGTAATGGGCAATCGTATAGGAAACTAAAGAGTAATATTGTACCGATATGTTGGGTTTTATGAGGAATTTTCGGAACACAATATGTTTATTTAATAGCGTCATAATTCCTGTGCTTGCTTTTTGCGAGGCGTGTCTGCGAATCGTTTAACATTGTTTTGGTTGGATATAAACCTGTACCCTTTTATTCTTAATCATTATTATCCAACATTTTATCTGTTGTTTTAGTAGGGTTGGACATGGCCATAGAACTAAATATTATATCGTAATAAAACACAATAATATAATGTACATTTCTCAAAGTTATTGTTCTCAAACTTATTTTATTTATTAAGATAAGGAACGTACACCGGGACGTGTGTGTTGGCATGCGTTTAAACAAATTAAACGTTTGACGGCGATACCCCTGCGATAATAAATCGCAATTTAACTCTCAGTTTTTCCGCTTTAATACGAGGACATCGGTATTTCGATAATGTTCCTGTTATCTCCTATATATCTCCCCTCAGGACGGGAATTTATCAGGGGTGAGCATGCGAAAAAATACCGTAGTAATGAGCGTCTGGGACTGCCTAAGTTGTTTTGTTATCTGCCTCATCGCTGCACTAAGCTTGGACATTTGGCGACCTTTGAATTAAATACCACTAGATTTCACTCAACCACGCATTTAGAGAGCTATATGAATATAAACGCAATAAATTTATTAAACGTCTTTGAACTTTAAGATGCATTTTGCTGTTTATAAATCTCACTCACCGAATTATTATAAGCCTATTTTTATTTCATCATTCAGTAAATGGCGACAGTTTTAAATAAACTACGCTGCGACGGACAGGTAGACTATAAGGGTTCCTTTTTACCGTTTTAGTTCGGAACCCTAAAACCAAGTTACGTAATATGGTTCATTATAAATGATTTTATGTGTTTTCACTTTTTCCAATGGACTCTATATTAATTTATTTGCGTCTTTGCAGTAGCATGTAGGTATATCTTAAGAGATTCTTGTGAATGTAAGGCATTTAAAGGGTTTCATGTAGGTACAGGTACAGTCCACAGAATCTTAAAAATAACTTCGCACATCGTCGAATACTATAGTTACTTAATTTCTAACTTAACACACAACTAACACAATGTCCGACAAAACCCGATGAGCGTTGTAAAATTTCACAGAATGTGGTAGTATTTTTATTATTCATAAGATTTCAATTCGGCTAAAGAATCGTATTGTAAGCACAAGTCATATAACGAATCGATATGAATTTAACCCTCCGTTTGAGCCCCCTTCTATTTTCCGCGTTTTGATTTTCCCTTGATTGGGTTTAAAATGCCCTCCTGCTATTTTGATAAAGCCCACAACAAATGAAGGCTCTTTCGGCCCCTCGTGTATGAATGAAATTGATAGTGAAACGCTGTTTTAATAAAAACTACAGGAATAAATTTACAAGCCTGAAATGCTAGCTTTCCCCGTTTTATATAGAAAGGCGAAGTGTGCCATTTGTTCAAAGCATGTTCTATAATATTGACAGTTAAACTAGCGTCCTGGCATTTTAATATTGAATTCGCACTGAAGGAGCTTTTGTGCAAACACGAGCTCTCTGGATATGCAAATCATTTTCACACGTGGAACAATCGTAAAAATTGGCTATTACGAATGTTTCTTTAGATTTTATTTTAGCAAACGCTCGGTATTAGGTGTAAGTTATTCACAGCCAGTAATGTCAAAAAGAAGTACTTAATAAATAAGAATTGGTAGAGCAAACTGTAACAAAACCGAAATTACGAATGTATAAAAATAAAAGTAAAAAGTGTTTATTTCGCAAAGGCTATTTAATATAATACATATACAAATGTATTATTCTCGTACTCGTTCGATTAAAATACTAGCTTTTCACGACGGACTATTCAACGATTGCCTATTATCAAGACGCTCGCTTCACTGGGCACGTGCCGAGTGTCGGCCGGCACTTGGCTTGGCCTAACTTTTTAATGAACCGCTCGTCAACCTTCGCTCAGGTGCGTCCGTCATCGAAAACCCATCGAGTTCAATCATAGTAGGGGCTCAGGTGGTAACGTCTCGGAATGCGAGGGCAGACACGGGACAAGGCAAAAATAAATTTCTACTCGCACTCATTCCAATCACGTACTTCCGAATTTGTCATATTGGATTTTGGAGGCGAACGCCCGTCATACGTCCCCTTCCTGTCACTACGTGAAAATGAAAACATGTATCATTTTTGTGGTGGCGCCTGCGAATTTGACTCAATGGCAAAAGTTTTAGAGTCCAAATCGGATTTTGAGGTTTGCCCAACGCAAAATTAGAAAATGTTGAACTTTTTTGCAGAAACTTTTCGAATGGAATTCGTAATACAAATATTACATTTGCTGGACATGTTCGCAATGTTTTCGGTGAATCAGTAGCCAGTGACGTATTTAAAATTATAACATAGCTTTACACAAATAAAATGTGAAAAGGAATACATTGTACAAATACGAATACAACATTTCACTTCCAACCACCAAGCGAAAGTGACTCGGGTAACAAATCTGAAATTCCTTACATTTCTGTAATATTACTCATACATGTTTGCTTTCGTCTTAAATTAACATCGGATGTACATACATAAACACATCTTTGTTAACTTAGGCACAATAACATAATTTCTGTACAAAAAACACAAAAAGTTTCAAAAAGGGGTCCCAAAATAGCTCGGGGCATTGTCCCCAAGACACTGGCTGCGTTTCCCCGCTGCACTGCGAGGCTCAGCCTTTGGGCGAAGTAACAGGCTGCTCTGGGGTCGCCAGAGACACCGACTAGCTTATCCGACACTTCTTTTATAATTTTTTTTGTGTCGGACGACCACGGCCCAAAAGTTTCGACCGCAAGTGCCACAAATATGTAATTATTAAAAAAAAAAGCATATTTGCGGCACTTGACGGTTTGAGCGTCGTCTGCGGCTGTCCCTGGCTTCCGCGCAGAGCGTTGGACGTGAGACGGAGCCAGGGTATCGACGCATGTCACGTCCCACGCCAACGGCTGCCCCAGATGCCACGGCACCAACGTACATCCGTCGGGTCTCTTCCCATCCACGGCAGACAGACCTGTAGGCTCCAGAGTTGCTGGAAGGGATGCGGTGCCGTGGGCCCGACGGATGAGGTCGTTGAGAGTCGCGTGTCTGTAGAACCGGCCGGCACTGAATTGGCAATAGAGGCCGTGGCGGCCGAGGGCATCCGCAGAGCCTCCGCAGCGGCAGCAGGGATGGAGTTCGCAGGTCTTGAGGCCCAGGCGGAGGCACACCGCGACTCGCAGGGATCCCGGGTCTAGGAGAGATCCTATGTTGCGGGAAGGGAGAGCGTGCAGCCAGTGTCCCGATTCCGCTTCGGAGACTGCCAATAATCGGGCCCGCTCGCTTTGGTTCTGGCTATTTTCAATCAAACCTTTATGAATGGCTTTGATTTTTATTAGATCCCAGGCAGCTTGACAGGCTTTTTCTGTTGGTGGGCTTTCACCAGGGTTACTGGCTCCCCATGCCAACTCTGCGTCCGCCAAGCCTGACACCTCTACATCAGCGGGATTGGTAACATTAAGGATACCGCTGATGAGGGTGACAGTGCTGTGAACGGATGAGAGGAAAGCAGGGAGAGCCAGATCGCCCATTGTGCGAATCCCTAGTCCGCCATATTTAATAGGCAAAGTTGGCTGGGTCCAGCTTGTGCATGTATGAGAAATATTTAGAACTTTGCTGGTAGTTTCTTTTAATAAAATATCGATTGACGTGGTCAAATTTGGAAATTTCCAGACGGAGCAACAGCGTAAAATGTAAAGAAATTTTGGTGAAAATAGGCACAACCGTAGAATATAGATGGCTATACGTGGGTTAATTTTGAAAAGCAAGTCAGAGGAATAATGGAAATTGGTTAATTTTGTATGTACTACTGAGGGAATAGCGTCGTCGAAAATTGGGGCTCCGAGTAAAGTGAGGGAGTCGCGGGAAAGTATGGAAATGTTAGGTGTGATATTGTTCAGTCTATCAACTATGTCGGCTCGAGTGCTGCCAGTAAGTTTCTCCGAGATAAAAGCTTCACACTTGTCAAAATTGAGCGAGAGGCCTATCTCGGAGAAACGGCTGATGATGAGGTTGAGGTCGTTTACTACTGAGGACACTTGTCCCCCAATAGTGCCATCGTCGAGATACCAGATGTTGAGTTTTGGTGTGAGTTGTGTGATAATGGGGTTGATGGCTAGGCTGAAAATAACAGGGCCGAGGGGATCCCCTTGCTGGCAACCAACGGCAGAATAGATTTCTGTGTCGCCAAACATGAGTTTAGACGGAGTACCATAACACTGCCATAGGTAGCCGAAGATCTCGGGAAGTTCTTTTTCGACCTCTTGCAAAAGGGTATCCCTATCAACCGAGTTAAACGCGTTTTTGACGTCTAATTTCAGGAGCACATCAAAATCGTGTTTCTCGATGAAGGATCGTGTGGCGTGTACGGCAGCTTCACATCCGCCCTTAACACCAAAACCAAGTTGTTTAGGCTTGAATTGGTCGGTAAGGCGGATGTGAAACTCACGGCAGCATAATTTAGAAGCGAGGCGACGCAGCGAACTGCCTACAGCTATGGGCCGAATTCCGCCGTCTTTTTTCTTTAGGGCTATTAGATTGGCTCCATATAGGGTAGGGGCAATTTCGCTGCAGATTTTTCCGGAAAGCATTAGGTTGATAAGAGCGGTCAGCTCTTTCAGTAAGGTGACCCCGGCGTCTCCCAGTAGTGGGCTGGTTAGGTCCTTTAAGTGTTGAGGAGTCAGCCCATCTAGAACTCCGGCAGAGCCATTGGGGAAAGAGCGGATCGCTTCTAAAGTAGCTATTTCTGTAACCTGTAGAGGCTGCTGAGCCGGTGTAGTGGGCGGTGTATGTTGTAATGACGTGGAAGGGGTGGGGTGCTTATCTTTGAGGGCCGAAAGTACGTCAGGAGAGTAAGAAGCCAAGGTATCGCTAGAAAATAACAATTTGGTGGCACTCCTTATATTGCCATCTGAAACTTTATGACTGAGGTTGGATCTGCAACGTATCGAGACTGGGTCGCAGTGAGGTGGCAAAACTGGGTGAAAAACATTTTGTTTTATAATAGCAGACAAAGAACGGTTAGATTTGTCATGTGGGATATGGCAGATTTTGTATATAAAAGTGAGTAAGTCTTCCCATGCATCGAAATCGTTCTTTGATACTACCTTGGCCACGCACTCTGACAAACTTCGGGCCACTGCAACACGCGCTCCCTTTGGTATTCTCTTGGCCACTCTAGTATTCGATTTAAGAGAGGCCAATCGAGAAGATAGGCTAGCCGAGGAAGCCGTTGTATTGCTTGCGTTGGAAGAGGAAGCCCCGGGTGGGTTGACTACAGATGTCCCGGGCGAGCAATTATGTGCGGGGTTTGCAGTTGTACGCTGGGTATCTATCCTTGGTATATGGGTCTTGCTCAAGTGGATTTGGAGTCCTCGGTTGCCTTTGTATAGCTTTCGGTCGTCACATATTGGGCATTCTATTGGCTGCGTCGATGCAGTGGACATTATAACTAGTTACAGGTTGTAAACAAATAGCAAAAATCTGGTGATTAGTGACATGTTGACGCTGGTGTCACCACGGTAACCGTTAGCGGAGCACGTTAGATAAATTTGCTTGCGGCTTCTCGGGCGTTCTCTAAGCGTTCTAGCTGTCACTTTTCATACAATTTTGTTCGTCCAGGTCCAGACCTAAAATGGATCTATTGGCTGGATTGTATTTTGTATCATAAAATATAAAACCCTTTAAGGCGTGACTCTTCCACGAGATTTTTTTTCTTTTAAGTATCGTTAGAAATTGAAAATATTTAATTTATTTTCGATATTTCGTTAGACAATGTTGTTGTTGACAATGACAAAGTTGTTGTGATCAAAGATGTGTTTAATGCATAACTTAGTTATGTTACTCTTTGAGTTAAATACAAATAATGTAGGTATTCCATCCCTATTCATAAAGCTTTACCTAAACTAACAAAACTTTGTGAGCACGTAAAGTAAAATAATGATTACAGGCTGCTATATAATTGGTAATCATCGAAAATCTTCATTCCCGCAGAAAATGACTAGAAAAAGGAAACTGGAATAGGTAAGCGTTACCTAAGTTATCGACATGTTGCTTTACCATCCTCGGCTTTCCACGTCATGTTAAAACCGTAGAAATTTATTATCACACATATTGTTACACGACGCAGAAAAACAGCTCTTCCTTGGTCACCTATACATAGTGCCGTAAAAGTACAGTATAACAGAATATCTGACCTGCTATAGCACAGTCCTACCCTCAAAGATGTAGCTCAAGCGTACACAAACATCCCGCGTCTATTTGTTAACACCGCAATAAGAGTAACCCGGCTTCGAATAAGATAAATATTTGTTACGAACTACCGAGCCGTAACGTGACGAATCGATAGCTAAAAGTTACACTAAAAGGCCTAACGCACGCTACAGGGTGTATTCTTACAGGTTAGCCACGACCGGCGCTGCGTTGCGAGCGAATTCCCTGTTCATTGCGCAGTCGAGATGCCACCCGCACAACGGTTAATTGGCAAAACTCGCACTGTATTAGAAAGACGGTTCCAGTACGCCGCGGGTCGCGTGTAGTCGTGGCCGAGCCTCTAAGGCTATGTATTCCGGTGAAAGATTTAGAGGCAATAACGTGCGATGTTGGCCCTGAGCAACTCGATCGCATTGTTGGATCGGATTAGTCTGGTGCGAAGATTGGTCGGGGCTCGAGTCCATTGTCACTGAGGAAAGTAATGAACGACTATCACAAAAGGTACGTCAAGCTATCTAGTTCTAGACAGGACAGTAGAACTCCTTGATTTATGGGCGGCGAACAGATTAACTGTCGCGAATAGGTACTGTTAAGAAAAGAACCTAGACACCAACCAGGGCCAAGAAAAAATGTCTTTTAGTTTCCTTTTAAACATACATTTTAGCTTTCTGAATTTCTATTCCAAAACTGTAATTAATCCAAATCTTAACTTTTTCTCATTACTTAACTACACCGTGCGCGCTGTACCTATTCTTAAGAAAGAATCTAAAGTTTTCGCTTCATGAATTAATAAGTACGTGATTTGAGTATATACATACATATAACGCATTTAAGTGACGTCATTTATTTCGCAATAGGGTACGACTTGCTTTTACATCAATTATACTAATCAAATTGGGCAGATACTTTAAGAATACGCCTATGCAAACCGTTTGAAAATGATTTATTGCTGATAAAAAAAGAAGTACTTAATATAATGTCTTCTCTCAAATAATTGAGCTCATGTAATAAACAACTGAACAGCGAAAATTGACAATTGCGAGTTAGTGCCAAAGTCTCGCCCGTGTCAGCAAATATAATAAAAGTCGACGGAGCGAAAAAAGATTAGGTTGGTTTGTTAAAATAGGTAGGTAACTACTCAAGTTCCACTATTCTATTACCTTCTACGATATTACAGGTTATAAACTAAAGTATGTTTTATTTTCCCTTGAATTCTTGGTAGGTAATACAAATTTCACATGTTTTGATAATGCCGAGAATAACGGCACGGTAAGCATTAGAATATTATTCCGTTGTATCAAATATCAAAATATTAACTCTCTAATGAGGCTTCTTTGCCGACAGAGGTTGAATTTATCTAAGAATATATGTGAAGCAGGCGTATTCATACATAACCACGAGAGCATGAAACCCAAGCCTTCTGCGATCTTCATTTAATATCATGGAAATTTTTTCATCAAGGTTTCACTCCATTTAGCATTTCGGTCGGTAGTTTTTGTTGAATAAAATGTTAAGTATCTTCCTTCTTTGCCTTTTCCCACAAAAATGAATTCACCAAGATTCAGTCTAATCCCTTCATAAATAAATTGAAGGTTAATTCGCTAGAATGGGTTGGCGTATTGGTTAAGCAAGTCCTACATGACAAGAACCTCCATACGAACCCTAGCCTTAGCATAGTATTTCAGTAAATTTGAAGTAGTCCAACCAAAGCGAACGGAAAAAAATAATTATTAAATATACCTTATTTTAAATTAAATACTCTACTGTCATGGTGTAATGTAGACAGCAACGAGATTAAACTTTTGATTTAGCAACCTAAACCGTTTCAGGCAGGCTTAGCGGGTCAAGTTTAACGTCAGGGAAGACATCATAATTACGCCAGGGAAGCACTTCAATAGTCTCTTTTTTCTCAAATACAGTGAACGGAGGCTCAACCCCTAAATCTCACGTCCCTCAGACTAAAGTCATTTGGTCATTCTTTTCTTAAAGACCGGCAGCGAGAGGGTGAAAATGAAATGAAATTCTGAATGAAAGGAAGATCTCACCGTGATAAAAGGGAGCTCCTATGAATTATGTCCTGAGAAGGTTTGAGAGGGGCCCTCTGGAACAATAGTTTAATCGTCCAATTAAGTGTTTGTGTGAGTTCAAAGCATCTCCATCTGAATTTCAAGAATGTGGAAGGGGTATTTAAGTCGTCTCGTTGGCAGGTGCTATGTCTTTAGAATATCCCTTAAGTTTTATTACGAGAACCCTTTAGGAAACAAACCATAATAAAATTGTACCTTGGCTTTAACGACTAACAATTTAACAAGCTCGCAGACGAGTAATATGTATGAATGTACTTTTATTCGAGAGCTCGTTCCACCTAATGCTGGGGCGTCAGTTATCAAGATTGGAAAGCCTTTTTTCAAAACTATAAATCGTCCACTTGCAATAAACAGCAGCTGCGAATAAGCCCAGTCATTCATATTCATAGGCTAAAACTGGCGAAGCGAGGCCGTAAATTGAACATTGGTTCTGTTTCGGACAGCCGCGGCGCGGATCGGTCATAATTTTCGATTTCACGAACAATTGAACCGGACCACCGCCGCTCAAGTGCCGCATAGAATTAGAGGCTGTTATCATTTATTGACTCGGGGACGATTATTTTCATTATGTTTGCATAGAGGTAGTGCTGTTTAAATTGAAGCTGCTGCACGTTATTTTGTTTGGGTTATTAATTATGGCGAGTGTGAACAGTAAACAGTATTCAAATAGCTTTAGTCCATACTTGCGTTGTAATTTAAGTATTTTAACCAATGATATTACATATAATATAAAAGTTGCTATAAATAACTACCAGGTTAAGTGTAATAATTTCGAAAACATTAAATTTCAAACCATTGAAATTGCGTTATAGTTTTGCAATTTATCTAAATGTCAGCAGGCCACATACCTATACACACTCTAATGCGATGAGGCTTTGTTACCAACTATAAACCACTTCGGTTAATGAGATACGATGAGGTCCCCAAGGTTTTAATATTACGATGGGCTGTGCAAAATACTTTTAAGGATGTTTTAAATAAAACGTAGCGTAACACTTGAGTAATAACTTGTGCAGAAAACAGTTTTTAATTTATAGGCAGATAGTAAGTAAGTAGGGAAGAGTCTATTGAGTTAAATTATATTCTTCTAGCCAGCAAATATTTCCAAGAAAAAGTAGGCACAAAATTTGTTTAAAGAAGTATTCAAGACAGTAGCCCACAGACAATAGGGGTACCTATTCAAGTTATGACCCTTTCCTGAGGAACTGGCACGCGAATTGAATACCAACTAATGACTGCCCCTAAACAGCTAAACATTCTCTTATTTGTCCATTTGCTTGATCATTCCCCTCGCAGATTTAAAATAGTCATCCATTGCCTCCGAGACCTGGAAGTTAAATTAGTTCATTATACGCTGCAGGATGAAATTCTTTTAAAGGATTTGAAAGAGCCGGATTTGCGAGTAAGAACTCGTGATTTATTAAAAGAAATCCTAGCGTTTGTTAGAAAAAATACGCAACTGTCTAAGGCTTGCATGCTATGTGATTTTTATACTTTAACCGAGTTCTGTCTTCATCGGATGTCAACAGTGGGAATTCGACGCCAAAAAAATTACTTAGAGTGATTGGTTTTCATCACTGTAATTGCATTTATTTAACAGGAGATCACCACCATAGTCATTACGTGACCGGTACGTAAATGACATGCACGAGCACAATGGTCGCAATCTACGCCCATTTAGCAAGTCGCTGTTAATTGAGAAGGTAGAGCTGAGACAAACTTAAGTCATTTCCAAATTCAGATTCATACGCTAAGTTGAATCTTACTTAAGCACCGGCCTACTAGCCGTAGACATCACTACGAATAACTAACTAACCACCATTACAGTGATCTTAGGAAACTTCGTCTGAGTAGCTTAGGTACTTTAAGCGATCGACCATTGACTTCAGCACAGCGGTAGGTAACACAGGAAAATTCTCAAATTCTAGCTCAATAGGGATCGAAATCATGGCTTTTCCAACCACATTTTTTGTTAAATTAAATTAACTTTAAATTAAACAAATTCCTCTCTACCACCATCTTACTCGCTAATCCTGCCGCTAAGCAGCAGTTCTTGCACTGTTGTGTTCCGGTGTGGAGAGTAAGACAGCCGGTGTAATTACAGGCACAAGAGGGATTTCATCTTAACTCTCTAGGTTGACAACGCGTCTGCAAACCCCCCGGTGTTGTGGGTGTCTATGGGCAGTAGAGATCACTACCCATTTGCTCGTTTGCCTACTTTTTGGTACGAAAAATATCAATTTTCAAATCCCTCTTTAATTATAAATATCAGTTTCTAAAACTTCTACCAAGCGCAGCATCTGTTTAAAAACTCGTAATAGATCGACCGGCAGCTAATATCTTACAAGCACAACAAACAACTCCCATCTGAATCCGTCCCGCGCATCATTGTTTTCCGATGCCTTGCGCTTCGCGTGCATAAATCTTGAGGATATGCTAATTTTATTTCATTAAAGCGGTTGGACTATAAGCAATATTGCCTCGCTGAATTACTGCGGGCCCGCCCCCGGATTAGCTAATGGCCGTTTATCTTGTAAAGATCCCCTTTATAAGGACTCCGGTAAGGATATGTTCAGAGTTCAACGGTGAAATTTAGAAATTTTATGCCGAGGTACAAATTTTTAGGATTATTTCATTTGCTTAAAATATGTACTTACCTATTAAGGTAGAGCTTTAAACGGCAGCTGTTCGTCTACACCGTTAAATTGTTATGGTAATTTTTACGATCTTGTTGAAATGTCAGTATGAACTGCAATAATTACAGTCCTAAACAAGAGGATGTTTAAGGTATAGGTTTTTACCTATTATTGTTCACCTGTACCTTAGATATGTACAGACTTATCTCAATTTAAGACTTGCTACTTCTTCGAGTAGGTATACTACATAAATACGTTTCTGGGAAAAGCTTGTCTTCTGCGGTAATGAGGCCTAGGTGCTTAGACTTTCCATATTTTAACATTGTTTATGAAAACAGAAATCTAACACGTAAATTATACCTAACGACACTAAATACATTGCTTCAACAAGCAGATAAATATTTTTTCGCGATGCAGCAAACCTGAACATTGCTATTATTGCCAGTGATTTTAGTAATCTCCGCATTGATTTTAATACCCTTCACGTCAAATATATGCAGCTCGTTAAAGCGTCAATCAGCGCCCTTACTGAAGCCGTGTAACAACACAATTACCCCACGCTCGAATTACACCGTAACAAACAGCACGCGGTCCGGAGCGTATTCATTTCGCTCATTTACGTTATTGAATCACTGCATCGATTGTAGCGCGAATTGATAATGCCATGCGATTTAATGTCTCCTCATATCGGAAAATGGGTTATAAATCGTTGATGCGCCGTCATTTTTGTAAATTATTGGACGTAGTATTGGTTGGGCGAAAAGTAATTAAAATTTACATTCGTGGCTCGGCCACCATTTCACTTTGCTGTCGATGAAAATTAAAACCCTAAAAGCAAAAATGTAGTTGCTACAGCCACGATGGGGTGATCTGCAGAAAATTAATATATTTTCATAATAAGCACAGGTAGGCATTGGATGCGTTATTACTATTTAGATAACTATATGACAATCGGGTATAATATTAATCAGACACAGTGCCACAAAAAGTAGGCACTTGGTCGATATTTTTTTGCCCAGCGCAATTTAAATCTTACAACGCACTCAAAGTATTAGATGTGGAAAATATACCATTTTTACAGTTCATTTGCACAAAGGCGGCATTATTTAAAACGAAAAATTTTCGCTTTGGTGGAAAACACTGCTCTTTTCGGAATGAGAATGCGACTGTTTATGTTTTCACGCAGTGATTAAAGTGAAGTGTCAAAAACAAAATGCCAAAATGGCGGCTTGGGGTGATGCCGTTTCCCGCGCGAAAGTGAGCGAGATTGTGGGCTTTGTCGGGGTGTCGATAGTGTCTAAACGTTGATGACTATAATTTTCTTTCCTGTTTTCAGTTTTTTTTTTTAATTTTGGGATAGGGAGTGTCGCTTTGTTTGAGTTTTGATCAGAGGCCCGAGTATGAATTTTCGGGTCCAGCGTAACGTAATTTTTATTTAAATTTGTATGACGCTTGGAACAGCGCCCGCCCGTGAGCGTATTTGGAACCAAAATTTAGTAAGAAGTTTCTCGATTTCGATAAGATAACGTTACATTGAGCAGAATTCGAATATTCGTACTCGGGACTCTGTGAAACCGAGTAGTAGTGCTAGTATTGCCACAGAATAAATACTTAATAGTACAAGTAATTGTGGAGTTGGCGACAACTTAACTCTAACGTCGTAGAGTATTAAGGCGACTTGAAGGCTCCTTAATCTAGTTAAACTGCTAAGGTCAAGTTGGTACTGGAGCAAATAGTTTGTATTTGCACCTCTGTATGTATTGTTCTAAGTATTTCTGTGACAAAATATTGGATTCTACATACTTTGCACCGTATGAAAGGCGTACATTACCTACGCTGGCAAAAAAGCTGTTAAAGAAGTTTCCTAGATTAATTACTCCACGTCTTTATCTAATTCCTTTCAAAATAAGCAACAGTATTACACACAATGAAATTTATTTAATACAGTCTTTTGTTTACTTCAATCGGTATCGATACCCACAGCGGTATCCATTTCTCGCTAATGCGCGTCTAAACTTGAATGACTTGCCTCAAAGGGGAGTTCACACCTTATCTCTAGGACGCAGTCTTTTTAAAAAACAAAAAATGCAGAGATCTATTGCAAGGGTCGGGTGTGAGCTGTGGGAGTCGCTTCAGGGAAAATCCTAAGAGATTACGTACTGAGTGATTGCTCTTTCCAAACTCTGCGGCGACGGGAGGAAAGTGAATGTTAAGGCCGATGCATCGTATGATTTACCTAGAGTTTGCGAGAACTATTATTATCAACGCAACCACCGCTTCAAACCACCACCAATTCAGTCACTGTTGTAATAAAGTAAACTTTGCTGCGGCGAGAGGTGGCCGTTTACTGTATAAAAATTGCTGAATTGCTATCTCTCGACGTGACGCCTGTATACTGTGATGGGGAAAGTTTTCTTATTATTTTTTATTTATTACATTCGCGGGGTTGTTGGTGGCAAATTTTGCCTGTTAAATGGTTTTGGTACACAGTTACGAAAGTGTCTAATTAAATTTAACGTTTGACAGTTATTACTGTTTATTGTAATTAATCAGGTTTTGAGTTCATGCTAGATGAAAAATAACCAACATCCTAATTAAGTAGGAATAGGCTAACCAGCGCGTAATGCTGTGGCTTTTGTACCTTAAAGGGACAGGACATTCTAATATCCTTGTTATTTACCGTTCGCTATAAATATATGAAATGAATTTGTCTTAACATATACACTAAAATGCGATACAAAAACTTTATTGAACACCACATAGCAAAACAAAACAGGAAAAGGTAAAAGAGAAAATAAAAACTAGCAATGGGCGGCTTTATCGCTACAGTGCGAAATCTACCAGGCAACTATAATGAAATAAAGGTATTACTAGATTACAGCAGGTGGCATTTGGATTTTTTTAGGAAATTTAGGTAATATAGGTGTAACTAACCCAAATACAACAATAAATAATGTATTTTAACTTATGCACTGTCCTTATAGTCAGAGAAGGTAAGTAAGCTTAAAATATAAAATTACTAAAGCGATCACAAGTGCATGGTAGAAAAGCTCAGCAGAAAATCAGTTTAACCCTTTTTTATTTTAGTCAATTCTAGCGGAAATATAAGCCGGTTAACGACACCTGATAGCGCTGGCCGTCCGGCCCGTTTCCGGTTCCGGGACGGTTGATTCGTTTGTGCACTATTCTACTGTTTACTTAATTAGTAATCACGCTTCGGTCTTGTGTTGTGAAATGATTGCGTGTTTAACTATTAACAAATAATTGATTTTGATTCTAATGTAGCCAATGTTCTTTCTCTATTTCGACATCAAGCAAGTAAGAACCACTGTTTTAAGTTTTAATCTGAAATCTTTTGTATTCTTACTTTTTCGGTACTCAGGTAGCTATAAGCTAGTAACCTAACCTAGATATACTTTGCACAAATACATGGGAAAACAAACATTGAAATTGTTATTGAACAAAGCAAGGGTTTCAAATTTAATTAGATATAAAATCGGTCTCTGACTTCATCACAATTTCACGCGTATTATTACAGTCTCGATTGAAAACTGCAAATAGCCAAAACAAAACCGGAGCCAAATATTCTATTTCCAGCCGAAATCCCGTGTTATCTTGACTACCCACCTGTATAATCGTATTTCCGTTCGAGTTCATTATAAAGGCGTCTCATTCCCAAATCCATTCCGCGCAATCTCCCTCACTGAATAAGGCATTTCCAGTGGTCATTGTTGAAAAAAAAACGTCCGGTCAGCGACAGCGAAATATAGAATACATTTTCGTGAGATGAGGATATAATCCGGCTTTAGAAAAGCGTTTTTTGGGACGACGGAGACGATAGGTTGTGGCGCTAGCAATAGCGGAGATATGAAGGTTGTGGCTGCATCACTGTATGTTCGTACAACGCTAATTATTATAGTGCTGTAGTTTCAGGTTGCATGAGTAGACTAGTGAAATCAAGCCTTTCGACGTAAACTTCTTAAACGGCTACTAATGTTTTCTGCAATAGGTAAAAATTATGTATTCAAACTAATATTATAACTCTGTTCGTCAGTTACCAGTTATGATGAATTTTGAAATAGGGTTAGATGGTTGGTGTCTTGGAGAAAGATATATTCAGTCTAATTTTCATCTCGGATAATTGCTTGTTCCCACGCGATACAGATAACCAAGCTAGTTATTCATTAAAGAAAATCATAAAATTTTTGACTATTCTTTGTCTTGAAAATCATTTTACTCTTTCTCTTGTGTAAAATATAATAATAATAATAATGTTAAATGTAATTTACATTTTACACGAGAGAAAGAGTAAAATGATTTTGAGACCCCAAAACAGCGCAAGTATAAAAATGCGCGTATCATGGCAAGATAAAGGACACTGTTAGGGGTAAATCTCAGGTTTGGTTCCGGCCACCGTCCCTTTGTGCCGGTATAATAAAGAAATTTTTACGTAAATTGTGAGCATTACGCTACTTTTCGTATTAATGCAGGCTATAAGGGCTTCGATAAAGCTAGTGGGCCGTGTGGTGGGAAGGATTGTGATGTATGCTGATTTTTTTAAAAATAGTTAAAACAGTATGCAAGTAAGTTAACACTTTATTGAACAGGGGAAAAAACACAACTTACAAACAATAAAATTCAAGTAGGCGGACTCATCTTTTTAAGAGATCTCTACTCTCTCTACCTCTAATAGTCTAACAAGATCTTAAAATATAATTTACAGCCTGCATGCTTATTGTCTAACTCGCTCGTAATTAGCATCGTGTTAATTTTGTATGTCACAGTCGTACAAAAACTGATGTTTCAGTCCGATGTCAAAATATAGTTACGCAATAGGGCCTCTGGTTCAGTAATGGCAGTTTATTTTAACGGGAAATTCAAACTACATCTAAACTAACATCATTATTGAACTTGTAATTAAAATAAGAGCATTATCATTCTCAGATGATTCCACGCACCGTGAATGTCAGCATAAAAACAAAATGGCGCATCTTTTCTAAAGCAAGCCGCGTAATTACGAACAGATGACGGCAGTAATTAGTGTGCGTGCCGGGAATCAACAGAGCCTGCATTTCAAACGATTTCAGCACTAAATGATGTTTGTCACTTGATTGCATTTATCTAACTAATACAAACTATCGAGTTACCAAATGAAATTTCAAATTCATGCTGTATATAAGTACTGGGTATTAGTTTGCTAACACTTGTTATGTATAATGTCCGCATTGCATCATTAGATAGATTGATCCAGTAATTTTATTGTTTTCCACGTTTGGCAGCGATATCACCGACTGTTAGTAAATATTTTTATGATTGCATGATTTAGTCATGAAAATATTGCCAAGATATGATAAGCCTATCTGTGATTAAAATTGGTATTTTTCCACACATCACTTACTCGTATCTATGCAGTGAAAAACAATAATGGCAATGGCAGGTTTGAAAAGTTGTAATGCAGTTTTAATTAGACCAGTCAAAATGTTAAAAACATTGCGTATTAAAATGTACGATCATTGTTCTAATTGTAACAGCAAATCCCTAGACGACCAAGACTGCTTCCTTCCAACACGGAATTCCTGCAAGTCATACAAACCCATACGGGTCAGATTGATCGAATGAGGCCAAAAATAATTAATCGCTTTTCTATACTTTGTCTTTATTCACACTAACGGGAGCCCAGCGGACCATGAAGATAAAGGAATTTGCTCGCGCGGCGTTTATTGAGCGAAATTAATAATTAGCGACGCTCGCAGAACACTGTCATAATGAAAATCAGATGTTTTGGTTCCGTTCAAACAAAACTAGTTCGGTAAAGTTGGTCGGAATAAAGGTATTTAACGTCTTTCATACGTGTTTATTGCTAGAATATCTATATATACTCAGATGGCTTACACATTACTAAAGTATGTAGGTACAACACCGATTGATTGATTTAAATGATTGATTCTGTAAACAAATGCTAACTGACATACCATTTAAGAATAAACATCAACACACAGCATAGTACACAAAGATTCAATCACAATACTCACCTCCAGAATCTTTGTTCTCCTTAAGCTCCAAAGTCTCCCCTTTCTTTTCAATAAACTTTCACTAAAAGCATTCCTGAATATTCATGACGGTGTCTGTTCTTTTCAGGTGGGTGTATTCAATTGGCACTCTGCGGCGAGTAATTATTCGTTTTTTCCGAGACTGGAGCAGGTAAAATTTAGTTAAAATAAAAGTTCTCTGGAGGACTTCTGACCGGTTCGTTTAGTTTTTATTGAGTCACAGTCTGCATAAATTGCTCAGTGAATCCAGAACAGACGACTGCGCGGTTGTTTTGTTTTTTTAAACAATTAAACATGCAATTCAATCTTGTGTTATAAAACGATTACTTTTTGATTAAAAGTTTACTCACGAATCGGACAAAGGTTAGAGAGCGTATTACAATTATGGTCTGGGTAGACCGCGTTGTTAGCAATACCAGTAAATTATTGTTACACTTAATTTCCTTTGCCAGACACCGTCAGCGGAATTAGCCGGCGTGTAACATTATCTGCTCTTAGTTGGCAGGCTGTCATGTGTTGTCCAACAGTGCCTTAACCCTATTAACCTGCGACCCTCACTGTCCTTGTTATACTACGTAATATATGTATTTTGTAAATTCATACCTTCTTCCCCAAACTGAAAGATGAGAAGGGTTAAAATAAATTGTTGTTATACATTATATTAAATTTGTCACTTTTAATTAGGATTCGTGGTAACCACAAACTTTAATACATCTATTGACTTTTTTACAGACTGAATTTATACAGGCTGATTTTTTTAATTGAAATGAGCGCAGGGTATTTCTTGTACCATGACGACGTGTGAAAAATCCCAGTCGACCTGAACGGAATAAAATACTGGATTTTTTGCTTGCAAATGTTTGAATTGCGATGAAATTCGAATCCCACGATTTTATATTGTTAGTATCCGTTCAGCAGTATTGCGCACCGCCATAGTGCAATGTGTATTCTCTATTTCGGCTTTGGCTATTTATTATGTGTACGCCGTTCAGAAAAGTCGATGAGTAAAAGCCATTTTGGCGCGCTAGTTTAAAATAGAGCTACGCTACGGTTGAAGAGCTTGGCCTTTTCACTTTTAAGTCAGGTTTTGATTAGGTGGATTTCATGAAGTGCAAATGGTTTAGAATGTGCAAACAGAGCCCTTACAAATAATACCCCACTTGACCTATCAACCCGGCTTTGAAATTTTAAGACCAACTGCATACTGCATATTTTAATCATATAAAACTATACAAAATTTCAAGTCGATGACATTAATAGTATTACCTGAGGTAAACAGCTGTGACGGACAGACAGACAGACTGAGTCATACCATAAGGGTTCCTTTTTATCATAACCTAAAACCGATTTAGGATTCGGAACCCTAAGAACGAATAAACTATCAATGCCTAACTTCTAGACGGGAAGAAGTCACGTCCAGCCACCAAATGACTCTCCGGGGAGTGGGCCAGAGATTAACGTCGCACGTCTGTCCTCGGCATTAAATCACATTACCGTCCCCTCACTCTTTGTTTAATGCCTCCTAAAGACGGACGTTACTTTTCGGTAACGCAGTGATTTCTGTTTGATTTCGTTTTCGAATATTAAGTAGATGCCGAACTGAATTTCAGTAGCAACGTGCTGGGAATACGCTCCGCTTTAATTCTGCAATTTCTTGAATATCTAATAATGTTAAACTGAGTCTTATTTGAAGTTAAGGAAAGTTACTAGAATTTATGAAGTTTTCTTTATCTCCGTGGCTTGATTGTAAGATTTAACGTTAAAGTACTGAAACAGAAGCAGGTAAATGAGTCCTTCCACTTAGTACCAGCGTCAGACCTTCCAAATATCCGCAAATTCTAATGAATTTTTTTATATGGCTTCTACACCTACCATTCATATCATAACAATGAAGGATTAAGACACTAATGTATTTTAATGTAAAAGCTGAAAGAAAAAAGGAACTCTGTGTACAATGTAGGTACATTCATTTATCACGATTAATTCAAAACTCTAATTATCGTCAGAACAAGTTAAATATAAATACGAATGAAATAGATTTACCCTTCTAAAAAAACATAACCTAACGCTTCCAGCACATGTATGTGTATGCATTGTCTAAATCCGTCGGCTATTGCCAAACATTCTTGTTTTTCACCCTTGATTGCGAAAGTTTTATGGATCGGGGCGTGCAAAAAAGTGTCGTGCCTTTTTTAGCCCGCGGTCAAATGCGTGTAACGAGATATTTATGACGGGGCACGCGCGTGTGGACACGGCCTTACTGCCCAAATATTACTGTTGTTTCAATGGTTAGGGGTTAAGTTGTTAAGCTAAAACCATAATGGCGATGTAATCTGTAATGTGTTTGTTTTACATGTTGGTTTTTGTTTAGTCGATTTTTGTGGACAGATGAAGTTCCGACCAAGTGTGATTTATTTTTAACTGATAAACTTGCGACTTATTAAGTTCCCATTACGGTATAAAATTTCACAGATAGACTATTAATAAAGGAAACATGACATCATACAGTCGTCTCGTAGAAAACAGTGACCATCTGTCGTAGCTCGCAAACACTGCTACGTGCTACGAGCTACGAGATCGCTACGCCACACGGCCCGATTTAGAGCCCCGCTACAGAGTTTATTCACCTCGTAGAGTTAGATAAATATTAGCCTTCAGGTTAAAGTATGTTGCAACCACAAACATTATCATTGCTTACCCTCTTATTCATAAACCTATATTAACTAAAATGTCGTTAAAGTTCGTATGTCCTTTTTTGTCACATTGACATTTCCGTTTGTAAGAAGAAGACAAACCTATATTAGCTAATGGAGGCTTGAGTGACGTTTATGAATAAGGCCATTAGTGTATAATATTGATGCGGTAGATCGGGGTTTGATCGTCGTGTATGATCATTTTGTAGTACGACCGTGGTCATACTCCTATTGAAAATTAATAATACTTACCTACTTGAAATATCTAAAAATAACAATAACAACGGTTGATAAATATTTTGTACCTACTCATAAAATGGGGAGTGACTTCAGGAACTAAATAACCGATTAAAAGGAATCCACTAATAATGGAGAACTATTATTTTTACCTACTCCATTACTGATCATAGTGATCAACATCCTTTTTATCCCGACAAGGTACAAAGCCCGCGGGACGTGAATGCAGTTGTAGGCAACAAGAACTATGTATAATGTAAAAAGGCTCATGAAAAACATCTGTCACACCAATTTACATACATATAAGTTTAATAGGTACATAATACAAGGGGTATACAAGGACTCTTTATTGAACATCACTTAACAAACAAAACAGAAAAAAGGTACACAACAACAACGTAAAACAACGTAGCAATGAGCGGCCTTATCGCTACAGAGAGATTTCTACCAGGCAACCATAATGGAATAAAGGTACCAACAGATTAAAGCAGGCGGGTGGTAGCACCTTGTGCGAGGTCCGTCCGGATCGCTGCCAACATCTTACTCGCTAATCTTGCCGGTAAGCAGCAGTGCTTGCACTGTTGTGTTCCGGTGTGGAGAGTAAGACAGCCGGCGTAATTACGGGCACAAAAGGCATTTCATCTTAGCTCTCTAGGTTGGCAACGCATCTGCAAACCCCCCGGGATTGTGGGTGTCTAAGGGCAGTGGTGATCACTTACCATCAGGTGACCCCATTTGCTCGTTTTCCTTCCTTGTATAAAAAAAGGTAATGCTATTTAGAAAGTCGTAGGTACAGTATATTTGTTTTTAAAAAGAAGGCATTATGTACTACATAAAATATTTGAAACATCCCCTTTCAATTTACTGCATTGTTTTTTTGTTTGCAAGCCGCTGGCCGGACCCGAGCTCCAAACGCTGCCGTGCGCTTTTTGCGCACTTACCTGTTGGCTGTTAACATAAGTTTCGCATTTTCCGTCCACCGTCGCTTCGCAGTTTAACCTTATATTTTTATACTCTTCGTATGCAGTATATTTTCGATAAGCACAGGAGGTTGGAGTTTGCTAGAGCGCGGATACTTTGTTGTCACTACTAGAAATAAAAAAAAAACTTCTAATGACTGGAACCGATGCAACTTGTCGGTTAGTGTCTTATTAATCCTGGACTCTTTAGAAAGGTCGGAATTATAGTGCCTGAGCTTACTCTTACAACCTTCTGGTTTCTGGCAACGTTTTGCTTGTAATAAGCAAATTTTTATTTAAGATAAGGACTTTAAGATAAGAACTTAACACACACGGTAGTGAAGATAAACTTTGAGGAGAGTTGTTATAGTTACAACAAATATAGAACAGAATAAGAGCCACCTTCATGTTATCGTATTTTGTGATCATTAAGTGAGAATGTTTGGAACTAAGCGTGCGTACTGTGTATGTAGAAGATTGCCCTAAAAATATATTAATGTTTCAGCAATAAAAACGTTGTAGTTTTTAAGAAAGTAGGCTAGTCGAAATTATTATGGGATATATTTAACACTCACTTTCATGGTTATACATTATATTACATTGCAACTGAACTATGAACATGTATTACTAGCGGTAAATAATGTGGCCCTCATAATGTATGTAGATTTATGTAATTTTGTAATGTGGACTGGGCGAAATTTTGTAGCACTGCTATACCTACAGATTTTAAAGGTGTGATATTAACAATTATACTTAAGTATAGCGGTTCCTTGTAACATAGGTACTGCGTGCACCTAACGCTATAGTCCTTCCTCCTCAGTCGGTTCCCCAATGTTGAGGGTCGTGACTCCGACAAACCCCATCAACAGCCATCCTCCACTTGCTCCGGTCTTCTGAGCGGTGGATTGCTGTGCCAATACCCATGTCCAGGTTTTCGGAGATTTGGTCAGACCAATGATTCGGGCTACGTCTAGGTCGTTTTCCTTCCACTTTTCCCGTTATCATCAGCTTTTCCTGATAGTCCTTAAGCATAAAAATTTACATTCTATATCATTTTTTTAAGCCTAGCACGCCAGGTCATGTCAGCATAATATATCACTTTCCAACAAGGTGGCTGCTTACTGTTAATAAGTGCGAAAATTACGCTTTATATGTGCGATAAACGCTACTACGCCTCACTTTCTTAGGTTACTTCAGGTACATTTCCTTTATTCGCTACGTAAAAGAATATCATATAATATTAACGCAAGTAAACCGTCGGTAAAGGCGGGTGAAGTGTCCCGTCGCTGACACCTGTCAATATTCCGTCCGGAGATCACTGAGCCGTGAACCAACTCGCATACTAATGAGCTCTTTAGATAGTATAGGCTGATACTAACTATATGGAATCGTTCAAAGGAAAAAATATGAGTTCTAGTTAGCTAGTCGATATTATAAAATTTATTGAGATGTTTGTATACACAGGGGCCGGTATTTTAAGTGTATATACCTACCACAAATCGACGGTACTCTGACTCAACCTCGTATACTTTGACGAAATTGGAATAACCTCTTTAGGTTCGCGTTCTAGGACGGTTATTTATTATATTATTTTTTTATTAATATTTAGGATATTCGCAGTTATTCCAATTTAGTCAAAGTTTATTTATATACGAGGTTGAGTCAGAGTACCGTCGAAATATGTTACCTTAATAGCGCCAGGTCTCGTATTAGTATCGGGCATTAAAAAATCATAAGGAGACATTTGTGTATTAAAGTAAACGGCATCCCAAAATCCTTCCAGCTAAGCTAGTTAACCAAACTATAACTTTTCCATTACCGCATCCATAAACTTAGTAATAACCTGATCTTCGACACTCACACAACCTTCGATTACATACACCGTCGCCACTCAAAGTATCAGGTGTTCAGCATGAATACCTAATCTTAATGGAGTGGCGTGTACCTACTGATAAGGGTGTGTATAAATCATTGGGAATGTTTTACCAACTTCCCTATGGGAAGAAACAGACTGTGCCGACCCGGAGTTCACTACAGGAACAGATTTTTATTTTATCGGCAAAAGGTATTGAAGGGTAGTCGCCGAATTGTCGGGAATTTCTGAGCATGTTTGAAATGGCGTTTAATTTTCAAAGAGACGTATTGAATTTAGAAACAATAATTTTGTTTTTCATTTAAAGTTAGTTTTATCAATAATGGGGAATTGAGGATAACGAAACTCATGTTGGTTATAGAAATTACAGCACTATGTGAAAACCAAGTTGTAAAAGTTCAAACTGGAATTTTACGCAAATACTAAATTTAAACGTACCAACAGTGCGAAAAACACACGAGTAAAATTTTAATCCACTTAACTTACGACGTGAACATGATTCACACTTGTTTGCCCACAACCCTTCTCTTTTAAAACTTCTAAGTATTTGAAAACAATTTTCACTGCGAAACTAAAATAAAATTGCTGAATGTCATCCGACAAAATAATACCAAAAAAGTCGCTCGTAGATAACGGCCTTTCCTCTCTGCATTTTTCGCCTCCACTATACAGTTTATCAGTGAAATTGTGCCTTGAACGCTTTGAATTAGGCACTGTTTTGTGTTAAAGCTGTGTTCCAATATTCATCCCTTTTTGTTTATGGTAGAGTTTGTTCCTAATCGCTGAGATACTAGGGTCGGTAGTCGCTTATTGGGGATGCTGTGGAGTTTGTAGCGTTCGTCACGTTTAAATATGATTTATGCAAGTAATTTAGTTAAGTACATAGAGACATTACGAGCTCGCTGCGTGGCGGATAGATTAAAATGTTCCTGCGAGCTTCCTTTGTGGCTGCTGTCTGGCGTACCGCAATAAATTATGTATTTAGCCGCTTTGTTCATTGGATTGAAGACGCTCGATCTAGGTGACGGGACTACGTGCTACATTGATTGAACGTTATTGTTGTAGTAGAAAGTTTTGAACTAGAAAGTCGTCTTCTTGCCAAAACTTGCTGCGTTGAAAGACGTTTTATTGCGATTATCGTAGCAATTAACTTTGTTTTCTGATAACGCTCTACGATTCACGTCATTCATTAAAAGGGAAACAAGTGTAAAAACACGCGGTACAGAAACGACTTTGTTGTTTTATTTCATAAAAAAAAAACACAAACATCAAGCTGTAATTAAAATGATTTGTTAGTTAAATGATACTAATTGAATGAGCGAGCGTGAAGCGCAAGCGAAATTTCTCCGTTTCAGCTTGGGGGAAAATGCTTTCGTATATCCGTCCGGAAGTTCTCCTCTAAATAGGTACAGGTCGCATTTCTCAACCGATTCTTTTACATTCTTGTGAGCAGGTTCGATAGTTATAAATAGAGCTTTTGTCGATTCAGTTTTTGGTCATTATTAAAAAAAAAACGGAAAATGTTTAAAATTGAGTTCGCGAGGTCTTCAACTCTCAGTGAGCACCACTACGAGTAGCATTATAAATGCGTGTAGTAAGTAAGGTGTAAGTCCGCCTTTGTACTTGTATCTAATTGTTTGTAACTTGTTTTAAGCGTGTAAGCACTGAAACTGCTGAACAGATTTGGTTCACATTTGGAATTGACTATTTTTCTTTCCGGTAAATCGTATAGTTTCCGCGGGATAGCGTTAACTGAACTCTACGCAGACGAAGTCGCGGGCAACAGCTAGTGTAAAGTATTCTAGGGTGCACTTATTACACGTTTCTATATACAGTTCAAGGATTTTTAGGCAGTTGGCTAATTGAAAAGCGTGCAGCGTTTTTAATTAACCAGTTATTTCATTTTGAAGTGAGGGTTTTGTAACGAACGTGTACGTGTTGGTATCATGTGACATGTGATGCATTTAATAGAATTTATAAAATAACTGTTATACTATGTATGGTGTACTATTGTATATGGTCAATAGAATTTCACGAGCAAGGCGAGCCGGCAACAGCAGCAGCAAGCAGGCGAGTGGACGAGGGTCACGAGTCAGAGAAAATTACCTACTATTTGGGATATAAGAAATAAGGCACTGGTTTAGATGAAAACAAAATTGTAATGGACGAGTCATTCAAAAAACCATAGAACACATACAAGTAAAAATATAAAAAGTATAAATAATGCCCAAAAATTTGTGCAATCTTGCACACCTACAATGACCTAAAATTGTCTCCTCTCACGTTAAAACTTGTGGTTATTACACTATTATTGATGCCATGTACTTTACTAGTATAAAAGTTACATTTATCACTGATAGATTGTTTACTCGTCGCGTTGCCATATTTTTCCTCAAAGCCCCGCTTAGGTACATTAACTTGCGGCAAACACCCGGGTGAGTCATCCGCTCGCTCGCCTGGAAAACTCTTCAGGCGGCGCGTGACGACAACGTGACGTCAGCGCAGCAGGCGCGACGTCTCAACGCGTCGACGGAATATTACAGGCCATTTTGTTTTACGAGTATTACTAATATAAAAAAAAACTGATATATAGGTAAAAGCTCACTATTATTGAAAAACAAGATTATCCAGCTCGATTTTTCACCCACTTTCCCTCAATTATCAACCCAAATTTGCGACTAGGATTAGGTGATTCATAACCACTTTTGCGATAGACGTATATTGATTATTCATTATTAATGTGACCATCATAATATAGGTAAATACCTGTAGAACACCTGAGGATAAGCGTAATCAATACAAATCCCCTGATTTCATTAAAACTTATCAATAAAACATAATGTATCTTTATTAAAGATGATTCATGTCGACAGCTCCGCTATATAGCGGTTAATTTACGGAGTCGAGCGGTTATTTATTGTCCCTGACCACTCACTTAAGGGCTAATGATTTACGGGCGAACACGAGGTGATTAACTTGCAATTTTTGGCCCCTTCGATGCATGTGCAAGGTGTTATGGATACTGCGAGCTCACGCGATCGTATTTTACAAGATGGGGTGGATTAAGTGGTCAGTGGATTCGTTAGCCAACGAGCATATATCTAACAGACACAGACGTTAGGTACAACAGAGTAGCGTAGCTTTAGGCTACGGCTGACTTCATAGATTGAAACGCCAGATTGTTGTGTATTGGCTTTTCTATGGAGTAATGTGTAGAACAATCATTTGCGATTAAGTAACGGTTATAGCTAAAGTTATATAAATGCGTAGGTACTGTTAGAATGTAGGAGTCGTATTTAAAGAAAATTTTGTTCGCAGGATTCCTGTAGGTAATCCTTTCCTGTAATTAAAAAATCTCCCTGTTTCTTAGATGACAATTATAATATGAATGAAAATGTACAACAATGACGGAGTAAACATTATCACTAAATATTAAATTTTCATTGTAATGTGAATGGTTAATTTATAATCTTAAAATGTAATGAAATTATTATGTATTAATTTAGTGTTAGGCATATAACAATTAGGTAATTATAAAATTGCTGTGCCCTATCAGGGTTTATGTTCTGAACATTTTAATTATTAAGATCTTGTACAACAACATAATATGCAATAAACTATTATTATTATTATATTAAACTATAAGAACGTTAGGTATAGTAGGAAAACCATAGGCAAAAATCAATCTTATGACAAATTGAATTCTCATATTATTATTATATTATTAAGACATATTATATTATTAAGACAAATAATTTATTTAAAACAAATGTACAATGGACTAACACTACCTACAAAGTAAATAAAAATATTAAAACTAAAACTAGCTTAAAAAATTAAAACTTAAGTAATTTTATGACAATGTCATAAACATTTTAACAGGAGAAGCCTTTCTCACTTTAACTATACCTATGTCTATAAATGACAGATGCACTAAACGTTCGGAACTGCAACATTGTAAATTTTGCATTGACTCTGCTTACGACGTCCTTTAACACAGCAGCCTAAGAGGACTTTTGACTCAGACTTTGTTTTCTTTTTCCAATTGTACGTCGCAGCACTCAGTTTCCAATTAACGATATAGAGATTTTCTGCGTCGGAACTCGTAATCCGAACCGGATTGTAATGGAGCGGGAAGTCTTTTAGTTTTTTTAACGCAGATAATTGAAATCTTCTTTGAGACTGAATCTGATTATGAGATTATGTTAGTATTTAGGTACTTAATGGATTTGATATTAGTAACATTTTGAGCATTAGGTTCGGGGTAACGTGGCCAATGTGAGAAATTCCTGTTGCACGTTAATTTTTTTACAAGAGGTTTACTAAGTAATTTTAATCAAACCAATGGTATATAACAGTTTTAGTTATACATCTCCTGCTCAATTAAAACGTGCCAGTAAAGTAAAGTGTTCTGGTTTTGCTGTTCTAATAATTATTTTTTTACACTTGTTTCTAAAATACGGTATTCTTCTTTTTTTTCCCTTAATTTTTTCAATGATTGAGTGAGGTTTCTTTGTGTAATTTATCTGTGGTTACGTATTGTAAGAGCTAATGTACTTATTTGTTTTTAGAAAAAATGACTTTGTGCCAAGTTTCTTGCGGCGCATTCTTCTTGGCAATCATAGTCTTTCCGAAAGCGCTGGTAGACTAAAAAAAAATTACGTGTAAAAGAGCATTCAACTGACTATTTGTTGAATAAAATTTTGAATTTGAATTTGAATTTGAGTTTATTATGTCTAATGCAATAACATTTTATGTAACTGTACGAAAGACTTACAAAGCTCACTTTATGATCTTATAAAAGATATATAATTGAACAAATTACGTTAATTCTACTAATACCATAAAAAAAGCCTCAACCTATTCTCCCCAAGACTAATTAATTCACTAGCGAATAAAACGTGGAAAAATACTTGCGCGCAAAGACTTAAGAGATAAAGAGAAATTAGAAGGAACTTAAACAGAATTTTAATTATTCTGACCATAAACGTTTCAATTGCGTTGCTGGTAATGATCCGTCTCATCTGGGCGGCCATCTTGCGGCGATTACAGTTAATGCCGCGTTTGCATGCGACACCAGTAGGTACTTTTAGAACCAGGACAATTTGGAAAAGAGGACAGTGGCATACGTAGAGTGGAGGCTAGAAATTGACAAAGTGCTCCTGAGGCCCGAGTACGAATATTCGAAACCTGCGTCACGTAAAATCTTAATTTTCTTTAGGAAACTGTAAGTATAGGTTTTTATAAAAATGTAATTGTAATACATATAGCTATAAGAGACTGTTTGTTTTTAAATAAATTAAATAAATAAGTTATCGAGTTTATATGACGTTTGGAACAGCGCCCGCCCGTGAGCGTATTTGTAACTAAAATTTAGTATGAGGTTTTTCGATCTCGATACGATAACCGTATGGTTACGCAGGATTCGAAAAGTCGTGCTCGACTCTCTGTTCACTTATCTATTTATTTTCACTTCTGCTAGTTCACATAAACCCACTGAACATTGAATATATTTGTAAGGCTTACGCTATGACCAAGTTGGTAATCTAAACTCGTATCTACTCATATAAATCCATGAGCAAACATTTAAATATAATGTTTTCCTTTGGCTGAAATACTTTGAGGTTGGCATAGCAAAAAAAAAAAAATACTAAAGCTACTCCATGTTTTTTCCTATTCACCTTTTTTTAAAAGCTTATTCTCGTTGTTCTGATTACCTAAAATATCGCGTGCCGCGGCCTGTAAGCCATTTCTCAAATGGTCCTCTTAGGTTCCGATATTGGCTCGCGAATTTCCTCACGCGAGCTATCGTGTCTGTACCGGTTGAAACCAGATCAATCCGGATCTGGAGTGTTTGGTTGGCTCCGCTATTAGCGTGAGAGGTTCCGTTACGTAAGTGGGGGTGTCGGAAGAAAAAATGTGTGTATTAAAACAGAACGATAGGCTTATTTTTCAATGTCGTTTTGTGCTCTGCGTATAATGTATGTGCATGCATTTTTTCACGTTCGTGGACCGATAGTATACCAACTGCAAAATTATCATGAAAGACGCTTTGCTAGTTGAAGAATAATCTCTATGTATAATGAATCGATCAAATAACATTTTAATTAATGATGTTAGAAACTTTTTATTATCTCCTAAGAAAGGGTTATTCTTATTGTAACTCTGCTATAGTTAATAACCTATCCCCAAACTGAAAAATATTTTTAGTTTTTCGTGCAAACAATAAAAGTTTACCAAATTACCTATTTAATCTACACACATATCATAAGTCCTCTATAATGCGTTCAGCAACCGTAGAAAATGACCAGCATTGCAGTACATCGTCGCCTCCCCCGCCAACCACCTCCACCAGCAGTAAAGTAATAGTCATTACGACATCGAATTCGACGTCGTAATGACTTTTCGATATCGAATTCGATTTTTAGAATTTGACGACCAACGTAATTTACAATCATAGTGAAATAAAACGGATCAATCACGTATATAAGTCGAGTTCAGTCCGACATGTATAATTAATAATATATATTTTTTTACAAAAAAAAACAGTTTACGAAACGTCAGCTCGGTATGTTTGTCTATGATTAAAAACAAAAAACAATCAAATTCGTGACAGGTATGGGTATGATATATATATGCCTTCGGCTTCTGAACCCATCTTAGAGTACTTATAATATGTGTGTAGATAAAGTAATGTATGCAACTCTACATAATTAGGCCTTAAAACACTCGTGTGATCCTATTATGAAACTCAGCTTCGCCTCGTTTCATAAAAACACACTCGTGTTTTAAGTACCCTCATTATGTAGCAGTTGCATAATAGCAGTTTATGCAACTGCTACATAATGAGTGTTTTAAGGCCTAATTATGTGGAGTTGCATACATTACTTTATCTTCACACATATTATAAGTACTCTAAGATGGGTTCAGAAGCCGAAGGCATATATCATACCCATACCTGTCACGAATTTGACTGTTTTTTTTAATCATAGACAAACATACCGAGCTGACGTTTCGTAAACTGTTTTTTTTTGTAAAAAAAAAATTAATATCACATTATTAATTATACATGTCGGACTGAACTCGACTTAT
Organism: Clepsis dumicolana; assembly: GCA_963691665.1. Taxonomy (NCBI): domain Eukaryota; kingdom Metazoa; phylum Arthropoda; class Insecta; order Lepidoptera; family Tortricidae; genus Clepsis; species Clepsis dumicolana. The sequence goes on from OY829521.1 coordinate 6,638,322, forward strand.
GTACGTGAGCAATCCGTTTTATTTCACTATGATTGTAAATTACGTTGGTCGTCAAATTCGAAAAGTTCAATTCGATATCGAAAAGTCATTACGACATCGAATTCGAAGTCGTAATGACTATTACTTTACTGCAGGACCTGCTGGTGGAGGTGGTTGGCGGGGGAGGCGACGGCGTACTGCAATGCTGGTCATTTTCTACGGTTTCTGAACGCATTTTAGAGGACTTACGATATGTGCGTAGATAAACTACTATTTCCATAGGATCATATACGTTACCTACGTAACTATGACCATAACAGTAAGTTTTTTCATCTTTATCCCAGCATTAATAAAAAAAAATTGTCTTTCTCGTACAGTCCGTTTCTACTAAGATAGCCAGATTTACATACCTATTAAGTATTAATAAAAAATAGAGATATCGTGTTACAAAACCAATACTCACACAGTTACAATTTTCATGCCATAAATTTCACACATCTAACTAGAGATCAGCCTCCGGGTATGATGAATGTGTGTTTTTACCAAATTTATCGCGGCTTTGGGAGTAATGGAAATAAGAAATACATGAGGCCTCGTGTTCTCACGCGTGGTGTTTTTATTGCTTCCTAAAAAAACAATGAGTTCAAATAATCAGATATATCTTTCTTATCTAACGATGTCTGTATTTAACTATAGCTAGTAAAAATATTTTGGTTGATTGACAGTAGTTTGTTTGGTCCTAATTATCGCCTTTCACTCTTAAATTTGATTTCTTTGAAGTGGACTTGCAAGACGTTTAAGCACTTCGTTATACAGTGTGTAAATGAAATACGGGCGTTTACTCTAACAGTGGTTAGTATAGGACCTAATAAGAGCGTACCTATTTAGTTAATAATAGAATAACATAATAGAATAATTTACCCTCCGATGTTGCTGTGCCCTAACAGGGCGTCACATGTATACCTATTCGTTTATAATGCCATCCATGTTTGTCATGTGATACGCAATAAATTATTATTATTATTATCGTATATTTATTGCAATCTTAGGCTAGGTTTTCACAATATTCATATAAATAGTAATAAAACAATATTAATACAAAATATAAAAACATTATAAAAACCTAACCTAGGGTGCCGCCGACAGCGAGGCGGGGCCTAAGCTACCGGTGGTCAGGGCGACAGAGAGAGGAACCTCCTGACTATCCGAGCCGTGTCCAGGAGTACCGCCTTCTGTATCTGACCCTTGACCCAACCATCTAGCGAGAGCCTTTTAAGGTGATGGGCAAGGCTCTTCGCTATTAGACCGTTCGCCGAAACGACTATCGGGACAGTGATCGTCGAATCAACAGGCCACATGGCGGTAACCTCGTGAGCCAAGTCAAGGTACTTGCTGACTTTGTCCTTCTCGGCCTTCACGAGGTTCACGTCATGGGGGATCGTGATGTCGACGAGCACTGCCTGGCGCTTCGATCGATCTATCAGCACGATATCAGGTTTATTGGCGACAATAGTCCTGTCCGTGATGATAGATCGATCCCAGTAGAGCGTGACACGACCATTTTCAAGAACTGGTGCAGGTGTGTACTTATAGTACGGCACTTCGAAGTCCACAAGACCGAATGAAAGAGCAAGTTGCTGGTGAATAATCCTGGCTACAAGGTTATGTCTGTGCAAGTACTCGCCGTTAGCAAGACTAGAACAACCAGAGATAATATGCCTGAGTGACTCCCCGGGACGGCGGCATGCCCGACAGATGTCGACCGTACCGTCCTTCAGGATATACCTGCGGTAGTTATTAGTCATGATAACTTCGTCCGCAATTGCACAGGCAAAACCTTCGGTTTCCCCGAAGAGGTCCCCGAAGCGTAGCCAGTTCATCGACGCGAGGAGGTCTACATCGGGCCCCATGAGGGCCTTATAGAACCGCCCGTGTAGCTCCTTACTCTCCCATTCAGTCTTGCGGTCCTCGGTGCTCCATACCTTAGGTCTGCGCCAGTTCTCTTTTGCCAAGGCGAGAGGAGTGAAGGATTTGTCCACCGCCACTACATCGCGATGCATCCCACACTCGTTGTTCAGGAAAAATTCCCTAAGACTGCACACCTCACGGTTGTGGAGGTCCTGGGCATTTAAAAAACCACGACCTCCACATTTCCGTGGAATGTACAGTCTCATAACAGACGAGCGCGGGTGTAGCATGCGATGCGCAGTGAGCAATGAACGAACCCTTCGGTCCAGGGCATTCAGCTCAGTCTGATTCCATCTTAGTATGCCAAAGGAGTATATGAGCAGGGGCATCACCCAGGCGTTGAAGGCGCGCACCTTGTTGCCACCCGACAGAAGACTATTGAGTACTTTTGCCAGGCGGCCAAAGAATCGCTCCCTCACAGTCTGTTTGATATTTATTATTATTATTATTACCTATTAAATGTTGTTCAAAAATTGAGCAAAGTAATAAACCACATAAAGTAATTCAGCACGCATTGTGCAATTTATTTAACACTCGGTTAGCTTAATGACAGTTTATTCGTCATTTGCTTGTTTCTAAGTAATGTGTGTTGCTTTACATTGCTGCTTGACAAAACTATAAAAAATAATTACGGTCTGATATTTTGAGTTACCTGTTTACAAATATCCTCTTTTTTCCATTTGTGCCATTACAACCTACGTCTGGTTTAACTAAACGCCCGTATTCCATTTACACAGAGGCCCGAGTACGAATATTCAAATCCTGCATAACATTCGAGTGGTAAATTGGTAATGTTATTCAGAAATTTGTATGACGCGTATTTGGAACAAAATTTTTGTACGAACTTTTTCAATTTTGATACGATAACTTTACGTTACGCAGGATTCGAATATTTGTACTCGGGCCTCTGTATTTTTATGTTGATTGTTGTTGCTTCTAGAAATTCTAGTTTCAATGAAAACTCTTCACCAAACGATTGACCACAGATAAACCAAACTATATCGCAGAACAGATAACAACAGAAACTATGATTAAAGAAATAATTGTTTCCTTTAATGTAACTGCATGTCCTTAACTTAATACGGTTTTAATTATGACTCTGATTACACTTGCACAAACACGTAGCTATAGCACAATCGCCGTAGTTAGCAGAGTTTAGCACTTAGCAGAAATGTGATCTGCGAAATCGAGCTTTTCCAGGCTAAATGATTTAATTTTGTTGAAAAATGTTAAAACTTTGTTCAGTAATTTGTTACTTTTAACATGAAAATGTAACTATGACGTTTCACTATGAGTACTTACCTAATTCGTTGTCTGACGCCTTTTTTGAATTGTATTCATTTGAGCTATTGTTTGATATTTCTTTTGTTACAAAAAAAAAACCAAATGGCCCTTCCTTTAAAAAAATAACATCGTTGGCATTGAGAGGCATCGTTGGATTTCACCATTGAACGACACTGAACAATACAAAGACAATTCAACCACCAGGGTCGTGTTTTATAAAGCTACAAGTTGTAATTTACAAGCGGAAGTCTCTTTCTAACAGAAGGTGATAGAATGAGACTTCCGCTTGTAAATTGTAACTTGTAGCTTTATAAAACGCGGTCCAGTAGGGCTTTAAAGGAAAAATTACTTGTGTATTTAGTTTGAAATCACATAGGACTTGTAAACAAGTGTAGTTATATATAAACTTAAAAAAACAAACCGTGATCAGCCTACTTATTTACCAGAACTGATACGTGACACATTTTTATTAATAAAACACTTCTATTCATATGTTTTCTCGGAATGGTTTTCTTAAAACACATTGGCTTCTGATGAACTTCGTAAACCAGTTCCCACGACTTTGACCGCAGTTATGATTCAAAAAATTAACACATAACGAGATTCATTGCAGAAAAATCTGTGTCCATCCGTCAGTATGCGTCACATTATGATTCTTAGTAAGACCGCCGGTTTCCACTTCGCAAGTCCGTTTAACCATTTGTGTAAACCTAAAGCTAGGGAGAGAGTGGGTTGGAATATGCAGTAACACGTATTATTCAATTATTTTTATTTATTTGAAACTTGCGAACTTGCACACCTGCGAATTCAATGATGTGTGTGAAGTTCCCAATCCGCACTGGGCCCGCGTGGGAACTATAGCCCAAGCCCTCTCATTCTGTGAGGAGGCCTGTGTCCAGCAGTGGGACGTAAAAAAGGCTGGTGATGTGTGATGTGATTTGAAACTTTCATTTTAAATCGTAAGTTTTTTGCTAACGGTACTGCGTTATTGCTTTGTCGTCGGGACTTATCTATTTATGCATACTAATTTATAAGTAAAAATCCAGCCACCTAAGCTAATGCACTAATATTACCAGCAATAGAGTTCACAAATTTCACAATACAATAAATCTTTATTGAATACCACGTAACCAACAAAAGAGAAAAAAACGGTACCAGAAAATTACTTGCTAGCAATGCAATCTTACCTAATTGCTTAGTGGAATGTATTAGATAAGTAGTACTTAAAAGTTTCTAAAATAGGTAATTATCAAAAGTAGATACTTTTTGAAACGGTATTAAAAGTTTATGTCATTGTAATTAACGATCTTCCATTAATCACGTGGTAAAGTCATCCATAAAGTCACCTTCGATCTTTCATTATTACCTTGTGTAAAAGAGATACCATAAAAACCGAAACCGTCCCTGAGTTTACATATTTATGTAGGTACACGTACACATGACGCTATATTGATAAAAATATTTGTATTTATTTTACCCCAACACCGACATTATAATAACATTACAAAGTGTAAGACAGCCGGTGTAATTACGGGCACAAGAGGCATTTCATCTTAGCTCTCTAGGTTGGCAACTGGCAACGCATCTGCAAACCCTCCGGGGTTGCGGGTGTCTATGGGCATGATCACTTATCATCAGGTGACCAACTTACTCGTTTGCCTTCCTCGTGGCATAAAAAAAAGGTACTTAGTTCTCAAGAGCGAGCCTGGCAAGAAAAAAGTATGTTGTAAATTGCGTGAAACTAGCAAAAACAGGATGTCCGTCGTATTAAAATAAAGTCCGTTTAAAAATAACTTGCTCATGACTCATGAGTAACTCTTTCGAGGAACGATCGATAGGTTTGTATGCAAAAGGCATCGTATACACCGCGAAGGTCGTTCGGCGGTGGAATGCCTCACGGTGAGTAAATTGGGCCATAATATTGCTGTGGTTTACGGTAACCGGCAATGTGTAATTGAACCGATGTTGTCACTGTCCGACCCGTGTATTGATTTTCCTCATTTATTTTTAATCTTTGTATGAACAGCTTGATATTACGTGTGTTATGTGTAACCTTCAATTAGATAATTTATTTTTCCTCAATGACGTTATAAAAGGTGGTTAGTGACCTACACGGCGAATAGTAGGTGAAGTTGTGTACAATTAAGCTATGCGTACCTAATTACTACATTCTGTGAAGCTAGGATAATTATTATTTAGTTGATTTATTCAGGCACTAAAATGCGCTCAAATTATAAAAAATACTTAAAATTTCAGAGGCGCTGATATCCTAAGAACAAACTTGAAGAGCAAAGACAGCGTTGAATAATAATGGCTTCTTCCTTTTATGGCAAGCATTTAACACCCTCATAAAGCTTAGTTCGAAAACGTAGTAGTATGGTAATCTTGACAAAAAAAGAACAGTTAGTCATAGGCCAGTAAAAGTGTAACTCATTTAATTATAACTATAACCTTGGTTATTCAGAACGGCAGCGTAAACGTTTACTGCACGCGATCATGTTACGGTTTCGAATCTACGATAATGTCTATACGAAAATATACAGTATCCGGTAAATGTATATAATTTGAAGTGACTCATTCCTATACCTATTTTGATTCACCTGTGAAGGCTGTTCGGGTTTCACAACAAAGGTTACTATAGGGTTTACTAGCCACGGCACGGAGCTGCGCTGTGGTATTGAATGACCGCAATCAATAAAGTTTGCTATCGCACTCATTCATTTAATTCTAAACCATGAAATTTTGTATTTAGGATTTTAGGTGTCTATTAATGAAAATGTCAGTTGTTTATATGGCGGTTTTTGATTAGAAAAGAGCTCGAAGCTCTCGCCTCTTTTTTTTTCAAAGCTTCCTATAATTGCGTGCAAAACGAAGTAATTTGCACACTAATCAGATTCGTATGTTGCAGAGTCCAAAGCATAAAGTAAGCTATTTATAAAGTAAGAAATTGTTTTGCATGTCAAGTGCATTGCGTGTTTGCCTTAACATGATTAACGATTAGCAAGGAACATGTTTAGATTCGCGGCAGTGTAAACAGGGCCGACGTTCATAAAAATTCTATCATATAGGTTTATACATTATTTTTCATTTGTAAACTAACGTATATCTATACAAACTCATTTATTTCGGATAGCTATAAGATCGATATTTGTGTGCACCCACATCCATTAATAAGATTACAATAAATCCCTAATTACAATATAAAATCCAATTAAATCCAATACATTCTACAAAACAAAACAAAAGACTCAACTTGTATGAGTGTTTACAAAAACACTTGTTACAATTAAGTTAAAACTTAATTTCAATTCTATTATCAGTGGCTTAATAAACAAGAGTTTAAAGAGCTATTGTTTCTCTAGTTCGCGAAAACAAAAGTGCATCGCCGCTACTTGCGTCAATAGTGACTGAACAGAATGAATGAGTGTGCGTATTTGCTAGTTTTTGCTATTTTTAACCGACTTCAAAAAAAGGAGGAGGTTCTACGTTCCACTGTATGTATTTTTTTTCATCGATTACTCCGTCAATTGTAGACCGATTTTCAAAATTCTTTTTTTTATTCAGAAGGGTATACTCCTGAGGTGGTCCCATTGTCACCAAGTCATGATCTGATGATGGGATCCTAGGGAAATCGAGGGCAACCCTCAAATTTTACAGGCACGTACTATGTGTTTCATATGTTTTCTAAGGCTATTTAAGTATTTGCGTCCGGTAGTCATCATCTCATGTTGATGAGCTGATGATGGAAGGTACAACTCCTGAACGGTTAGGAGTTGGAGGATAATTCTGAAAATGTTAAATCAAATGCTTCATTCAAAGAATATTCCGCTCGCACCGCACCGACTTCATATTTCTGCTGCTTAGTGCTAGGCCATAAAACTTTAGGCTTTAGTTTCTGTTGTCCGAAATAAACGCATTTTATTTTATTTATTTATCATTATTTTACGTTTTTTTTCTAAGGTTTTTTTTTATTTAACTAGAAATGCTTGTCGATAAATTTGCATGACACCAAAATGTTTACAGTTACTTTTCTACTAATAACTACATGAAGTTTATTTTTTTTGTTAGGAATGACCAAAAGTTCTTGTGGTTCTAGACCACCAGAACTAGTGGCTCTGTGAGTTGTAGACGTTGCGACCTCATTTTTTAACATATTTTCTTCCGCTGGCTGAAGTCTTGACGGTTAATTAAAACCAACCCTGTTTTATTTTATCTAGCCTGATCACAAAAGTTCACGAAGTTCGGGTCATTCTTGAATTTTTTTTATTGCGTTTGAAAAAAATCCAAAACACGAATCGACGAAATAAATCTATTTATTTAGGGAACCCGCTCACAAAATTTCAGCAGGATCGGTTGACAAATGCGACCTGTAGAGCAGAACAGCCGGACAGACAGACATACGAAAGAAATTTTGACCAAGCTGAAACTGAGATGCTACGATCACTTCATTTGCTCGGTAATATGCATTGATGACAAAAAAGTCTGCGTTCATAAAGGATACTGACCAAGGTCATACTCGTACCTATGTATTCCCTCTGTGTTCCCACGTGGGCCCTCTTTCACCTGTATCGACTTAAATCACGTTGCTAAGCGAAGTGTGGGATCCCGCCAAACAGAAGACACACGTCTAAAGACAATAGATGATGCCGCACCGCGACGTCCGTCAGGTCACGGTGACTTTGATTTGTCTTCGTTACCCTGACAGCTTCTGTAGGGCTATTGCATTCTGATCTCGAGTCCATCGCATTTGAACTAGTTATCTTTGATAAATATAATAGTGCTGATCAAACTGGCATACGAGGGCTGTTTGATAAGTACCCGTTTTCTAAATATATTAATATCACTCGCCGCAAATAAGTATACCACCTTTTTAAGCCATTTTTCAGAGGCGGGAAAATTAAAAAAAAAATGGCATTCTTTTGTTTTTTTTTCTCACTTGACAACGATTCAGTGAAGGCGTGAACTTAAAATTGTTAAAATGGAGAAAGAACAGTATCGGTCTGTAATTAGATTCTTATTTTTGGAAGGAAAAGCATGTGATGAAATAATAGTAAGAATGCAAGCGGTTTACCATGAATGTGCTCCTTCTATGACAACCGTCAGATATTGGTATAACGAGTTTAAGCGGGGGAGAACAACCGTCTTTGATGAGGATCGCCCAGGCCGGCCAGTTGAGGTGACTACAGACGATATGGTTAAGAAAATTGAAAATATCGTTTTAGCCGACCGCCGAATTAAACTTCGAGAAATCGTTGATGCTGTAAACGTTTCAATCGAGAGAGTACAACACATATTAGAAGAAAAATTGGTTATGAAGAAAGTATCGGCGAGGTGGGTGCCGCGTTTACTCACGGAGGAGCAAAAACGGAACCGACTGACTACTTCGGAGCAGAGTTTGGCCGTGTTCAAACGTAACCCGAAGGAGTTTCTGCGTCGTTTCGTGACCGTGGTCGAAACGTGGGTCCACCACTACACCCCGGAAATGAAAGAGCAGTCGAAGCAGTGGATTTTACCGGGTGAACCTGCTCCAAAGAAAGCAAAAACCGTCCCATCGGCTGGAAAGGTCATGGCGACCGTTTTTTGGGATTCGCAGGGTATTATACATATTGACTATTTAGAAAAGGGAAAAACAATAACAGGGCAGTACTATGCCAATTTATTGGATGAATTTGACGCCGTGTTGAAGGACAAATGACCCCATATAAAAAATAAAAAAGTGCTGTTTCATCACGACAACGCCCCGGCTCATTCGTCCGGAGTTGTGACGGCTAAATTAGCACAGTTACGCTACGAACTATTGTCTCATCCCCCGTATTCTCCAGATTTGGCCCCATGCGATTTCTTTTTGTTTCCCAACCTAAAAAAATGGCTCGGTGGCAAGCGATTTGGATCAAATGACGAAGTCATTGCCGCCACAGAGGCCTATTTTAATGACTTTCCAAAATCATACTTTTTGGATGGTTTATTGAAGCTTGAGTATAGGTGGAACAAATGTATAGAGTTAAAAGGTGAAAATAAATGCATATATACAAAAAAAATATGTTTTTTTTCCATAAACGGGTACTTATCAAACAGCCCTCGTATATCATTATTATAACAATAATTTATCTATCTCTTCGCCTGTTCTTCTTTTAAGCGACTTCTAAAAGTGGGAGGTTCTCAAAAAATGGCTTTAAAAACTATTATAACGCCTTTAAACCAAAGATGTGTAATACAATACTTGATGTTGTCGATAACAGTTATATCGTTGCTTCGTCGTAGTTCTTGTAAAACAAGCTGCTGCGTACCTAACAGTTTTATCTTAAAGCTATCCCATCTTGAAGAGACATAAAATATTTAAAACATGAAACGAAACGCCCCGCCTCATACTTCACACTTGTTTTCTTCTCGCGAACAACACATTATACTCAAGACCTATTCGGTGCAGGGTGCATTTTTCTGGCTTCCATTATTCACACTCGCATTTCAGTATAGCTCTAATACCAATGTATTAAGGGTGACGTTTGTTTGTAAGAAATAAAACAAATAAGTCACCGTCGTCACCTGAGCAAACGGCGCGGGCCCCACAACAGGTTTATATCAATTTTCTGCCGAGTGCGTCTGGATCGTGAAAAACACTTTGCTCTAGATTCGGGCTTTGTGTTTCGAGAAGACAAGAGTTTTTATTTGAAATGCAGTGAAAGCATTTCGGCTTTCGCTGTTTTGTTTTACGAGATGTCTACTAAAGCAAACCAATCTTCGAGATATTGTGTTAGCCGTAGCTGATCTAATCTGCAGAGTAAACAACCTCAGAAAATATGCCGTGAAAGCAAGCATGTGATATTTCTCCAGTTATATTCTTAAACAGGCCAGTGTTTTTGCGTAGGCCGGCGGCATCAGCTAAGAGAGTTGAACAAATAAATAAATGTGATAATGAAATACCTACCTCGGACATGAACTGGAATGGATAGACGTATGGGAATAAGTTTTGGCGACCTTCCTAACAAAATACAACTTTTTTGCTTACTCCGTTTTATTACATTGTTATTGTATGAATAAGTAAAGCTACCAATTAAGCTATGTACCTAAGTTTTATAGCAATCACAATTATTATGTTTGTGTGCTTTTTATTTATTTATCCAACTAAATAATAATGATTTTGAAGAATAAATAAAAGTGAAGTAAACCTAACTGACTAAACTAAAATAAGTTACGTAAGGTTTGTTGCCTTTTGCTTATATTTACTTCAGTTGTAATAATGTTGGCAAAAAATACAAAATATGATAGGATTTTGTTTGAGTTTCTAAAGTTTCATTTTTTTCGTTGTCTGCGGGCACGCAACAACCGAGTCCTTCTTTATTCGCAAACGTGCCTCGGCATTAATAAGGGCTGTCAAGTTTGGGGAAACATAAAGGTTTTGCTTGTAATTGTATGAATTTTATGAGAAAAAATACCTCTATCATTTTATTGTTCAGGGAATATTGTGCAGTTCATTGTTTCCTTGAATTCTGCACTTTGATTGACATGAGACATGACGCAACACATTGAGTACTTAACGTTCATGTCATTGGGTTAGATAATATGTAATTGAACGTCGAGTAACAAGATAACTGGGCCGCGGTTATGACTGTATGTGACTGTGTCTTTCACAGAAAATCTTTCGTTTTTAAGATATCTTATCTAAATCCATCATTTCAACACGTTGAAATCGATGAATTAGTCGTACATGTGGTCCGATTTTTAATATTATTATCCTTTTGTAATAAATACATTTCGGGTCATTACAACAGTCATTTTTAACGGTAGGAATGACTCGTATTAACAGGAACGGACACTGAGTGTCAGAATGAAATACCCTAGTAATAAATGGTAAAACCGCGGTGATGAAGCTGTGTTGGATACTAAATAATGAAATGACGCCAATAACTTTGGCGGCGACCAAAGATAAAGGTCTTGTTTACTTGTGTGATTACATAAGCGACAAAATACAGAATGTGCAAACTAAAGCTAAAATGAGATTTAAGGATAAGTACTAAATATTTTCACAAAATTGTAGTTGATTTGGCGCGCAATAAAACAGTTTTAAGCCCGACGACAATTATGCTTTAGTGGCTGTTGCTGCAATTGAAACTTTTTGCGTCTGCAGCCATCTGTTAAAAGTAGGTATACGGTTGCGCGGAACCCGGGAAAGCGATTATGCTCCCTTTAAAAGCGGGGAAATACTTAAAGGAGCCAATTGCACACATGCCGGTTCCCGTACGTTTTCTAAGCTTTACTTTTTTTTACTTCGCGTTTTAGTTAGCGGAAAGTCGCAAAGAGATAATGCTTTTCTGCTGTCTTTTTGGTAGTTTGCAATAGTTTTTGGGTAAGTATCGTTTTTGCTTACAAGTAAGTACACTTTATTGTACAAGAAAAACAGGATAAAAACACAAGTTGCAACAATTCATTTCGAGTACAAAGGCGGGCTTATCCCTTTTAGGGATCTCTACCAGCCAAGCTTACAATTACAATTTGGCAAGATCTGGTTTTTGTTGCTAAAATTACTACGTCTGTACGAGTATGATCGCGGAATGTAAATAACCCAAGCTTTTGATTTTAGGAATACATTATCTTAATGAGATCTGAGATGTCACCAAAAATACTGTATTACGTATTTTTACACCACAAAAAAACAAAGCGGGTCCCAAGAGAAACGTAGACTCAACAGAACATTAATCACCTCAGAACAAAGTCGCTAAAAGTGCAAAATCAACAACGCGTAAAAAAACAATCGTCGAAATTAAGGCACCCCACATATGCTCCCAAAACGCTGCCGCTGCACTAGTTAACAACGGCGTGGTCGAATTACAACACGAAAATAAAATGGCAATGTATTTCCTCCAAACAATTTTGCCAGCCCGGTGTACTGGCCAATTCCGACCTGTGTCGCAAGCGGCGAACAAGCGAGCCTTAATTGAAATCGGAGTTTTTCGCCTAATCCTACGCTGGTTGGTTTAATCGAATATTTTGGCATACGTAGTTCGATTCTCATCTTAATTAGATACGTGATCAGTCGCGGAGTTCAGTGAGATTAGGACGGAGACTTAATAAAAATAAGATAATTCTACTTGCGTACTCTTCCGTAACTGACCGTTTGCTAAACATTATCACTAACATGAGTGCTTAGGTAATAGTGTATTAGTTGCTTTTAAGCAACTGTGCCATCTACGTTCAGTTTTCAGCTGTACAGTTTTAATATGAAACTACCGTGGGATCCAATCATAGCGAAATAATCAAAATGATGTGATTAGTGTAGTGTGCTACCTGACTTTTGACAATGATAAAAATTACGATGAAAACGAGGGTAGCTGTGCACCTCCTTCAGCTGCGTGGAGCACAGCCGTGGCGTGCAGAGGGTCGAGCACGACTTCACGAATGCTGTGTAACGTTGACAGTTATCGTATCGAGATCGAGAAACCTCATACAAAATTTTAGTTCCAAATACGCTCACGGGCGGGCGCTGTTCCAAACGTCATACAAATTCGACAACGTTTACTATTCGATTTTACTTTACCCAGCTTTCGTAAAGTCGTGCTCGACCCTCAGTTTGCGATTCGTTACCGGCGAAGCGGTCTCAGAGGAAGGACTACGGATTAGTTCGAAACATATTAGACTATACTCGACTGACATACGTAAACAATCTATCTAAGTATCTATACAGGTTCGTTAGCAAAGCAGAGTTTTACTTAAAGAAAGCTAGATAAATAATATTGGCAGGTCGGAAATGCTGAGCGGGACTACGCGTGAATTATAAATAAAATAAATAAAGAAGATTATGAAGAAACATTTCAATTCCAACATGTTTATGGTTAGGAAGGTTTAGTTTGATTCATTACACAATTACCTGTTTTATTTAAACCAAAATTGATTTAATCAAAATTCAAATATTAGTATAATATTGAAGAGTAAGGTAGAGTGCGTTTAATCAAGAGAGTGTTGATAGGACAGGACGCAATGCCCTTAGGCTGTCATGGACCAAAAATCAAATTTGAACTCGGATTTATCTAGTTAATTAAAAGGCAATTTACCCACAACGATGAACTTTAGGAACCTTCGGCAAAATTGTGTGTGTTTTAACTTTAACTTTCAATTTGCTAGAATTTATTTCAGGTATTTTGATATTTAAATTATACTCTCATGTTAAAATAGAAAATATGACTTAAGTCACCAAACAAATTGAGATTAGCGCGCTATTCATGACTGGAGGGGTTATAATGACACTATAGAATATAATAATAACAATATTAATTACCTTTTATACAAATATTATACACGGACCGGGAGACGAGCTGTCGGTAGGTCTCCAACAAGATGGAGCGATGACCTAGTAAGGATTGCGGGACTGCGGTGAATGCGGAAAGCACAAGACCGGTCTGAGTGGAGAGCCTTGGGGGAGGCCTATGTCCAGCAGTGGACGTTTTTCGGCTGACATGATCTAAGATCAATGAAACTGAGTTGAAATCCTTGCAAAGCCGTATAAAATCTAACCTGTTTTCATTGCTCTTGAGTATATGATGTAGACTGAAATCCGTTTTTGTGGATATTTAATTAACAAGCAAGACCATTAGGTACAAAAATGTTCGTGTTACGAGTATAACCTTTGGCCGTCATACATCCTGACGCATCAACACACGAACATACCCCGTTTTATTGCATAAACCAACAGCTAATCACATTCGTCGGCCTACCAGCCCTCGGGGGAATTAATAACGGCACAAGTTTGAGCGAGTTAGGAATGATTTCATAACATTATGAATTCGCCGCTTCCCGTAATAGCTGCTTATTATGTGCAGATGAGATTTAACGAATTGTCTTGTGAGGTGCCATGAGAGGTGTCAGGGGGGTGTCACTGCGCAGTTTAGGTACTTGCGGCCGGTGCGCCTCTCGGGCAGGCTTATAGCAGTGGGTTGCCGCTCGGCTCGCGCCTTTTACTTAAAATTATTTTTTGTGATTTTTGTCTGATCTAACTACTAAGACTAACTACTTAATGAAGGTAGTTTTTGAACTAATTCATTTTGCCATGTTTATTGATTTATTTTAATATTTACCTATAAACATCGGAACCCTCTGCTCTGGTCACCAAACCGGTTTCGATTCAGCAGTGAGTGCTTAATGGAATATGAACGCTCGTGTCATAGGTACGAGAACTTTCAGTTTTGCGTGTAAGCAGGTAACGATTCAAAGAGAAGGTCAATTTTCATACCTAAACTTGACTTTAGTTCGAGAGTGAGCCTTCTTGCCTGCCGTGCTCCCTGATACCGGTACTTATAAAAATGTGTCATGCATTATTTAATCACACTCAAGTATTTAATTAGTTGCTGCTTTAGAGGCATAATCCTCTGGCTTGTCAAGTTTCGATAAGATATTGATCCGAAAGTACTTGTGTACTTTCGTCATGTTTGCATTAGACCGACAGTGATTAAGATTATAATACGATGAAATCAATAAGTACTTAGACATCATGAATTCGGTATTTTTTTTTCGGTATTTTTGAGGAATTTATTGCAGCGTTTGAGAGCCTCATATTTATTAAGCCGTGGTAGCCTAGTGGTTTGACCTATAAGTATTATGGCCTCTCAAGCAGAGAGGCGTCGGTTCGAGGCCCGGCTATGACTACCGGACGCAAATACTTGAATACCCTTAGAAAATATATGAAACACGTGATACGTGCCTATAAAATTTGAGGGTTGCCCTCGATTTCCCTGAGATCCCATCATCAGATCACGACTTCGTGACAGTGGGACCACCTCAGGAGTATACCCTTTCGAACAATGATTTAATATTTTCAGAATTATCCTCCAACTCCTAACCGCTAAGGAGTTGTACCTTCCATCATCAGCTCATCATCATGAGATGATGACTACCAGACGCAAATACTTGAATAACCTTAGAAAATATATGAATCACATAGTACGTGCCTGTAAAATTTGAGGGTTGCCCTCGATTTCCCTGGGATCCCATCATCAGATCATGACTTGGTGACAATGGGACCACCTCAGGAGTATACCCTTTCGAATAAAAAAAGAATTTTGAAAATCGGTCTACAATTGACAGAGTAATCGATGTACATACATAAAAAAAATAACATATATATATATACATACAGTGGAACGTAGAACCTCCTCCTTTTTTGAAGGCGGTTAAAAAAAAGGAGTCATGCAGTATAAAATCACACCCAAGTATTTAATTATTTGCTGCTTTATAATTTGTAGCTTGTTAAGTTTCGATAAAATATTGATTGGAAGGTCCTTGTCTACTTACGTCATGTTTGCATTAGACCGATAGTGATTGAGGTGATTGAGATTATAATGCGACGGTATCAATAGATATAATAAAATCGTTAATATACAAGAAGAGTGTGAAAATAAAGTACTTGACCACATAAGTTATATGTTTTTAAGATATTTGATGACAACAGCCATAAATAAATTGTAGAAGGAAATAGTAAATTCTGTGGAATAGTAAACACTAAACAGTACACGGTGATCTAAAAGAATAATATTTTTAATCGACTTCAAAAAAGGAGGAGGTTCTCAATTCGTTGGAATGTTTCCATTTACATAAAAATTGGTTTTGTTACTTTTGTATGGTTAGGAATACTGTGAGTACCGAACTTAAAGCTGACACAAAGCATTTACGAGTAGCAATCTCCGAAAACATTCTCAAAGAACATTTGCCGGCCGCAGATGCGACATCGCGTCAGCATAGCGATGACGCGGCGTTTACGAAGTGCGCTCAAACACCAGCCTCTTTTGTTAGCGATGCTTTCAGCGCTGCAATATCCACAGCTCTTCAAACTTGGCACAGTATACTCAGTATGATTTGAGATGTCGTTGACATCTAGGCGAATTAATCTGGGTTGTTTATGTTTGACTTTTGTTTTGAAACGTAAGCTGAGATTACGACGTTTTAATTCTTTTGGGGTCTAGTCAAAGGAGAAGTAAGCCCTTTAAATTGTGTTAGGAACCATTTGTCTCAATTTTCGCACTTTGTGTTTATGATCTTTAATCTACCCGTGCTTAAAAGAAAGCTATTTGTGTGCATTATAAATGCACGCTACCTTTACGCGTAAGCAGCACGCTTACTAATTTGGAACCCTTTTTTATTTATCACGTCTTTATACTTATTTGATGTGCACTTTGAACCCCTGTTTCGGTTGTGCCTCTTGAAGAAAAATAGGTTTATGTGCGAAGGGCTCGAGCAGCCCTTATTTTAAACACCGGTACATGTATGCCAACAGTGAAGGGTTAACAGTCTGGTGCGTAACAGAGGGTGTTCTGGCAAAAAAAGTATCCATACACGATGGGTCACAAACAAATGAAAGAGTGACGTGAAGGTTTTTAGTCGTTTCGTTTCGTTGACTTTGGCGTGAAGTCGATGGTTGTGGCAAATCAAAACGTCTTTTATTTAAGGGTCATAATTTTATGAAGCTAAGTACATAGATAGTAAGCCACGGAGGCTTTGTGCTAATTGGCGGGTATTATAAATTTCTGGGCTTGCAGGTCTAAAATAAAAAGATTAATAAAAATTGTACCGCATGGCATAAAAACAAGCAATGTTGCATCGCTACCCCCACTATATCCAAATGAGTATGATTACAGGCACTGTATAAGACACTAGTGTTTTGTCATATTCACCAATAATATGCTGATTCAGTTTTACATTTAGGTACTCCGTAAAGTCTACCACTCAGTGAATAGCTATAGGTAGATAAGGTACAGTGGATAGTTATAGGTAGACCTACTAAATAAGCGAGGTTTATCCAAACCGCGAGCGCTGACCGCTCTACTTCATAACACGTCAACTTTATTTACTGCTATTTACAACCCATACAAATGGACGATAGGCTTTCGCTGACGCGTTTATAAATCAGCCCCGTGTCTAGTTGGCGATATCGACCACTACCCCATCAACTTGATAAATGCATGTAACGCGAGTCTCTAACATCCCCATGTGGTGTTGTGGCGAAAATTACAGAAGGCCAGATTCTGGTTCTGACGAGGCAGCTGTTGTGATCGGCCTATGTTGTGTATAGGAATAAGTAACTGGTGCAATGTAGAGTCGATCAGCGTGATTTAAATTGAAACTAGAAACTGGCGCTAATTAACTGATTGCCAGCAACATTTTCGTCTGTAACAATTGTATAGTAAAAAAAACAGATCATTAATCAAAAAGTGCAAGTTTACAATTTTGCAGAAAATGTCTTTGTTTATGTAATGCCTTTGACATAATTCTATTAAAATTTCTTCTTCTCAGACTTCAACGAAGTAAGTAGGTCAGCAACAGCCGTCCTATAAAAACAGCTTTACGAAAATATTAGAGAGATTCGTCTGGAATATTAGAGAGATTCGTCTGGAATATTTAGCGATCACAAATTGGACCTGCTGTTTTTTCCCCCTGTTGTCTAGTGGCTGGAAGCTATGGAGAACATAAAGCTACGCAGTGCGAAGTACTTTTAAGTCGATGTGCTATCATACAGATAATTTATCAACGTTTATCTTGCTATTTTTTACCACTAAGTGTTAGGGTAGATGTGAATAGATGGCGGTGATGTAGTAGATATTTAGGATGCATTTTATTTCTTTTATTATTTGCTGGGGAACGAAAAAATCATTTATTATCATTTAAAGTGTTCTTCAATAATGCACTACACATTTATGACACTTCTTTATAATATAAAATAATAACGGCAAAAAATGGCCCAATCTACATACAAAAACATAATGTAGACTCGCCCAATTTTTTCCCGCTAAATTAAAATTACTGGTTTTAACGAGTTGTAACACTAACGCATCTCCAGGAAACGTACACAAATGTGAAGTTTGGAGGAAATGCTATTGTCCTGCATTTTCCTGCCCAGAAGACGCATCAAGATTTATTTTGAATTAAAGACATTGTTAAATCTATAAAAAATTCATAGTAATGTCGAAATAACAATATCGAATCAAATCACAATCAGATGAAACGTCTCAGATTATTCGGAAATCGCTATTGGTCTACCGTCCGGCGGGAACGCTAGATATTCACCGGAAGATTTCCATCTGGAATTAGCCGTCGTCCGATTCTTCCAATGGGATCGGAGCGTACCCGGTTACGGCAATCGTGTCCTAGATATATTTCAAACGGTCTATCGGAAAACTGTACAACATTACTAAAAGATCAGAATCTGTATGTTAAAAAATTCCCGAAAGAAAATGTTATTAGCAAAGGCTTAATAAAACGGTTGCTTAAAATCTGTTATGTACTTGTCCAATATTGTAGGTATATTCAAAGCCTCCTTTATTCTGCTCTACACAACATAAGCGAGCTCATGTAGCATATCAGACAATATTCCCATGGAGCATACGAGTACATTTTAAAATCCCATCCCATTCATCTCTTAACAAGAAAGTCTATTCTTGTCGGGTAGATGCATGTGCTTTGTACTGAATTAAACCTGGATACTTTGGATTCCGTGAAGGGGTGAACCCTGAGGTTAGGGCAGCTAGGGTCAGGCGATTGAATGTGGTTGCCGCGGCCGAGGGGACTGACCAGTAGGAGTTTACGCGTGCCTCGATTAACTGAACCCACTATGTGTTTCAATGGTGATTAATATTGGAGAGAGAAATTGATTCAGAGGCTGCGAAAGGATCAGTAGATGGGTTGAGATTTGTAATTAAAGGGATTTTCAATGGTGTGTTAGTTAGGAGGTAATGTGCAAGTTTGATTAGCTTTAAGTCCCTAGCTTAATTCATCAAATACTAAAACCATTTTTGCGGGGAATGTTTTGGTTGCTTGCAAATTTTAAATAACATTATTTAGTAAGCATAACTTTTGCTTTGTTGTCCTGAGCCTGTCTCCGGAATGAATCGATACAGGGTTTTGATGTAAGGATAAAACCGGGAATATAAATGACTTATTGAATTGGGCATGGCCGGAGTTCATTCCAAAAGGGTTACATTAATGCAAAAGGCACGACTCTTCCTGTCTCTGCGACGCGAACACTGTCGAAATGCTAATTTGCCGGAAATTAAAGTTGTTCCCACTCGCTACCCTTGAATTTTGTTTTACTCACATATAGAATGTGCAATTACGAAGATAAATTTGTGATTTTAAATAGCGAAGCACGACGTGTTGGCAAAATGTCAAGATCACTGGACATCGAAGTGTCGTGAGCTACAATGTTGTTAATCTTGTAGTGCAGTTTATTTATTTCTTGGAAACTTACAAAAAACTTAGCGTTTTTACTGTCATGAATTAGCATTGGAAGAATCTTTTTGCATTGATACCATTGTTTTTTATTTTTACTGAAACAAATATCAAATTTAAACCAAATTCAAACCAGTCCAAGATAAACAGAGTAACCTCAAACCAGTGAGTGATTTTAAAAGTTTAAGCGAGATCAAATAAGTGTTATTTAAAACCAAATAGGATAATTCCAGAAGTCGTTTTTTGCAACATTACAATTTATGACAATTCGATCCATTGATTTTGCTGGTTAAGTCTTTCATTTGATGACTGTCCAAAGAAGTTAATACCCTCAGTTGGGCAACCAGCATAATCCATTTAAACATTATTTAATCATGATCTGCATTGTGATGGGATAGGAGCACGTGTAATTAAATGAGAAATCCTAGTGCGGTATTGTTGCGGCTAGACGGACAGGGCTTGCCACACGTTACAGGAGTATGTGCGAGGTTGTATGGATTAAAACGGCATTAAGTGCCGATGAAGCGAGAACTAATCTGGTTGCTGCCACATTTTTAGTTAGTGTGCTACTTTAACGTGATTAAAAATGGTCAGCTAAAAAAATTAAGTTGATTTGCTAAAGCACATAATATAACGCATTTTGCGCCTGTTGTATCTAATATAGTGTGTAATTAGTGATGGTATCAAGTAGACCTATGAGCACTGGGTAATTGGACGTGTTAATCTGTCTTATCAGTTCGTCGATTCACATTTAACAATAGAACCATCATGTATACCCTTCTGCGATGTCTACATGTTAAACCTCTACCAATCCATACCCGTCATCTTGTATTGTTTAGAACTCGATCAATTATTGGACTTAGTTAATTAGCAAAATTTGTAGCAGTGTACTTTCATTGCATTCCTCATTTGTTTAACCTTTGTTGTGCATACCATTCCGATAAGAATGTATAGTTACTTCTACGTATCCCAGTTTTAACAGTAACTTTGCATGATTGTTTCTGTGTATTGGAGGAAAGAAAGTTGTAGGAAAACAACACAATTAGTAAAGGTCAGCTCATAAAAAGAGACTAACTTTGATCGTGATCGGGGGTCACAAATCAACGCTGCTTTTAAAGTTGTAAAAGAAGTTAAATAATAAATACACCAATGTGAGTCTCACTTTTAACTTTGAAGGTTCAGTTCGGATTCAATGCCTGTGATGTTCAGTTGTTCGTTTTGATGTAAGAACATTGCTATAAAGTACATCTGGGACAAGGCTGTTGTTTTACTTAAGTAAGTGAAGCAAGCCTGAAACATAAAAAAAGTAGTAATGATGGCGTTGTTTCTTTACCGAACATTTCTTAACGCACAGCTTTTATTGGGGTACGCTTGAACGCTTTAATATTGCTCGTAAAAAAATATCGAGGCCGGTTTACGAAACATAGAGTTCGGATATGAAATGTTTTATGAAAAAAGGATTTCGGGAAGAGATTTCCTTTTAATCATCATTTAGAGTTCGTGTCTTAACAAACGATTCCAAAGCGGATGACGCCCTGTCGGTCGTAGTCCCTACTATAAATCAAGCTAATAATACTAAAACGACGTTTCTTAGTGGAGTAATATTAAACAAACCCACAGTTAATTTTAACTATAGTTAAAACGCAATGCAGCTGATTAACAATTTGTATACAAATAACCCTGCCGTGTGGAACAGTAATAATAAGACTTCACGATCAGTTTGAATCGAGCCTTAGATGCAATGTTAAGGGGTTTCCCTCTATTTGTAGTTAATTAAATTTCAGGCCGTCTACTATTTCAGCAATGTCCGACCGGCAGGTGTTTCACGTGTAACCACTTTCGTAATATATTCGTATGTATCATAGATATAGGTACTGTGAAGGATGATACAGATGTTACGGAGGAAATACTGCAGTTGTGTCAATGTAAAATATTCCTGCCATACTCTAGTAGTGATTACACCTGAGTGACTTGTGTTTGATAAATAAACACGGTTTTGTATAGCTCCACTGATTAAAGGTTTACGCGTGGTTTAAATAGTATGTTAAAGTAATTATTCCTGGAATTTATTTAAACTTTCGTGATTTTCACACATTATCATGATACTCGGGACTTAATTGCGTAAAAAAACACATATTCAAATTTAAATATATGTTTTTTACGCGATTAAGTCCCGCGTATCATGGTAATTCCAGGAATTATTTTCAAGACGACTAGAGGAGGATTTCACGTTATAAATTATTGATTCGAGTTGTCGAATACTTATGTGCTTGTACAAACGCAACTGCACACTAGCTATACCATATCATTCAGACAAGATAACACTACATTCTAATCTATAGATCGATCTACAGAATTTAATCTGGCCTAACGCAGGCTAGGTGTTGGTCACCCCGGTAAATCCCTTGTAGCAACACTGCAGGAGGCGGTGTGTACTCGGCTTAGCATACCTTGAACCTTGTATTACGAAGATGTTTGCTCAGCTCACGCAAATTTGCCAACGGGTTTAGTGTTTGGTTTATTCGGACGTATTTAAATGGATGCCAGTCGAAATCTGTTGGTTAAATAAGCTATTAAATCAAACTGAGTATTATGCAGGTACCTACATTATTTTATGTTTGAAAAGATTATCAATTAGCATTGGAAGAATATTTTTGTATTAGTTGCAACTCATACAAGAAGGCTTGCAAAATTTTCAATGTGATTAACCAATGCATGGCTTGGTTACGGGTTATGGAAAGTCAAGGTACAAGGGTTCGTTTCCCGGGTAATGCTACATTTTTCTGGTTGTCTATGTATTCTTGTTGCAGCATATTTAGAAATTTGATAATTGAAAAGATACCGGTCTTATTCAATTGCACATTAAATATGAAGACATTATCGCTCATTTCACGCCATTAAGTCTTCAAATGCAGGGATAATAAATCAAGGGACCCTTCTTACTGAGCACAGGTCGGTTCTGCCGTTAACGATCAGTGCTTTATCTCCTTTTAAATTATACGAGTATTGCGAATACTTTGTTATAATTATATTGAAAAATTGCAGACGTAAACAGTTTTCTCTACTTAAACTGGACTTTAACCAGCAAATCCTATTTGATTTTTTTTTCATGGGTCATTCCACTTTATTCTGTGTGACGCCGAGCATATACTGCACACGAAGGTATCATAATTAAGCGCTTCAGCATCAATGTCTGTATAATTTGTGGATTATTATTGCCCTTCCGCAAAGTAACGCCTTAATTCAAATTATATTTAGTTCTATGAACACCATTGTGTTCTCTACCGGTTTAATATTTTTCTTTATAGTTATCGTTTTCTCCTGTATCTTATTTATGAGAGCTTCTAACCCCACTTCCTTTTGGTAAGAATTCTTCATTATAATAAATTAGTAAGTCGAAGGACTACGAGTCAATTCGGAACATGTCGGTTTTACACTCGACCGTTACTCATACTTGAGTAATCCGTTCATTTCACTATGATAGGGTCTCATGGTAGTTTCACGTTATAAACAAGACATCGTAATTAATTTATCTTAATTTGCTACGGATCGCTTTAGTTAAAAGACAACTAATTCATAAACCACGTTTACTTTGACTTCCATAGTATTATCTATCCGCTCCACTGGACCATGCAGTATGATAATCTTATTAGGGGGTGCCTCTCTGTCCTAAGGGAAGACGGTATGCCTTTTTGTTTAAACTCTGACGTCTATGGTTAGACTTGATATCGTTTTGTAAAATATAGGAGCATTGTTCGTTTAAATCGCAGAAAAAAATATTTTGATAATTTAAAAACCTTGTGTTTTTAAGTTCAAAGTTGTGTTTTTAGATAAGCTTTATTCATCTTACAAAATACCAGGCTAAATACCAATAAGAAATTGATGTGTATAAGGGGGTTTTATGGCACGAAAGCCAGACGTTCAGTAGCTTAGTATCTGTCATCTACAGGCCGTCTGCATAACTCAATATCAGAACTATGCGCCTTTCCAATATATTTAGTGCTATAAGTAAACCTACGAGTACGTACAGTTCGCTTACGTCGTTATACTGTCATTATCTTATTGAAACCCCAGGACTAAAGGACAAAGCGTTTAGGGCTTGGAACTGCTATGGGCTAAAGCAATTTTGAAATGCTTGAATGAAAAATGTGAATAAATTTCGTCACAGCATACAATTTTTGTTCAATCAGAGATTTTAGCATATATGTGCCTACACAGATTATAAAGTATATATAAATGTACGATAAGAAGGCATTCAATAGACTCAATAATGCGTAGCTTAGGTAGACGTGTTTGAAAATACAATAAATTGTATAAAAATAAGGTTTCATTCGTAACCAAGAGAAGCTGAACACACCGAGTAGGTATTGATTTCGACCCACCAATGAAAGGTTGTTTGTTGAAAAGCTACAACACTAACATAACACGTTATTGAAAAGTCCCCCGCACAAATATTTGCGAACGCCCATAAATTGGCTGGAACTTTCAACGCCCAAAAAGCTTTACAAATTTATCGTTAAGAAAATACTTTAAACTGTTAAACTTGGCTGTTGCGAGGTTATAATTAATGGCTGGAGACGGTTTCATTTCGGAGGGCAAAACAAAAAGATAATTGCGACCAATTAATTGTAGCTCTTTTCCAAATGAGGGCGGATTCCCTTTAGAGCACGTTTAGATTATTGAGGCAGTCGTCGCATTAGAATAAAGACGAATAGAACCGAACGTCTGACAACTGCAAAACTAACAGGCGTTTAGGGTTTTAATATACAGTGACGAACAAAAATAACTGGTCACTTTAAACACGAAGTTGTATGAAAAGTGACCCGTTACTTTGACTCATCAGAATAGGACACTTTACCGTATGCGCTATTCTAATCGGGCCCCTAAACTTGGTACCAGATAGTTTCAGTAGTTTCGCTTCTACTTAATTACTAGCCTTTATTCTTAATTCGTGGCTTGTTTTCGGCACCACACCAAATGACGCATTGAAAATATCTAAACATCAAATACATACTTTATTATTGACTTTACGTGGCAGAGCAAGAAGGATCAGTTAATGTTTTATCAGGTATTGGTACATATTTGGACAGCCGGGCAATGGATAGCCGGTGCGGTTTCCTTCTCTTAGTTTTCCAATCGGGACTTATTAAGAATGCACGCCGGTCGACGGCCGTCGATCAGGCCGACATTGACGAATAGGGATGCTTGTGGCTAGATTTATTCCCAATCATTTATATCCTCATTTTGACATAAGTTCTAAATTGTCTTGGTAAAGTGAGAACTTACCTGCATGCGTATGTAGAACTCTGCAACCTTTTCAAAGTCAGTTTAATAATAATTTCTTTAGCATAGGTATGACTTTTGCAGTGAAAAGTTTCCACAGTGGGGAGCGATTCAGTTTCTTCGACTGTACCTGGAAAGAGCCATTAAAATAAAATAAAAACCGTCTACAGATACCTAACGTTGCAAAATCAGGTGATGAATTCCGTTTATGAAATTTTAACTTCTACCGATCAATCGATTTAATTAGCATATCTTCGACGATTGTGGACTGATTTTATTGATTATTTTTGGTCGCTACCTTATACATTGACATTTGTCACGTTGACATTTTGTTAAGATCTTATAATTTAGTGGAATTATTTAGAAAGTGCCATGCCTATAAGACATTCTTTAGTTTTTCAAGATTCCTATTCTAATCTTACGCATAACGCTCGCGGCGTTTATTGTCTAAGCTTTGCCTAATATGCCTTTTTTAAGTTCATAGAACTGCTCAATTTTAAAATCAGTTTTCTTTTATTATGTTGTTACATCTATCAAGTGGTTATCGGCAGCTAATAATAAACATCCCCGTTGTTCCAGGCTGCTCTGTGTGCGGATTACAGCGTGCCTGTAGACTGCGTAACGGCCGGGCCCGCCCCTCGACCCAGCTCCTTCCACGAAATATCTGCACCCAAAGTAAGTGCAATGTTAGATAATGTTTTATTTGTTTAGTAGTTAACAAAACAGAGTCAGCAAAGGTAATGTAGGCCCTCTGGCCAGGTGGGGTGACGATCTGCGAAAGACTGCTGGCAGATGCTGGATGCGGCAAGCTGAAGACAGGGCGATATGGCGTTCCTTAGGGGAGGCCTATGTCCAGCAGTGGACTTACGTAGGCTGATGATGATGATGATGATGATGAGAGTAGAGTGATAGGTTATAGTGACAAGACAAAGCGAGTGAATAGAAATACTTTGTACTGGACTTCGGGAGATACAAATCGGACTAAAAAACTTAAGTGCAAGTGAAGTTTGTATTTTGAGGTTGATTGTGAGTCATGATAGCATGAAGGTGACTTTGCCTAAGCAGTACTGTTTTTGTTTTCCTGACATTGTAGGATGAACTGAATGACAGTTAATAACTTTACTTTGTAGTCAATTAGAGGGTTAATTTAGTTCTAACAAATTCGCATCGCGCGAGTCTTGATTACCTACACTGCAGCCTTATTGTCTAACTCACTCGGGATTAACAATCGATTATTACTTACTTCGCCTTTACTGTTGTCAATGGCTTAATCTCAGACGCATACAGATAAGGGGGATATAATTATCTAATTAAAAACACTTTTATCTTACACGATAAGATACATAAGATAGAAACCACACAATATGCCATTTTCTGCAATTAACTTGATAAAGTTACTTACTTGATATACGCTATCAAAGCATGTGATGTTAATTCAACCAAATTATTATTACTTTAGGGGAATTACTTGCTTGATTCCAAGAAGTCGATATCAAGAGTCAAAGTCTTAAGATATCTTTTGCTGGATCAAAAACGAAAATCACAGCGATGACCTTTTGAAGAATGCCCAGTGATGAAACAGTGAGTCACTGAGTCATTCAACTTGAGTGGATGATTGTATCTGTCTGTGCAACGAACTCGGTCACTCGTTCACATGACGTGATGCGACCAACTTGGAAGCCCCCAAAGTGTTGCCAACTTTGTATTTTTTGGCTGGATCTGGTATCTTTTTTGGACCTTTTTTCATTAAAATGACAAATGTTCTTGGCTACATTTTAAAGCATCAAATTTAGCGGTTTAAATAGACGAAATGTGAAATAATTCTATTTCTGCATACCATTATTATCGCATTTAGCAGAACATTTAGTTAGCTACGGGCGTCTGGCAAGGGCTAGCCATAATAAAGTCCACTAACTTTACAAAAGAATCATGTTTACCTGTTTTACCTATAAATATATTTATGTATAGCAAAATAAGTCAAAATGTTCATTTATTATATTAGAACGATCCACCAAAGTTTAAAGTTCATCAGTTTATTACCCAGTTGTTATAAGATAAGGATGCTGCCTCGCCTGTTGACACTTCATAATGTTATTCTTTCATAGAATTGGCAACACTGAGCCTCATCCTTTTTCAGTTCGTGAGTCAACCATTCCACTTAAGAACAAAATGTTTACCTTTATAATGAAGCAAGGATCGGTGACTTAACGTATGATTTAAATGAATGATATTTATGGACTCGTATAGAGTTCAAAACGCGTTAGCATCGAAATAGTGGTTATAGTGGGTGGGTTTGAAAGCTGACGATGCATGGCATGGCATGATGATTATAAGTACTAAGTAAGTAAACACTTTATTGTACAAAAAACAGGATAAAACACAAATTACAACAATAACATTTGAGTACAAAGGCAGTTTTATCCCTTTAAGGGATCTCTGCCAGTCAACCTTTGAGTGGTGGAGAGGAATAGTTCACTGGGGATCGACACAAATTATTTATACATTTGTCGCATATTTAAACACACTCGTGGGGTAACAAAGGTACGTCATGAAAGATGCGAAGCATGTAAATGAAGATGCGCCAAGTAGATACACTGGAGGTGAGCAGGGGGGCAAATAAATTCTAACAATGCCAAGTCCAACAACGAGATCTTTAACAACTTCTCTTTACTCATAATGTTGGCATGTAAATAAAGGTTTTAAAATAAACCCGCATGTTAATAAATTCAATCAAAATACGTTATAATTATTTGACGAATTTGATGTTAGACGAATAAACTTAGGTATGGAATATAACAATTATTCACATAGTACCTGTTAAACCAATGAAGGTAATTACTGCCCTGTATAAACTATGCAATTATCAACATGATACCTACACACATAGTTTCTAACTAAGTCATAGCAAGCATTCATTAATGCATATCGTATTCATTGTATAAAAATTTACATGTAATTGAACTGCATCTGCAGATTACAATACTATAAGTCATCAAATTAATCATCGGCTAAGAACAATTGATTGAGTACTCATGTACGTTTGATCCCTGAATGAGTCAGGGCGAATAAAAATGAGTCAACCATTAACTACCACCCTAACTATTGGTTAACGCTAACTTACACGTCATCCTGTATGTTTTAAGGGTGTGTCATTTCATTAGTTGGCGTTATGCGTAGGAATGAATGGCGATGACCAGTCAATGGGTCTATAGTAAAATATTATTACATTGAACGTTAGTAATGATCATAACAAATTTAAGACTACGATACGTACTGGTTTTAATTGCGTCCTGTGCGAAGATATTAAGCCTTTATACGTTTAGCAAATACTGTCAGCTTCTCTTATGTCATAGACATAGATAGTACGGGGTGACAAAATGAGAGTAAGTATTATGCGTGAATCGATAGCGATTCGCCCCTCACAAAATGTAAACGTATCTACTTATACGAAATATGAAAGGTACGTCTTTTCTTTATGTATACAAAAACAAACTTAAATTAAAAGCAGCGTCAATTTTACTAAACCAATTCTCTTTTAATTTATCTTAATTTTCCTTTTAGCTTTGTTTCCTTACGACAATACGTGCTGCGCTTGCGTAGTCACCGTCATACTGATAATAAAAATTCGCCCAATGCTCTATTGGCATTATGAAATAGTAAATAATTTAATGGTGTATTTTTTTAAACTTTCGCAGTTTTCACACATTATTATGATAAAACAATGAATGAAGAAATACAATTATTTTTACATGATTAATAACTCATACTACTTTATCATAATAACTTAATGGTAATAAAATAAGGAGCGTAATTGCAAGCGTGTCCAAATAATCTTCATATAATATGCGTATGCGTCACGCTGTTGCACTGCACTTTGAGAAAGCTCGCGCGTGACATCATCATGACATCAAGTTAATACCTAAAGCTTTTAAGTTAATGGTCTTGAATTTAGGATTCGAGAGGCACTTGCTTGATTTTTTTAGGGTTCCAAACCTCAAAGGGAAAAGACGGGCCCCTTATAGGATCACTTTGTTGTCAAGCTAGATGTACGTTTGTCAATTCGAAGAAAATCAGCCTACAGGTTACTTCCAATTGAGAGAGAATCATGTAAAGTGGCATGCAGAAAGGTCTCGCAACCTAGTTCTTCCGATTTGAACAAATTACTAAACAATTCGACGACTGAATTGACGACCGAATAGCCTAGTGGTTAGAGACCCTGACTATGAAGCTTGAGGTCCCGGGTTCGAATCCCGGTCGGGGCAGATGTTTGTATGATGAATACGAATATTTGTTCTCGGGTATTGGATGTTTAATATGTATATAAGTATGTATTTATCTAAATACTTGTTTATCCGTTGTCTAGTACCCATAGTACAGGCTTTGCCTAGTTTGGGGCTAGGTCAATTGGTGTCAAATTGTCCCATGATATTTATTTATTTATTATTTATAATAAAATTCAGCCAGCATGTAGACAGTTGAAATCTAAATAGCCGTATAAAATATGCGTTATTCGAAATGAACGAATTCTATGCTCGAGTGGAGGAATTGTTCGAGCTCAACGCAGCTGAATTGGGACGTCGGCCCGTATCGCACAGTAATTGTGCGTGTGGCGCAAGTAAGAAGTTAGTGGCGACCGAGTTATTCCCCTCCTATGACTATACTCCATCTAATAGATCAGAGGTTTGTCTTAAAAAAAATAATGTATACTTGTACAGAACTCAAGAACATTACTTAATTTTCCTGGTCAATTAAAACATGCCAGTAAAGTGTTCTGGTTTTGCTGTTCTAATAATTATTTTTTACACTTGTTTCTAAAATATTTTAATTTTTCTCTCTCACTTTTATATCATACAGTGAGGTGTCTTTGTGTAATTCATCTGTGGTTACGTATTGTAAGAGCTAATAATATACTTAACTTGTTTTTAGAAAAAAATACGGCGCATTCTTTTTGGCAATCATGGTCTTTCCGAAAGCGCTATTAGACTAAAAAAAAAGACGTGTAAAAGAGCATTCAACTGCCCATTTGCTAAATTTTTTTTTTGAATTTTTGAATAGGTACGTACTGAACTCTGTCCGCGAGTGGTTCGCGACGACCATTATTGCTACACAAGCAAAATGCCGAATTCAATTGAACGTGTCACACAATAGAAGGACGTAGAATATTTAATCGTTTCTATGGTCTCTAAATAAATAACCAGCATCCATCCTAATGGTTACAAACAAAAATTTACTTTATTAAAAAAAAGCTAAAAAAAAAATTTACACGCTTAAAATAACCGCCTGATGTTCACCAAGCTTGTTTCCCCAAAATTCCGGTCGCCATTTTTTGTTTCCGCTCATAGCGACCCCTGACGTGCGTGAAACGTCAAACACAGAACACCTGCTGTGGACACAAAATGACTCATTATTTCCACATGAGCGTTACAGCCCATATGTGACCCAAAGTGAGGTGGAAAGATAGGGAACACCTATGACTCATAGCGATAAGACAATATACTGACACGGTAGCGGTTGTTACTACGGAACAGGTAAATTGACGTAAATTTACATACTTAATTACACACTGTCACTTATTGATACTGTCTGAAAGCTACGTTATTCGGTGAGATCAGACTAGTATCTGCTACATGAATGTTTCTGTTTTGATTAAGTGTTGTATATCCTCTCATCGCTACTAATTTTTAATAATCGAGTCTAGCTTGATGACAAAATTTCATCTTAGAACAAGTAAAAGTGTAATTTATTGGTAAAACTATTAGCAATGAACTAGGTAAGTACCTACCTATTTTAAATTTGTACTGTGGATAAAATTAAGATCATGTAAACACAAAGACAAAAGAGCTGCATCAACGTACAACGTTCTCGTATTTTGTTGTATCCTTGGTTCTTGATATTTAAAGAGTTTTACCCTATAACAATTATCAGTACAGTACCTGCATTGATTAGGTTAGTCACGAAGGAAACTGTGAGTGTAAACAACTCATTTAGAAGTCATAAACACCTGATTAGCTCTGTGCTAATTAAATGCGATCGAGACCATGCAAGTCATGACTCAAGCAGGGAATTTGCAAATTAATATTACTTTCGTTATAATTTACAGGAATTGTGTAACGAATACTCATAGTATGATTCACGGGATGACATCACAACTGTTATCCTTTATTTGGGGGCATGTTAATGACATACAAGACTCATTAAGGTGTAGGTACTTACCGCATGTGATAAACGTTAGACCGTAATTAAAGTTTTCATCTTTGTCTGCAGGTAGTCTACTTAAAATAATAATAGACTTATCGCGATATATTACTTGTTAAATGCTACAATTTTCGGAATTGACGACAAATTATTATAAATACATAAGTACTAATAAAAAAAATATTTTTACGGTAGAGGTAAGATTGTTTGGGTTGATCGGTTTAATAATATGACGATAAACCTTGATTTTTCTTCCAAAGGAAGCCGAAATTCAAAAATTTTATTACAGAACGAAAACTGAAATTTAGTTGGAGATTCACACTCTGCTCTACATTTTTTTATAAATTATGAAGCAATATTAAAGCGACGGAGCTCTTTAAATTAGGATTAAAAAAACGGCAATAAGTATATTAGATATTTAATAGAAACAAAAACTAGTGATTTTCAAGCCAATAATTTCCTAAACAATGAATTGATTTGAAAAATACATAAATAAATATCAAGCAACGACCGACCGCTATGATGCTATCTCGTTCTTACCCCGGCAATTGCAAATGAATGAGATTCCGGTTCTAAAATAATTTCAGAAGGTAAATATTAAACACACCTTCAAGAAATAAACCTATTAATTTTCTTTGCTTCATACAATAAAGAGTTATACTAAGGTACATAAATAGACACATGTAATAAATTGGAGTGCGTACCAAGCTAGGAGAATGTTCTTAACACTACTTCAGTTCACTAAGTAAACTAAACTAACGTCACTGCGTCGTACATTCTACGTCGTAGAATAATCTTTAAGACAGTTTAACGTATTATTTTGATGCATAGCTTGAAACTTGTTAGGTTACGTAAAAATGCAAGGCCTAAGTAAGGTCGGCCATACGTCAGGATAAATGCCAAAGCTCTCCACAAGAAACAAGTGATTAAGTTTTAGTTTGCTTTAACTTCTCTAACTTCAGTAACGCTTGCGTCTTTTCTTACAAAGTAATGAAACACGATCCTTAGCAAGCCGTATTGGTCAGTCAAAGCACTGAACGTTGCTAGATACCGTTTTGCAATGTGGTACCGCAGTAGCAGAACTAGTTTCGAAACACGTTCGGAACTATTTCTAATCTAGTTCGTATCTATTATAATTAGAGTGAGTCGAAGTGCGCGTTCACCAAGAGATAACACGATTACTCAGTACTGCCAATTACCAATCGTAAATACGGCGTTTTATTGTATCTATCGAGTAAACGACCTCAAAACGGCATTCGATCTACTGAGGCCGTAGCACAAGTTTTAACTCAAACGCGAAAGTCAACGTTTCTCTACCCAACCCAACTCTGAATAAGGACCTTCGCTCTTACCGTCATTGACTTGGAGTTCACAATGGCGTGGTTTAGTGTTGTACACGTGCGGAACCGAGGCATTAATGGAGTATATTCCCTACAACGCAGCACTTGAGCGCTTTACGTATCCGAGTGGTTTATGGGTTAGTGGCATTTGTACGGAAGCACCGCAGCGCTAGAAGCGCTGGCGTGGCCGCTCGACGGCGATGACTCAAGCCTCGGTAAACAGTATGCGGGGCGATGAGTCACCGTTTTACACATTCGCGTATAGTGTTTGAACACTGTTGTCAGTCTCCAGTTGGACTCGTGAAGTAAAGAACCGTTCTAGGTGTTATAACGCAGGTTTTACTGCCTAACGCCTAGGGTTGCATGTCAATTTACGAGATAAGCTGCTGTGTAACAAACATTTTGTGTACATAGCGTATGGACAAGTTTTTGTGAAAGTGTAGTTCTAGTTTTTGGGTTTGTGTGTGTGCGTGTCACAAGTGAAACGGTCGATAAAGTTAGCCATCGTTCCGTGCCATTTGTGGATTCCTTACATAGTTTGGTATAGCATACCTATACGGAGTCGGATGGACTGGATTATTTGACTCTGTGACCATGCCGTCTAATAAGAAATTGACGTCGAAGATGCGGCAGATCGCGCAGTGGATACTGGTGGTGCATGTGGTGAGTTATTTATGGGATCACTTTTTAGGGTAATTGCTCCCCCGTTTAGAATCTATAATAATAGTTAAGTATCCATTACAATAATAATAACAAGGGAATGATTAAAACGTCTTACTGCGTTATGCACGCTTGGCATAGCCTTGTCTTGACGCTGTAGATGGCATTCTTCTTTGGGCTTGTCCTGTTTTCTTATTCTGCTCTTCTTTTTTCTTTTAATTAAAATTTTACTAGTACCTAGGTAGGTACCTACCTTCTACGTATGTATTAATGTTACTGAATAATAATTTTGAATCGTTTTACCGTGTGACGCTACCTTTATTGGGTTCCATCCTCTACGCTTTATTAATGTTTTTGGCCAAAACCGGGAGGTATTTAAAAGTCATTTTATATCTATTTTTGTCAAAATCAGTTTATCCATTTGGGGAGCCGCAGGAATAAACTAATCATCTACCTACATCGTCTAGATTTGGCAAATTGCAATGGTTTAATTAAACTATTTCGTAAAATCTATATAAAACACATTTGATTAAGTGTAGGTTTTGCGTAATAAATCATCTATCTGCTCATAAGTGTAGGTATAACATAGACCACCTCTCACATCAACATAAAAAATAGGTATACAATCAAACGATAAGGCAATGACTGGCAAAATAATATCAATAGGTACCTACCTACTCGAGAACAGTATGTACAAAATATGGTTGTTTCTTATTTCGATAAGACTTATGCATATCAAACAATGGCTAAGAGCAATAAAAAGATAAAATCGTGGTAGTGGAAGATATTGATTAGGAGCTGGCATTTCCCGGGAACCCGGGGGCAACTTAACTCAGTTACGAGTTCAGAGAGCAAAGTTTGCTGCCCGATAGGGTAGAAGTAATCTTTTGTCCTATTTTAAAAGTAGGTATCAGATGTAAGAACATGCCAAAGGCATCTAGAAGGTTAGCGGGCATTTTCAGAAACTATTTGTTGCTTAAAATGATAACTTGGTTATTATCAAATCAACATACCTACCTAACGTCAGCCAAGATGCCTTAACTATGTCTTGGCATGCATCATCAGAAGATTATCAAGGTTGTTAGTAAAAAAAAGTCCAGCCATGGAACTGTGAACATGATTAAAAACATGCTTATCCATCCGTTGGATATGATTGACGCTAGCTACAAAGTTCTAAGTGAATTCTAAGGAACTGAGAGCCCTTGTCACAAACAAAGATTTATCTCCTCCCCATCCGGTCCTCTGGTAAACTTAGCACCGAATGATACATATACATTCAAACTTCTCGCCTTTCACAATGCGCGAGCACTGACAGACGAAGAACGGATAAGAAAAGGAACTAATTTGAACCCTGCCTTTTATCACCATAACAATGAAGCCACGTTGCTATGAGGTATCTATTCATTGTATTTTTGTCATCTATCTAAATCTTGTCCAATTCAGTCTAAAATATTAATATGAAGCATTTTAACAGGCTTGGAGTCCGACGACCTTTTAAGGAGGTGTGTAAATTTCTTCCATAATTGCTTCCTCATTGAAACATTTACAAGGGCCTCTTCAAGGAAACCCTCGGCTCCTTGGGACGGCTCGGACTGGCAACTTAGTAATTAAGCTTATTTCCTCCTCTTGTTTTGTCATTTGCAACAATTGTTTGTCTAGTTTAGTCAAGTGAGCAGGAAATGCGGGGAATTTGTCAGCAAGTGCTTGCTCATTGAAGGTGTATTTTGAGACGTTAGGGCAACTTGTATTTAGAAAGAAGTCTTTGCAACTTCTTATTTTTGGAGATATTGTGTTTTAACGACTGATGGTAAGCTTGTGAGGCTTTTCTTCGCGAAGTTCAGTAGGGCCAGTAGGTATGACGAAAATAAAGCCTACAAAAATGAAAATAACAAAAGGCACAAATA
This sequence comes from Clepsis dumicolana, assembly GCA_963691665.1. NCBI lineage: Eukaryota > Metazoa > Arthropoda > Insecta > Lepidoptera > Tortricidae > Clepsis > Clepsis dumicolana. The sequence continues at coordinate 6,673,141 of OY829521.1, forward strand.
CTGTTCCTACCTGTTTGTGGTCTCTAGTTTGCGGAACGTGATCAGACAGAGGTTGGCGGCACAGGAGTGGCCGAGCCAATACCAATTGTCTCGCAAACGCAATTCTATCAAATGCAATCTAATAATTCATCCGTCTATGTTGTGGCTGAGGTCTTGCAAACCTCCATGTGACAAAATGGCATTCAACATACAATGACAATGCAAAGAAAAATCCGTTAAGCAGCTGGACTTGAACCAGCAACCTCGGTAATCCGTACCACGCTCCACCAATTAAGCTATACTTAACGTTGGTGTACCTAACGAATTTTTCAATGCCTTGTATCATATTTTTATTTGGAAGATCTCTCCTCAGCGCCATCTATGAGTAGCTTAATCAAGCTTGAGTAGCTTGAGGAGAGATCTTCCAAATAAAAATATGACACAAGGCATTGAAAAATTCGTTAGGTACACCAACGTTAAGTATAGCTTAATTGGTGGAGCGTGGTACGGATTACCGAGGTTACTGGTTCAAGTCCAGCTGCTTAACGGATTTTTCTTTGCATTGTCATTGTATGTTGAATTTCATACTATGAATGTTTCATAAAAATAAAAACAAAAATAATCAATAAATCGATTATTTTCATTTAAAATAGCAATCGGTCATAAATTTGATAGTGCTCACAAGATTACAATTTGTTTTTTTTTCATCATTGTTATTGTAAACAGAGCCGGCGCGGAGAGGTAGATGTGACTCATACGAACTCCAAGCATCTGCTAAAAGCCCCGCTAATTAAGAGGGATCTAACCTCTGCTGAAGGACGAGGGATCGTTATAGCGATTTAGTAAACTGCTTATAAAATAAACGATAAACATTACTTTAACTACGCGTAGCTATCTAAGTACTTATTGAAGCTTTGAATTCGATTAATATTGTATGCCTAAGTTAAATGACTTAGGTAAAAATTACTCACTATTAGCAGACGTGTTATCGGGAGGCTTAATATGCATGTTAAGGAATTCCGTATATTCATTAATAATAATAATAATGATCGTTTCCACATTGTTCCGAGTCCTCATAAACCCACCAAAACAAAGCAATTTGCCAAACTAGGTCACCCGAAGAACTAAAATACCGACGCAATTGTTCGAAATATTTTTTGCCGTTAAATCAACGACCTATGAAATGCGTTGTATATTGGAGTCACGCGACACTAAGCGAGCTATTTTGGCCCGGTATCCCAGGAGGCGTGTCTCCGGTATTAATATCGGCTGGTGACTCACCCGGCCGTCTGAAAGCTGCGTCTTGTCCCACATCCTTCATGCTGTTCGGATTACTCACGCCAGGCGAACCCGGAATTGTTTATATGGACAACTTCCTTCTCCTTGAGATCTTGTTCTCATTGTGTGCATATTTACATGCATACAATTGACTTTTGCAACTAGACGCTGCTGCTTAAGATTTTACGACCCCACGTAAGACTTGATTATTGGATTGTTGCGAAGTATTTACCAGTATTACGGCATTGTTTGACAACGTTTCAGATAATGTTTGGAATTCACACTCCATTGTTTTGTGTCGACTCTTAAGCCGTTAAAATAAATAGTAGTAGTCTTAAGATAAGAGGAGCATGTTATCTCTTTTATAATGATCTATATGACACCGAGTCCTTAGAACTAAGACGTACTGAGAAGTAACTACGTTTTTAATTAAACTAGAATCTACGCATTTCTCGATACTTAATTCCAATTCGCTTATTCATCATTCTGAGAAATCGTAAAATCTCCTAGCCATAAAACTGTAATGATATACAGTCTAAAAGCTTGACTATTTAAATGGCGTATCGATAATTTTGTTTCCTCATAATTCCAGCTGATCCGCACAAGGTCGGTATTATAACTGTTTTTTACTTCGTTCCGTTTACTACTTTACATCCTTACTCGAGGAATTACTAAATTTAAATAAAACAAAAAATGTAGGACGAAGGTTTACAATTTTTTTTAATTATTTTATCTAGGCAGTGGTTGTCAATCAGTACACTTATAGGTATCTACATATTTTCGATAACAGTGATCCGATTCAATAGTGTAATCAGATTCACTCTGCTGATAGGTAGGACATCTTACGATACTTGATTATGCATAATGTAGATGAATGTATAACTTGACTCTAGGTAGGTACCTATAGTATCTATATATAGTTGTTGTAATGGAGTAGTTTCTACACGCAGGAAGTAAGTTGTTGTCTACTATTCCCCTATTGTGCGATACAATTGATGAATGGCCAGACGTGAACATGTGTGCTCCAGCAGAATTCAATTTGATCCCTTTCAAAGTTAACCCTTGGATCGCATTGATTTGAATCGGTAAATAAAATGCGAGCCTTTCGGTCTCTATTCAACCGGCCAGGTACTGCATATTCATCAATTTCTCCCGAAGTTCTAAGAAAAGAATAGGAGTCACACCGGTCGTTGTTTTTGATGAGTTCTTTTAATTAAGTAACGAAGCAAAATATGCAAATAACGAGCGGAAACCTCTGTCGACATCGCAAATCAGAACGGGGGTAGCTCGACGTTTAATTATGTAAAATAATTTTCATGCATAACAGCGGATCGTTAAACAATGCGCCAGATGAAGCAACCCTTATAGTAAAAGTTTGAATAAAGAGTTCCGTAGCCCCAGGCAGACCGGATTGCAGCCCTTTTTGTTTTTGAGCTACGGCCTTTCCATACCTATACGACAATAATGGCAACTTTGTCCATTTGTATTTATTTAAAGACTAGTGAGCTCAGCGTCTTTGAAAAAGAAGTTCTTCTATACCTACGTCAGTTTAAGAATCAGTTACGTCAGTGTCGACGTCAGTATCGTAAAGTTACTTAAGGCTCATAGCTGTTGTTTATGATGATTTGATGATGCACGCATTGTTACATTTCACCGTCAAATTCTTACGTAAACCGTAACGATTAACTCAAGTACACATTAAAAGGCGCGTAAACACGAGAGTTGTTTACGTGCAGTGTAAAGCGTTAAGATGAATCCTTTGGAGTTGTTTCTAATTTGGTTCTTAATGAGTCGCTACGCAGAGCCCTTCGTGACCGGAGGCGCGGAAGCGGGAACTCATCAAGGGCTCTAATGGCCAGAAACCACCCCCGGCTTAAACAGATATCATCTCATTTAAACAGATTCCAGAGCCCACACGTGCCTTTACCGCATTATAAAAATACAATTCAACGGAAATGAGGAGGAAACTTAAGATTGTAGACGAGAAGAATATCAAGGCATGTTTCTCTGCGTCTAGCATCAAAATCCACACCAAAACAAGACAGCCGCAGCCGCACACCATAACAATTTGTCTCGGTGCGAACTAAATTTGGCATCGTCCCTCGGAATGTTATCACCTCATCGTATCGTCAATGCTGGTACAATATCTCATAATATTCTTTATATCCGTCCCCATAAACACGAGCGGGTCGTGGTAATGACGCCCCGGCGAGGGGAGAGACGGCTAACCGACCGTTACGGCCGCCGGATATGTGACCGCTGCATTTTATTACCACTTTACTCTGCCACATAATCGACCTTCGTGATGAAGGGCTTCTTTCTTACTAATAGTCATTTGGTATGCAATTACTATTGATCTACAACGATAACGCCATGGAGCAATGTCATTTACAACCACCAAATATAATTTTTTGATTGTTGCAGGTTGAATTCATAGAAGCGTATTGTACACCACGTGATACCGCGCGCCGGTCGCCACAGCGCAACCGCCGCTCCAGGGAGCAGCGACGATCCCCCGATTCCAATCGATGGCGTTACGATACCCGCCGTAACAATTACGACTTCGATTCGTGTCGTCGTCCTTACGATTACGAATCAGGGCGACGATACGGTGGGAGAGAGTTCGACGGTGATTCAGGACGAAGAGCAGAGTTTGACGCCGAATCAGCAAGGCGTCGAGCTGACTACGAATCTGCGAGAAGGACCGATTTTGATTTGTCGGCCCCAGGGGTGTCCAGAAGGAGCCCCGAGAGTGCACCGGAAGGTTCCGTCGAATCACCGCCAGAGCCTGCCCCGTCTGCACCATTGAGGCACGAGCGGCAGGCGAGACATCGCTCACAGCCATACTACGAATCTGGTAAGTTAATTATTGTATTTTGATTTAGTTCTAGTGTGTTGAAATTTGAATCTGGTTTCCACCTATTGCGTTGCCTTTCTTGGTAAAACAATAAACTTGGTAAACAATATTTTCGGTGCTAGTTATAAATCTAGATAAATTGACATAAACATCCTGCTGTAGCTGAATGTATGTCTTTTCCCACGGAATTTTTGAGCTAGAAATTCTTCCACAATTTGAATGCACCTCGCTGCTTAAACTTCCCCAAGTTTCCTCAGCAGTGTTTTTAGGTTCCTACACTCTTACGTTTTGAGCGTATCCTATCCCATCTCCAGAGGGACAAAGGCCTCTTTCTTCTGGTGCAACAATTGCGGCGCAGTCTAGTTAGTGCTTTGTTCCCGGTAGTGTATCTAGTCTCTCGCCACAGGCTTGATAAAAGAAAAACGTTGCGTGCGAAAAATATCTAGCCTGACCACCACGCGGTTAAATATTGTTCAGTGAACTTTCACTACTTGTTTAACATTAATTAATATTCTAGTAAGTACTATTACTATCAAAATAAAGCGTCTTTAGATTATTCTGTGTGAAATTAGATTGTCAGTTTTATGTTACTTATACCTACGTTTTTTTTTCATTAAGTAAAGAACGTCCGCGCAAGTTTGATACGGCCCACTATACCGCAGCGGAGTAACAATTGCAAGTTTTAATCAGCCCTATTGTCGTTTGTTCGTCGGTCTAGACTGGAAAAAATGTCCCGGACGTAATAAGCGAAGGCTTTTGATTGCGGTCCGCTTCTGGTGAAACCAACTTTTTGCCACTGATGTCACACGATCGGATTGGCTGACGTTGATTAGTTACTCATCATTTTTGTTTAAGATTATTAACACGTTGTTTTAGCCGTGTATCTTTAGCAATTCTTATGTCATTAAACCTGATGGAAATCCAACTCGATTAACTCATTAAATAAAACCTCGCTGGAACCAAAATGTAAAAATATCGAAGCACATGTTTCAACGTACGTAGTAACAATTGCTTCCACAATCTCCTATACGATTGTTAATGGTTTACCTTTAACCTTTCAGAGCGTTCAGAAAGACATTTGGCACGTTAATCACGACAATTTAACAAATTTTGACTCGTCGCGGGTGCCGGTCACCCACGCGGAAAAGTAATCACGTCACGTAATGACGTCACTTAGGAGTCCCCACCGCGCTAATAGACAATTTGCCCAGTTTTTGGCATCGTTTTGTCACTCCCGAGTCATGTGGGGCTGGGAGTTGGGAAGTTACCATGTCACGCTCGCAACTTATACATTTGGTTTATTCGCTGTATCCTGCCTCCGTTTTAGAATTGGCTCCTGCTTCTATAAAAACAATTGAGTCGTATACACTCATTAATTAATTGAAAGTATATGCTTATAGATCAATCGTGTATAGATTATCGATCACTTTTATACTTGGTTGAGTAGGTTAATCCACCTCAAAAGTCTCTTACCAATTGTTATGCGAAAACAGTTACAGTTTGAGTATGAATGTATCCATTAACTGTAACCTAAATATTGTTTTTTGCTATGGCTTATCAAAATAATGTTAGTTTGAGATAAAATCTGTCAAAATCAATACGATAACATTATCAGACATTCGTATTTCGAATCAAAATGAATAGGGAAAAAGCATGTTGAAATACTGCACTAGTTAAAAAACCGGTTACAATAAAATAATAACATGGTAATTGCTGAAAAAACAAAAATAATAATAAGCAGTACAAAGTTAACAGTTATTATTTTCTGTTTGTTTCTCGCACACTACGATCGTAGCTTGAGGGCTTAATAAATCCAGACTTTTTCTGCTCAAGATGCATTCAGTATGCTCCCTTTGTTGCGCGAAGCAAGGGACTCTCATTAGGGTATTTCCAGGTGCCTTTCAAATTACATCAGCTTTGAGTGTATGAGCTACTGGGGAGTACATATGTACATTTATTAACTTTCGTATAAATCCTTTTGCGTATTTCAAAACCCCACATTTACATGCTGAACGGGAAGTTAATTAGTCTTTCGTGTTTTCTCTATTCGAATGCATCACAATTTTGTTAAAAATCATACTAAAAAATACCATGACATGACTGCCATTCCATTAGAAAAACGTTTTAGCACGATCGAAATATATCTGCAAATAACATAATACTTTATGCTTTAACAATGGGCTTGTCAAGAACACGGGCACGATCCGCACGCTCATTTAAATGATGGCACTTGAGACGAAGCAACCTCAGACGTACAGCGGTCGACCATTTGCGACTACCTTGTTACCGGCCCTAGTTTACCTGTGGAAAGCTCTCTGGCGTCACATCGACGCGACGCTTTTTCAGTTTTACATAATGATCTAAACATTCAACACTCTTCCAGAACAGTTAGGGCCTAAGATATTGATAACGATTTTGAGCAATATTTTTTGATTGTTCTAGAATCAACATCTGAGGATCCTTCATCATCAACGGAAGGAGAAGAAGACGAATTTGGTGAATTTGACCCCTTCGCGACAGCACCATCTCTACATTCACCCGACAGCGCCCGCTCAGATCCGCGATACGCTAACGCGCCGCGAAGAAACCCCAGCCCATATTATTACGGCGACCTGTTCAAAACAGCTCCCCCGCCGCCCGCTCCATCCGCACCAACGGCGTCCACGACATCTTCATCTCGTGTCCCACGGTACAGAAAGTCAGCAAGCTTAGACGCACCGCACGTTGCTGCTCGCCCAAACCTGCCCAAGCGATTTTCTGTCGCCGAAGATGGCTTTCGTGAGCTAGAGCGGTCATCATCTTCGTCGGGTGAGAGCGCGTGGATGCCGCCAAGGCGCCGCGGGCGCGACGCGGCCGGCTGCGTGTGCGCCGCGCCAGAAGATGTAGAGGAGCACAGACCTTCTCGTAGCGTCTTTTACGTGCCGGCGCCGCTGCCCCGCTGGCCGCAAGAGATGACTACCCGCCAAATTTATGAAACAGCTTTTGACAGCAAAATTGCACGCTCGGACGATGATTTGGATGACTTCGATCGTGTCAGCAACCACCCAGCCCTTTTGCAAGCTGAAGAGAGAAAAGTCATATCTTCTGCGTCGTCTGCTTTTGAAGCTGTAGAGCGCGGTGAGCCAGATTACAAAGGGCGCCGAAAAGTTACTATGAAAACAGATAGCGTTCGGCGATCAAAAATCCCTACAATCCGTCAAAAACGAGAAACTGAAGGCAATGCGTCAGCTTTGTCAGAAGAGCTAGAAAAAGTGCATATTGAAGAAGAAGACCGTACCGCATCAACTTCTCAACTGCCACTACGTGGTTACACGCCATCACCTCCTTCGACCGCACCTTTACCTACAAAATTTCAGCAAAAAGACGGCTCTGCCATGAATAGCATAAAAAGTGCCCCAAACTTGCCACAATCACAACCAGCACACCCTCGGTTGAAGGATTTAAGATTACCCGTGAAATCACTACGAGCACGGGAGACACCGACTAGCAGCGACGCTAGCATGGTGGATTTGAAGGGTTCTGCGTCTACGGAACTTGACGCTGCACAGCGTTTAAGAGAACCCGCTCGTGAATCTCGAGAAACTGATGACGACAGAGGACAATCAAAGGACGGTATTTTTTTAGAGATTAAGGGCCGACCCACTTCCGATTCTGACACACCTGAATTGAATCGATATGCAGGGCCAAAGGGGGTCGGCCCTATAATGGAATTTAAAGGCAGGCCCAGTGCCCCACGTCCCCGACGCAAATACTCAAGTACTGAAAGTATGGCAACAAGCAGTAGCGGGGGAAGTATGGAATCACTTAGGAGCAGCACGAGCGATGGTGACAGAAGCACTAGTAGCTCTGAAAGCCGTCGCTCGTCATCTCTTAGTTCACATAGCTCTGACTCTGGCAATGTCCCATTTACGAAGTCGCATCATATGCAACTATCGGGGTTTGGACACCATAACAACAAACTTCACATCCTGAGTCCTATCTCTGATAAATCATCCCAAGAACCTGCATCTGAAACTTCTGATAATAATAGGAATAATAATTCCCAAAAAGTGTCCCCTGAAGATGCCGAAACAGGGAACACAATGATGCAAACGACAGTTGAAATAGTTGCGAAGCCGAAGCGGCGTGCATTGCAAAACCGGAATCTGTTGAATCTTACATTCCGACATTCTACAACCGGCGACGCGGAAATACAAGGGTCTGATAGTGGTATATCGATACACTCCCGAGAAGGGGTTGATTCGAGAAATACATTTATCAATTTTAAGAACAGCAATACCGAAGAGGAGCGCAAAAATGAAGATCAAGACCTTTCTGATCTTCCATTCGATATGCCAAAATTAAGAAGGCGACGCGCTGAAGCTGAGGCCGACCTTCGCTCGCTTCCTTTTGACATGCCCAAACTACGTCGTAAATTAAGAGGGCAGTCTCTGCAGCTAAACAATGACTTTGGAAGCGTCATATCTAATGCATCTTCCAGCCAAAGTGTACAAGACTTAATAAATCAAGGTAAGTTTTTCTACTTATAGAGGTACTAAGTACACGTATTTATACCTATACCATCTCAATCTGAGTACGCCCAAGAAAAATCCTAAGTCATTTTGTTACCATAACTCAATCACGTCGGAAAGATTTACTTGTCAATCTTGCCACAAAGGCCGAGGAGGGACTGTCGGCTTGCATCTATTGTTGGTATTAAGTAGCACTGACTGCTACAGCATTATGCCGATTAAGACGTATGACTTTAGATTGCTCGACACGAACTCCGTGGCCAATGTTTTCCCAATATTTAATTTGGTTGAGTGCTTTTTGAGGGAAACTTTTTCCTGTACACGTTGTGATCAATTTGTTGCTGTACAGTTGAGTTAGAAGTTTGGGATTAAGGGCCATCGCGTGTTGCTTGACGTCAAACGAGATGAGGCATTTTAGATCATTGTATTTTAGTGTTCATAAATTTAAAAGAAGCGTGTTATTAATAAATTGTTTATTTTTAGGAAACAAACACAAAGAAAAATTGACGTTGAACTTCGACAGCGGAAGCGGCGGTTCTGGAAGTTCAAAAGGACTTCATCTGAACCTAGGACCCATCGTTCCGCCTAGAGATCTTGTCGATGCCTCACTCCCGCTAGATAGACAAGGGTAAGTTGGAAAATTACCTATTAAAAAAATTAAATGATGAGTTAACTCGTCATACTTAGTATTTGAATATTAAATATTATTTTTTTCCAGGTGGTATCACGGGACTTTGACGCGCGTCGAAGCTGAAAATTTACTGAGGCATGCAGATGAAGGTGTTTTCCTAGTCCGAAATAGCGAGTCTGCGAAACACGACTACTCTTTAAGTTTAAAGTAAGTAATGTCACCTTTACTCTTTGTTCTGTCAAATTCAACTCTTTTTCACAAATTTTGTCTTGATTAACTAGAACTATAATAGCAGTTTTTGAGGACCGCTCGAAGTTTCTGATATCTAAACTTTAAAGAATTGTAGTGAAATAAACGGATCACTCACGTATGTCAGTCGAGTATAGCTCGACTTGTTTCGGACTAATCCGTGGTCCTTCCTCTGGGAGCACACGCCACGCCGCAACTGCAGCCGAGCAGCCGTGCGAGCAGAGCCGCGGCGCGCAGTTTACGTCTCGCCACCGGCGTGGCGTGTGCTCCCAGAGGAAAGACTACGGATTAGTCCGAAACATGTCCAGCTATACTCGACTGACATACGTGAGTGATCCGTTTATTTCACTATGATTGAGTATCACGGTAGTTTCATGTTAAAAGTTTAAAGAATTGATCTAATAAGTATGTGAATTTTTTGGAGTTGTGTAATTTACAAAGATTATTCAACAGACATAATTAAAACGGGATATTGACCGCGATTACCTTATAGGTTTGATGAGCTCCCGATATTTCGATGCAGTTGCATGCATCATGATCACGGGCAAACTGACGAAACGAGGGTAGACTCTAATGTTGCGCAGACCGGGCTCTGTCTACCCGCATTTTTGTGCGCCGACTGCGCGCACTGCCACTACTACCGGTCGCGTTTCACTTGTTACTCGATTTAAGCACACAACACTTACGGTGTCACTACGCGTACCCGAAACTGATTCTGGACAAGTCTTGCATAACGAAATCACCGGATTCCAGACATTTGACAACTTAAACCCATCCTCACGGTTAAAATTTTTATGTTTCTTAATCTCAACCGCTTCTCTCGCCAGTCTTGGTATATAATGGCGTTCTGTCGAAATGATCTTAGGGCTGTGCAACTAAATCCAGTGAAATATCGGGAGCTCATCAAACCTATAAGGTAATCGCGGTCAATATCCCGTTTTCATTATGTCTAATGCAATTAACCGCGAATGTTATTATTCAACAGGTCGACCCGTGGCTTCATGCACATGCGGATTTGCCGTAACACGGAGGGCTACACCCTGGGCGGCGCTGCCACAGCCTTCCCTAACGTCCCAGCCCTGATGCGGCACTACGTCACCGCACAAAGGCTCCCAGTCCGAGGAGCAGAACACATGGCCTTATCCACGCCACTCCCAGCTGTCCTGCTATGAACGCGCCAGTACAAAAACTTGGTACTGACACGAGCTGTGAAAAGCTTGAAGAAGAATCTAGAAGGATTCCAAGAAGATTCGACGGTATCAGAACTTACGAGAGGATTTATATGTTTTGTGTCCTTTACGTTTTGATCACCGTGACAGGAAGCACAACGTTATTTATTATATTTTTAAGATTTAGATCCAGTGAATATTACCAAAGAGTTTAGTGTGTAATTGATTTAGCATTCGTTTGCTATATCAAAATGCTTCATGTATTTTAAAATTAATGCTCAGAAATCGTGTCGTGTAGTCTGCGCTATGAAAGAATATTCGTTTCGAATGACGGTGGTTTCTTTGGTTGCATAAACTACAGTTGCACTATTCGCAACGCAGTAACACTATGCTAGTCTCCAAACCGCAGCAACTTGAACAGATAAGATAATATTATTTATTCACATATTAATCAGAAATCATTATTTCAGTATATTATACTATAGTGTTAACTGTGTGTAACGAAACAGTTACTTTACTTATAATGCTACGTATCATTATTTTAAGCTTGTATGGAAATAAGTTAGCTCTTATCTGGTTTGTCAGAATCGATTGACGCAAACAATGATAACTTAACGATAATAAAACAATATATTTATGCAATAACCGTATAATTCGGCAATCATGAAGCCAATCGTATACATTTATTTATTTACTCATCGCTGTAGTTACTTCAGTAAAGCTGCTATATACATTATATACGAATATTTAAACTTTCAATAAGGCCTAAAACAATTGAACATTATGCATATAATTTTAAAGTGTAGGTACAAACACCTCAATGAGTCATTGCAAAACTATTCCATCTGTATAAAATCAGACGGGGCGATCGTGTTCGTTTTATGTTATAATTTTGTATTAATTATACATCCTCCAAGGTCGAAGTTTATTCATTGTGATTGTGAATGCCGATGTGTTTGTAGAGTGTACGTGTGAATAACAAGTTTGCTGATGCCAAGTTATATGTCGTAGAAAGAGCTGTTAAAATAGTGGCTTAACAACACTTTATTGATCGATTTTGTTACACTCTTACCGACGGAGTAAGGTTTCATTTTATATAACTGCCTCGTTTTATTCCAACAGTGTGCCTATTCATGAGAATAGGCGTGCTATTTTTTGACGGACTCTAAATAATAAAAGTGCATTTTTTTGAACTTAATATAAGGACCATATTCTTTGTAAATTGTAAGCCTACGCCATTGTAATGAATAATTGTTAACGGCACTTTAATTCTGTATTAATGATAGAAGAAGATCGCACATGTTATGTAACTTTCACATTGACTAATTTATATTTTTTGTTACATTAGAGTTAAGTAGAGTACGGGAAAACATGGGGCCCTTGCATTTCACCCATTCAAGAAATGTCTTGGTTTGGATTGGTGTTCGACGTTTTACCGCGACATTTTAGTCCAAGGTCCAAGTGACATTTACGGTGGATGGAGTTAAAAACTACATTTATAGTTATTTCTGTGATTTAGAATTTGATACGAAAAAAAGCCAAAAAAATGTTGCATGTTTAATTTAACGCAATTATTCTGGACATGTGTTTCTTAATTTACCGAGTAGGTATCCTGATATTCCGTCACTGACAAAATTTGTAACCACTAGCTTTTTACGTGCGTTTAGGCGCTTTTGCTCGATTTTGTTAGTGAATAGTTATATCAAAATGATGAAAATCAAAACGATCTCATGTTCTTCCTCTGGATGCTTCAGTTACCTTAGACTTAATTTATTTAATTTGTACCTGATTTTGAAGAGTTAATATACGTTGTTTGAGACTTAAAATTACGTTGGTAACAGATTTATTTTGTTAATAATAATTTAGAAGCAGTAGGTAAATAGTACTAATCAGTAGTTTTGTATGGGAACGAGCGAATTTTGATGTATGTGAGACACTTTTACATAATATTATTATGTAAGTACGTAATCAACTAAACCACCGCAAAGCAGCTTGTGCAAGCGTGCAACTAATTTTAAACTAAATAGGTATTAATCTTAATTATAGGTGAGACTTGCGCGTGACATGGGGTGGAAGCTACTTAAACTGGTTTTCATAAAAACAACTTAATATTAATTGTGGCTCCCCTCACGCACCGCTATTTCTCAAAGTATTAAGTAGTAAACGCATAATGGACGGTAGGATAGTAATATTGTTAAAATTCTAAATTTGAAGTTTTGAAAACGTGTCAAATTTTCTTTTCCAAAAATGACGACATAGGTCCGGATCAAGAGTTAGGTAAAAATATAGCTTAACGTAGTTATAATCAATTGTAATTTTGAAAGTGTAGTTTGAAATTGATGAAATAAATTCCTTAAAACAATATTTCGTTGTTTTATACCAAACCCGATATTACCCTATAAGTACAGCTATAATCATCATCATCATCAGCATCAGCCTATTTACGTCCCACTGCTGGGCACAGGCCTCCTCTCAGAATGAGAGGGCTTGGGCTATAGTTCCCACGCGGGCCCAGTGCGGATTGGGAACTTCACACACACCATTGAATTGCTTCGCAGGAGTGTGCAGGTTTCCTCACGATGTTTTACTTCAACGAAAAGCTCATGATAAATTACAAATGTAATTTCGCACATAAATTCCAGTTCAGTATTCCATTCATTTCCATTCAGTATAAAGTACAAGGGTTAAAGGTTAGAATGTAAAACGCCATCTAGTGAATCTATGTTGAACTCACTTGAACCTACAACTAAGCGCCATCTATTGAAAATGTACATAACTACGAGATTCCATTCGGGCCTCAAATGTTAACTGTCTTCCGCTGAGATTGCCAGTAAGTAAATAGTAAGGTTCCCTATGTGATTAGTTCAACCGATATTAGTTAGATGGCGCTGGCGGCATTACAAATTATTTGTTTTTAGGCCTATAGGACATTTCTTGATTTAAAGTAAAGTTAATTTTAGGAAGTACTTGAGTAAAAAAAATCTCTTAATTTTTTAATGGTGCCTATAGGACATTTCTTGATTTAAAGTAAAGTTAATTTTAGGAAGTACTTGAGTAAAAAAAATCTCTTAATTTTTTAATGGTGCCGCGGTCTGGGTTTAGATTGTGAGAGTTAATAACAAGATTTTAAATTAAAAATGATTAACAAAAATTATATAACTTAAGTAAGTGACATCAACATCACTTTTTAGAGAGAAAAGAGAGTTGATGTAGATAACTGGAGTCTGCAGGCTGGTCATGACCACATAAATAATATTTATGTTATGCAGTGTTATAATTATAGAGATGGAAGGAAAGAGTGTATGTAGGTACTTACCACGCGTGCCAAAAATAAGGGCTGAGAACGTAATGCACGCCACGACGCCACGAACTTTCATCCGCTCCCGACCGCTTTCCACGTGCGGCGTCAAATTTTAAAAACAAAACTCTTTTTCAATAATAATTGTTGTTGTGGTGGATTATTTCAATAGATAGATATTTTTGCCCTTGACCGTACTACACGAACAAAGCCTACACACTCCCTCGTACAAATGGGTTGCTTTGAGAAATACGCAAAAACCATTCACGCAGTCGGTTTAATGGTCCCGTCCCGACAGCAAATATCAACGGTAGCGAAACGAGGCTCTTAAAATTATTCGACAGAACGATAGCAATTTCTTAAACCGAAATCCATTAGGGCCTTGTAATACATAAAACTGTTACAGCGAAAGTCCAATTTCTCTTAAAAAAAGGTTCGCATCATTTGTAAATGCCATTTTAAGCTGGACCTTTTACGCCTGCGACCTCATTACAAGTTCAGATGAAGCCTTTTACGACGTCGTTTTTTGAGGGAAACAATGTTTACGTTGTATGACGAAGATTACTAGACCTGGAGCCGCATGAACAAAAACCAAATAACTGGAGGAGTAAATAAAAGGGTTATTTTATAACGTTTTTAGGGGCGTGAGTGACAAATATTTGTTTGGAGACATAATTATTATGTAGGCGCTCCGCTGCGGAGAAGGTTAAATTTAAAACTTACTTGATACTTGGTAAATAAATCTATAGTAGTTTTCACGTAGGAAGATATTCGTAATTCCCCCAAGACTTACAAATAGGTATAAGTATGTTGTATTGGTGACCAAAGAACTGATATCCTCTGTGGTTTCACTATTTTGTCTCCACACAGAAGTTACAAGTAATTAAGGAAAATAAGCCCAATTTATCATGGAAAATGGAAAGCTCATTATCGTTCCAATTATAAGTAGGTAGGTAGTGACCTAAATACGAATAAAGAATGGTATCGCATTAGTATCACGATAGTTCAAAAAAGTAAGCAAGGTACCACTTACAAAGAGCCTTAAGTACCTACATAATGAAATGATACCATCCAATAGTTGGCACAGCCTGGTACCCTGTGTTTTGAAACAAAGTCTTATTAGCGAAGCCCCATTCACAATCCGCTGAACTATTTAAATTACACCGGAACAACACGCATATTTCACCAAAACTCACGCAAATCCGTATTTCGTATTATACCAAAGGGAGATCAACAAATTAAGGCTGAAAACGCACCGAAAAAAGAAGCCTTATCCGTTATAATCCGGAAACCCAATAGTCTTATTCTGTTTTATTTGTTTCGTTAGAATAGTTCAATTGTTTGTGAAATTCTGCTGTCTGGTTGAGAGGTCACCATCATCACCGGCGTTTTTTACGTCCCACTGCTGGGCACAGGCCTACTCTCAGAATGAGAGGGCTTGGGCTATAGTTCCCACATGGGCGCAGAGGGTCGAGCACGACTTTACGAATGCTGCGTTACGTTACGGTTATCGAATCGAGATCGAGAAACCTCATACTAAATTTTAGTTCCAAATACGCTCACGGGCGGGCTCTGTTCCAAGTCATACAAACTCGACAACGTTTACTATTCGATTTTACGTTACGCAGCATTCGTAAAGTCGTACTCGACCCTCAGTGCGAATTGGTTGAGTAGTGTTTAATAATAACTATTCTACTAACCTTACTCACTTACTTTACTGGCCTCCGAAACGACTCGGCTTGACTCAGCGCTGTTTGCACAAAATTTTGGATAAGTTTATGTTCTGAAAGTTGAAAGACTACACAGCTCACAGTTAACTTAGATATTTGAAATAAGTAATTCAACGATTAATTAATTAATACATAAACAATTTTAAGTCACATTACAATTTTAACGTTATCGTTGTGTGGATAATTGATGAATGCGGCAAGGTACTTTGAAGTCATTTTCGCTATATTATTTTTTCCTTTCACACAACACCATAGCTAAATTTATTGCCATTATGTGCGTTTTATTCAGTCTCGTAAAATATTTAATATCGTGCCATGCTGTGACATGAACAGGAGAATAATGGATTCCATTTATTTCAAGTGCCAAAATGATAACATACTTACCTTGCAATTTTTTTTTGTATATTTTATCAGAATCAAATCTTGGTGCAGGATGATTGACAATCTTGGCGTTATTTGGCACCCACCTGTAAAAACACATTTGCCAAAATCAATTTCCCCTATAAACATAAAAGCAATCTATGGTCCTATAGAGTAAGAGGTAAGAGGTCCTATAGAGGACAGTGCAGCAGTCAAATTGCCGCCGGCTCTTGGTATGATGGACCTTGATGGCACATGGAACCTGCATGACTCGTGGGTGACCGAATGGCATGGCCACCAGCACCAGACGAACAGCTGTTTTCGTTCAACCCGAAAACGCGCACACCTGGTTTCGACCAGCCGCGCAAGGTGTGGTGTCAACTCAACCGCATTCGATCAGTGCCCTAAGCACGACTTGTCGAATCCTGCGTTACGTTACGGTTATCGTATCGAGATCGAGAAATCTCATACTAAATTTTAGTTCCAAATACGCTCACGGGCGGGCGCTGTTCCAAACGTCATACAAACTCGTTATAGTTTACTATTCGATTTTACGTGACGCAGGATTCGACAAGTCGTGCTAAGGGCACAGGAGTGGGGAATTGCGCTCACCATTGGCATATAATATGGGGTTGGTGCCACTCCCCCCAGTGTGTGTGCGGAGACCCCGATCAGACGGTTGACCACATGGTTTTTGAATGCCCGATCACCAGATTTGCAGGACGGAGCGAACCTCAAGAACCTTACCAGCGATGCCACCGAGTATTTGAAGAGGGCTAAACTCAACCTTTAATCTTATTTCTAATAATTATGTAATCCAGTGACATGAAAAAATTGCCATACGATAAATAATAACATAAGAGCAAAAGAGACTAACCTCACAACACAACCATCTTTAGTTGAACAATATTCCTAGGAGGGTCGACCCCAAATAAATTGGGACTTTTGAAAGCTGGGATAAATAATAAGAAGCAAATTATATCAGAAAGATCTTATAATAAATCTACATACAGGTTTTTTATTAATTACTTCTACTTACCTCTAAAAAACTAACAGAAACAACTCAAAAAACTGAAATATTCAAGAAATGCTCAACAACAACATCTTTATTGTAAAGTGGTTGACCGATAGAGAATGCCGAGTTAGAGTAGTAGAGATGAAAACTTGATCAAAAGTAAAAATGGAGGACAAATTAATCTTGCCACGTTTGTTGTCAATCCGCAATTTGAGGAGCTAAGTACGAATCATGTAAAATTTTATAAAGGTGCCAGGTTAAAATACTTATGCTCTTATTCATAACGTCACTCAAGCCTCTATTAGCTAAAATAGGTTTTTTTCTTCTTCTTACTAGCGAAAATGTCAATGTGACAAAAAGAGACAAACGAACTTTTTTTATTTTTGTATATGTATTATTATCTGCGATCAACTATTTTAGGCATAATCAGATAGTTTTTTTCAACAGGTATTCCAACGAACACTCTCCCACTTGACTTATTATTGCTATTTTTTAATTATTATAGTATTGTATTGATTCAGGCGTAACTTTGCGGAGGTCCATGTTACAAGTAACGGATTAAATTAATTTGTTCCTCCGCGAAGTAGTGCAGTATAGTCATGCAGAATAGCCTCGTCTGCGCTGAGTATTTATTTTCATGCACTAATTTTCCCGCCCTCCCTCCGCAAATTAAAAATAAAATAATCAACGCAAACGCTGTTGACACCCCCACCGTTGATTCTTCGACTGACGGTCGGGGTGTCAACATCGACGACGTCCGCTGAGGATGCCTCGGAGAGAGGCGAAACACGTGTCCGGTACTATTTTACTGGTGGTGGTAGTTTTGGTTGTGGGCTTAGTAGCGTTTGCGTTGATTATTTTATTTTTAATTTGCGGAGGGAGGGCGGGAAAATTAGTGCATGAAAATAAATACTCAGCGCAGACGAGGCTATTCTGCATGACTATACTGCACTACTTCGCGGAGGAGCAAATTAATTTAATCCGTTACTTGTAATTATTATAGTTATTACTATTATTATTATTTTAGTGTCTCTGTTCCAACTGTAGTATTTGCCATCTTTTCAGCCTTGATGTATTATTGACTGTGTCAAGCACGTCCCTGGCAAGTTGGTTCGTATGCTTGTGAAGCCTTTGCTTGTACTTGGTACAATATCTGTTGATTTCTTCTTTAACTGTTGGCATATATAAACGAACTTCAACGGCATTTTAGTAAATGGGTGAATTTTCAGAGCGACTTTTTTGGACGTCCCAGATCAATATAAATAAAACCACTTTAAAAAACACTACGACGCTATTGTTTATGTATTGTACACACTAAAATGCAATGAGACTTAACATTACAAACATTGTTGACTTCATTATAAGCTACATAAAAAATATCGAAACTTTAGAAACCCTAACTGCAGTAAGTCCGAGGTCTGTCACACTTGCGGATTTGTTGAAACAATTGACCATAACTTTGTGACTAGGTGACAGATTTCCAATAAATATACGTCAATTTAAAGCTAATTAGACAACACATATTACGATATCTTAATTATACGAAATGAATTATTATTTTAAAGCACTTTAGCCTTTTTGTGTTTGTCCCACATCTAGCCACCAATATCACTTGCCGCAAATACTTGCTAATATCTCATTAATGGAGGATCATATGGCCATATTCGCATTTCTGTGACAAAGTACGTTAGTTGTACTCCAGTTGACATGCATAGTTTACGTGCAATTACGAAATTTTGTGTGCCTACCATGGCAAGTAATTCGCGCGATGCATTTTGGTTCTCTTAAAAATAATTTCCGTGGATTCGTGTTTTAAAGGTAAACAATGATTATTATTTAGTTTTTCTTTTTCCATTCATTAGTTAACTTTGTTCTTATTTCACGGTATAGAGCTTACATTAATCATGTATATAGTTTACCAGTAATCTTAAAAATACTTCACTGTCGCAAGTGTCGTAATCTTCGGTGCCGTAATTTCTGTGGCATTTTGCCCACCGAAATTACAGACATGACAACGAAATTACTAATAACTAGCTGTTACCCGCAATGTCACTCACGTAAACATAATCATTTGACGAAAGCAAGCACTTAAACATGCAAGCGATCAAGCAAGCAAGTAAGCAAGCATGCAAGCAACCCTGCAAGCAAGCAATTAAGCAAGTAAGTAAGCAAGTAAGCCAGCAAGTAAGCCAGCAAGTAACCCTGCAAGCAAGAAACCCAACCGGCAAGCAACCAATCTAGCAAGCAAGCAAGCAAGCAAGCATGCAAGCAACCCTGCAAGCAAGCAATTAAGCAAGTAAGTAAGCCAGCAAGTAACCCTGCAAGCAAGAAACCCAACCGGCAAGCAAGCAAGCATGCAAGCAACCCTGCAAGCAAGCAATTAAGCAAGTAAGTAAGCAAGTAAGCCAGCAAGTAACCCTGCAAGCAAGAAACCCAACCGGCAAGCAACCAATCTAGCAAGCAAGCAAGCATGCAAGCAACCCTGCAAGCAAGCAATTAAGCAAGTAAGTAAGCAAGTAAGCCAGCAAGTAACCCTGCAAGCAAGAAATTCAACCGGCAAGCAACCAATCTAGCAAGCAAGCAAGCAAGCATGCAAGCAACCCTGCAAGCAAGCAATTAAGCAATTAAGTAAGCAAGTAAGCCAGCAAGTAACCCTGCAAGCAAGAAACCCAACCGGCAAGCAACCAATCTAGCAAGCAAGCAAGCAAGTGTCGCGTCAGGCGCGAACTTGTAGGTGAGTAGCCCGCTTTATAAGTTTTAGGTGGCAACACCAAATATAAAAAGTGACAGTTCTTAGTCTACGGGTTTGAAGTGTAACGACGCGAACGTGCACATTAGTTAAAAGTTTTCCGCGAGTCTTCCAACAGCGATTACGAATCTCCTTGCACCCAAAGCTGAGTATACCAGTGTTTCTGATTATACCTGTGTCTCTGAGAGTACGTGAGTGCTCCTATGGTCTCTTCGGTGTCGTTCGTATTAACTTTATATATTTGTTTGTGCCAATCATTATTGGGGGAATCAGAGCGGGTGTATGCCTACACATACCGTGTGGGATACAGCCTGACTGGTGTCCTTATTATACTCTACCTACGGCTCCATTGGCAACCCAGGTACATATCTCGTTGTCCGATGGGTTGGTTAAAATTTTGGCGTGTACACGGAATCAAGTATCTTGCGTATTTAGGCGTGTGGGCCTGGAGACGTCCGGTTACCCCTCGCAACCACTAGAAATAGTGACTTATGGAGTGTCTGTTAGATCTAGAGTGTCGTAACATCGTGACACGATGATTGAGTCTTGCCGTTCTAATACCGGCTATGTTTTACAGTTGACCGTAAAATACTACACCGAGGAGCGCCACGGGCTTACCGTGACTCTCCGCAGCCAGATGGGTGATCAGGGTTACTCATCTGGCCATAATCTATACAGGAGGTGGAAAGCACATCACCAGCTGAGACACACACTACCCAACAAAAGCGAAGCAGATATACCACAAGCCAGCCGCCTACGCGCAGAAGAATCCAGGTATGTTAAATTCAGATCACATCGCGAAATTAGGATAACTAGATAACTTCCACAATATCCATGTCCAACATCATCAAACACATACATAATCAAACCCCCACTATATGGAAGCTATATTGAATAAGTATCTTCCTGCGACATGGAAAAGAGATAAGGATTAACTTTTCGCGATATGGTGGAGATGTACTGGAGAAAACTAAATATTTGATCAATTCTCATATTTAATATTGAGAGATGCGGCTGACTTCGTGTTACTGGCATCTTTGGCCCCCCGGGAGAGTCCTGCAGGATTGGAAGTCATCGGTGGATGTACATTAAAGACTAGAGAAATTACAAGTTCTGACTTACATCACCATCTGTTGTTCGATAGTAGAACTAAGTAATGCTGATTTCACACTTCGCTGTGCTCTATTTGTTAAGCGGCTAGTGAAAAGAGAAGCACTATATTGTTTCTTACCTGAAAGACTGAGACGCCATTAGCGCATCTCGATAGTTGAATACTCACTCGTGTGGTGATAGCTTTAGGTTTCTCGTTTGTTGTTGGTAAAAATGATCGAAAATTAGAAATCGCCAAACTGAAACAAACCTAAAGATTTCGATAGCACTCAAGAAAGAAATAATGTGAATATGTGATTGATCTGCTTTATGATGTGTTCTAACGTTTAATTAAAATTATTTGTATTCTAGTGATATATTTTAAGGACGTTATTCGACCCCGCCAAGGGTTTACTCTGCTATCCGATACTAGATGGCAGTTCATAATCGTTTATTAGCTCTGGTAACATTGCGGTTTATTTCCGCTACCCGATACTAGATGGCAGGACTAGTCACTTAGTAACGGAGTAAAATGGTTCAAAAGTTTACGTGATATGCAACAAGAATTCTTTCATATTAGTTATAGTTTTTAGATTAAGTGTTGGCGAATAAAAGAATAATACTTAAGTTATTTAATTATAAGAAACAGTTAAATTTAAGACTGAATTCAGACGTGTACGTGAAAGTATTAACATTAAGAGTATGCATCTTGGTGAAGTTCGTATTATACGCGAATCACGATACCGCGCCAAGTACCTACCTATCTACTTTTTCGTCCATCCGACTGACACCGAGCGACGCCGACGCCATTTTAGCTGTATTGCCGTGTCGTGATTCAAGTTTGAGGTTGCGATTGTGAATTTTAGTGGAAATAAACGTTTGAAGTGGAAAAGTTTGTAAGAAACTTTGTTCATTGTTTCTCTAAGGTGAGTGTTATAGTACTCAATCAGGTTTAAGAGGTTTAGTTGCATGGATTTTACTTTCTGTCGTATAAATGTCTACGTGCGATTGGAGTTTGAGATTTTACAAGTAACTTTCTAGATACTGTTCGAAAGTTCGTAAGCGAAACGGAATGAACATTAATGCTCGTATTCAGTGCTGCCTATCTGGACAGTTAAATCTAGTAACAAACAAGAATGTTACACATGAATAAGAACTTGTTTACACGCGGACGGCTCGCGGCCACACGCGGCTTATAAGAATCTTATAGGAAACGTAGTCTTAGGTGCTACGTTAAATACTGAGTACTTCAGTCTATTATATAGTACATTTTGGAAAAGAAAACCCGTTGTAGCGGTGCCACCTCGTGCACGTGTGGTTTTTTATACATATGTACCACATGGATACATAAACAGTATGTAAGGGTCCTAACGCATAAGTAGGTAGTCATCTCATCATATATATTTTTTTCTTTGCTTAATTGCTTCTCTCACACCAATAGGTACTTGAACTAAAAGTTCGGTAGCGCTGACCTGACCGGGACGGCTGAGAAACCTGCCTACCAACACATGTGAAGAGAGGTATGTAAGTAATGAAATTATTAAAGTATACTGTGCTCAGTTATAAAAAAGGAGCCACAGTTAACATGTTCACTGCCACTTAGTGCTTTGTCTATTTTGAAGAAAACCTACTATGAAACAGAATTGCAAGCTCCGGGCACTGAACGGTTAACTATTAACATTCATCACTTAGTCAACTTCTCACATTCATTGAGGCACAGAGCTGTGGATAAGCTATGTTTATGCAATGCATATGGAATTCAACCTTTACCTATCATGTAATATGTAGTGCTGATACAATGATGGTATAATTTAGTATAAATTTCCATGATGTGTTTTTAGCAAATACTCACAGATTACTTCAAAGCTACAGGACTAAATTTGAACTTTTCAGTTACTGACATTTTTTCCAATCTAATTCTAGGAAAAGGTTAATCATATACATACATACTGGTAACTTATAGAGATCTTGCTTAATTAATAAAACAAATCTATGTGCATGATAGTGCGAGAAGTCAAGTTCTAGATGAAAATTTACTAAAAATTCTGTGGTGTGTTGAATTCCAGATTTAAATAAATACAAAATATTTATTATGATTATTAAAAACATTATGTAATAAACAGAGGCAGTATGTCTGTTCATCTATTTGTTTCAAAGTTTGAATTTCCCTTCCAAGCACTCGCTAACATCCAATTGTGTTCAAATTTGGTACATGGATGTAACTTTAGGTACAAAACAATAACATGATACAGTGGATCATCATCATCATCATCAGCCTATTGGCTTCCCGCTGCTGGACACGGGCCTCCTCTCAGACTGAGAGGGCTAGGGCTATAGTTCCTACGCGGGCCCAGTGTGGATTGGGGTACTTCACACACACCATTGAGTTGCTTCACGGGAGTGTGCAGGTTTCCTCACGATGTTTAGGTGGATATGATCTGATGATGGAACTGGGAGGTTCGATAGGAACTCCACAACTACACATGATAACATGGTCATGTTTAGGCTTATTTGTTTTGTTTTGGCGAGCACTAGTAGACTATGAGGAGTACGGTCTGCAGCGGTAGTGTATTAAATACATTATCGGAAATTTTATATTTAAAAAAAAATATATATATATATATATATATGAGCGATTATAATTTTCTCTTTTTTTGCTAATGATACATATTATTTTAAATGTGTTCTTATGAGTGAATACTATGTATAGGTAATCAATAGGTAAAGGAAGAAATAAAATTATTCCAGATTACAACAGGTCAAGATGTCATCAGAGGATGAAGAGACCTCTTTGGACAATATAATTAAATCAAGATTACATCAAATAGTAAAGCGGATAAACGAGCATAGAACAGAAGCGGAAACTTATTGTAAGGAAGGGGGCAATGACGAAGAGGCAGTGCAAAAAGCACAAGTATGTGCCTCTAAATTAGAAAACATGATTAAGAGGTTCACAACAGAACTTAATGAGTATTTTAGAACTTCGAAAATCCCATCACCCGTCGAAATCTCACATATGAGTGATGCTCAACTCGATGGTGAAGAGATTTTGACTGAACTAAAATGTAAATTGTCAAGCACCGCGGATAAAAATAAAAGAGTGATCCAGAGCGATAAGGAACGAAGTCATACGTTTTCGGCCAAATTACCTACCCTTACATTACCGGAATTTCAGGGAGATATGTTAACTTGGTGCGAGTTTTGGGACGTGTATAAGTCCAATATTCACGATAGGCCGATATCGGACGTTGACAAGCTGCTTTATTTAAAGTCTACACTAAAAGGCGAACCACGCAGAATTATAGACGGCTTAGAAACTACTAATAAAAATTACACAGTGGCTATTCAGATACTAACTGACAGATACGGTAAACAAGCCCGTATCGTGGATGCAGTGCCCTGCATAAAGTGAAGGCTGCGGATTCCGCGTTAAGTGATTGTCGAACCACACTGAATGATGTGGAACGCCATCTCAGAGTCCTGCAGTCACTCGGGGAAGACACTAATCATAACCATCTGCGGCATCTTATTACAGAGAAATTCCCTGGGGATCTCATCTATGAAATGAAAATGAAGATGAAAGAAGATACAGTGAAAGAAATGAGGAAGCACCTGGAAATCATAATATCTGCGAGAGAGGAAGCTAACAAGATACGACAAGATAAACCCGCAGAAAACGGAAACCACACAGTAGGTACATTACACGTAACACACAAGAGTAAAGAACCGTCAAGATATAAACCTGTAAGAAAACGTAATAATTTCAAAGAAGGGAACTACACGATGAATAAAATTATACAGAGAGAAAGTAAAAGCGAAAATCCGAGGGGCGAGCTTACGCAAAGAGTAGAACAGAACCATTTTAAGAACCGAGGTGATACAGCAAGGAAACGGAACTATGAAACAATGAAAGGTATAGACAAGGTACAAAGAGAAGGAACGAAAGGATATGCCAAGCTTAAAAGAAGGAAACTGTCATGCATGTTCTGTGGGAAAGATCACTTCTCAGACCGTTGTCTAAAATATAAGACAATTGAAGAAAGAAAATCGCAGCTAAATAAACGCTGCTTCAATTGTCTATCAGACAAACATCAAATTCGTGTATGCAAAACTAGAACAGAATGCGTGTACTGCCAACAATCAGGAAGACATCATCGAGCTCTCTGTCCAGAAAAGTTTACAGCAAGGAGTGAGACCACGCTAGCTGCACTGAATAGCAGTCGATTTACAGTACTACAGACAGCGATAGTAACGGTGAAAAACGAGAAGGATCTCAACAATCCTATTACATGCAGATTACTGCTAGACTCCGGGTCGCAAAGGTCATATGTGACAGGAAAGATTTCCAAGCAACTCAACCTACCGGTGAAGGAAGAAAATCGGCTATCAATTTTCGGATTTGCAAGCGAAACGCCTCAAGAGTATGATAGCCCAAGAGTGAGATTGGAAATAACGACAAGAAAAAACAGAAAAATAACACTGCATGCCAACGAGGTACCTACAATTACTAATGGGGTAGAAACACCTGTTATTAATCTCGGAAAACTTAAAGAAATATCTCTAGCTGACGATGGGTCCCTCGGAGCAAGAGTTGATATTTTAGTTGGAAACGACTACTATTTCGACCTAATTGGTACAGAAAAACTACGCTTGCAAGACAACCTGTTTTTGGTAAACTCCGAATTCGGATGGATAGTCAGCGGAAGTGTAAGCACGGAAGAAAATGAAAACACTTTGTCTTTCATAACATATTGTCAAAACCATGATCCAAACTGCGTCTACTTTACAGAACCAGACCTACCTCTCAAGAATATGGACATCTCGTTCTTATGGGCTCTAGAAAGTATAGGCATTACCGATAACCCGAAGGCAACAAGAGAGGAAGAAGCCATTAAGCACCTCAACGAAACCATACGATATGAAGATGGCAGGTATATGGTGAAATGGCCATGGATTGAGTATCCTCCAAAGATGCCTACCAACTTTGGGTTAGCATACGGTAGACTTAAAGGCCTACTGCAACGATTAAATAAGAGTTCAATGAAGGAATATCAAACCATATTAGAGGAACAATTAAAGAATAGCATCATCGAAATCATAAACCCAGAAGAAGACGCTTATGTTCAGAAAGTACCTCCAATTCATTACCTTCCTCACCATATGGTGAAACAGGAAGGTAAAAAGGGACGGATTGTGTACGACGCATCTGGAAAGTTGAAAGACAACAAGAGCTTGAATGAGTGCATGTATAAAGGCCCATCATTGATTGGAGATTTGGTAGCACTACTCATTCAATTTAGAACTAACAAGGTTGCTATTTCAGCCGATGTTGAAAAGGCATTCCTTCAAATAGGACTCCAGACAGAGGACAGGGACGTTGCCCGATTCATTTGGATAAAGGACGAGCGTAAACCTTTATCTATGGATAATATTATCCATATGCGCTTCTGTAGAGTGCCTTTTGGGATTATTGCTAGTCCATTTATATTGACAGCCACACTACGGTATCACGTCTCACGGAACGCACCAGAACTTATTCCCAAGATTGTGGACAAGTGCTACGTGGACAACTTCGTTACCGGAACGGACACTACAGAAGCAGCGATACAACTTTTCAACACCTCGAGAAGAGTCTTCAATGACATAGCTATGAATTTGAGAGACTGGATGTCGAATGATGAAGCCTTTTTAAGTACCATCCCGCCAGAACACAAACCGAAACCATCGGAAGAGACAAAAGTACTGGGTTTAATATGGAACATGAAAAGAGATACTTTGCGTTTAAATATCAAAAGCGAACCTTTCAAGGAAGAAAATGTAAAAGAACCTCAGAGCAAAAGGAAGATACTGAGTACAATAGCCTCTATGTATGACCCATGTGGAATTTGTGCTCCATTGATCCTACCTACAAAGTTGTTGTTGCAACAATTATGGGAGATAAAAATAAAATGGGACACTGCCTTACCTGACGAACTTCAAAGAAAGTGGGAAGATATAATTCATCGCTTAGAAGCAATAAAGAATGTAGAAATACCCCGCTACATGGGACTTATTGGAGAAGCAGTATATGAGCTGCACGGATTTAGCGACGCGTCAAAGCAAGCATACGCTACAGTGATATACCTGACAGTAAGAAATAAAAACAAAGGAAAAGTATCTTTCGTCATGGCTAAGTCAAAGGTTGTACCAAAGGAGGAAAGAGAGGATTTACGCATGCCTAGACTGGAGCTACTAGGTTGCTTCTTAGGTAGCAAGCTAATGAGGTACGTCAAGAGTGAAATAGGTCTCACAATAACGAAAGAGTACTTATGGACTGACAGCAAAATCATTTTAAGTTGGGTTCACTCTAATAAATCATTACCTCCTTTTATTACGAGGAGAGTGAATGCCATCAAAGAAAATAAGCAGCTGGAGCTACGCTACGTAAACACCAATCTTAATCCTGCTGACCTGGCGACACGACCCGAACTATGGGACAAGAGAAAGACGCTATGGCTTAACGGTCCTGAATTCTTGCAACAAGGAAAAGACAAATGGCCAAGCCACTCTGTATTCGAGGTTCATGAGCCGCCTTCGGGGCAGGGTCCTTCGGATACAGTAAACTTAATGGAGATTGACGAGAAAATACCGGAAAAGACATTTCGAGAAGAGAATATACCAGTAGATACGGTAAAGACTATTAAAGACCTACAGAAAGAATATTTTCCATTAGAAAGCGAAGGAAAGAAAACGAGCTTAGCAATTAATTTGGAAGTATTCAAAGACATAGACGGGCTTTTGAGATGCAATGGTCGAATGAAACATGCTGACTGGTCTTTTGACAAACGTCATCCAATATTAATACCCAGAGATTGCGAATTTAGTAACGACCTTGTCATGAGAACGCACAGAGAAAATTACCATATGAAAGCCAATCACACATTGAGCAAAGTGAGAGAATCATACTGGATCCCAAAGGGAAAGAGTTATGTACAGCGACTACTAGCGAAATGCCCAGAGTGTATAAAGCACACTGGAGGTCCTTTTAAGTTACCTCCAGCACCGGCTTTACCTTTTGAGAGAGTGAACTACTCGTCACCATTCACTTATATAGGAATTGATTACATGGGACCTCTTCTGATAAACAACGGAGATGGAAATAGCAAGAGGTGGATTTGCCTTTTTACCTGCTTAGTCATCAGAGCTATACACCTCGAAGTCGTACAAGACCTTATAGCTGAAGAAGGTTTACTCGCGCTAAGGAGAATGATCTCTACGAGAGGAATTCCATCATTAGTGACATCAGATAATGCTCAACATTTCAAGCTGATAGCAGAAATACTTTCAGGTCAATACTGCATTGACAAGAAGATACGATGGAGATACATAGTTCCTCTCTCTCCGTGGGCTGGTGGATTTTACGAGAGATTGATCGGGGTAGTTAAGAATTGCATGAAGAGGACGCTAGGAAAACACATGCTGAAAGACAACCAGCTCATCACGATCGTCAAAGAGATTGAGGCCGTGGTTAACTCACGACCTCTCACTGCCGTGGATTCCGATCCTGGTCATATTTTGAAGCCTTCGGATTTTCTGACTGTAGGAAAAGTAATTACATTAGAAGAATCAGAGAAAGAATCCGACCCACAAAATATGACTACAACAAAGATCGAACTGATAAAAGGCTGGAAACGAGCGCTCATCTTGTTAAAAGAATTTAAAGATATGTTTTCTAACCGTTACCTACTAAGCCTTCGTGAGAGATACAGACATCTGCCGCGAGAACCACGTATAACGTCGAAGCTGACACCGAGATCTGGCCAAATTGTACAGATCAAGGGCGACTCCAAAAATAGAAACGATTGGAAGGTAGGGAAGATTACAGGACTGATCCCGAGTGCAGACAGTCTAACTAGAGCAGCACAAGTACAAGTGGGGAAAAGTCAATACACACGTTCAATCGCACACCTCTACCCTCTTGAAATAGAGGACGCGCCCGAGTTAAGTCAAGACACGGAAATCAGAGAAGAAACATCCTCACGCACCTGAGATTAATCACGACACAGTAATCACGGAAGTAACTCATCCTTACGTGCCTAATCTAAATCATGACTCTGTAAATTCAGACAATTTAGAGGAACCTCGTCCTCAAACGCCGGACGAGATACTAGAACCTGAAGTCGTTGCCCCTATGCCGATGACGGCTGATATGAACATAAACCAGAGGTCAAGACGCGCTGCAGCAACTAAAGCCAGGGAGAAAATTACGGAATGGACGCGGGACCTGACGGCGTTGCTGCTTCACTCCGGAGCCTTGCCCCCGGGGAGTGTCGCGTCAGGCGCGAACTTGTAGGTGAGTAGCCCGCTTTATAAGTTTTAGGTGGCAACACCAAATATAAAAAGTGTCAGTTCTTAGTCTACGGGTTTGAAGTGTAACGACGCGAACGTGCACAATAGTTAAAAGTTTTCCGCGAGTCTTCCAACAGCGATTACGAATCTCCTTGCACCCAAAGCTGAGTATACCAGTGTTTCTGATTATACCTGTGTCTCTGAGACTACGTGAGTGCTCCTATGGTCTCTTCGGTGTCGTTCGTATTAACTTTATACATTTGTTTGTGCCAATCATTATTGGGGGAATCAGAGCGGGTGTATGCCTACACATACCGTGTGGGATACAGCCTGACTGGTGTCCTTATTATACTCTACCTACGGCTCCATTTTCAACCCAGGTACATATCTCGTTGTCCGATGCAGGAAGCGAGATCTGGGTTGGTTAAAATCTTGGCGTGTACACGGAATCAAGTATCTTGCGTATTTAGGCGTGTGGGCCTGGAGACGTCCGGTTACCCCTCGCAACCACTAGAAATAGTGACTTATGGAGTGTCTGTTAGATCTAGAGTGTCGTAACATCGTGACACGATGATTGAGTCTTGCCGTTCTAATACCGGCTATGTTTTACAGTTGACCGTAAAATACTACACCGAGGAGCGCCACGGGCTTACCGTGACTCTCCGCAGCCAGATGGGTGATCAGGGTTATTCATCTGGCCATAATCTATACAGGAGGTGGAAGGCACATCACCAGCTGAGACACACACTACCCAACAAAGGCGAAGCAGATATACCACAAGCCAGCCGCCTACGCGCAGAAGAATCCAGGTATGTTAAATTCAGATCACATCGCGAAATTAGGATAACTAGATAACTTCCACAATGTCCATGTCCAACACCATCAAACACATACATAATCAAACCCCCACTATATGGAAGCTATATTGAATAAGTATCTTCCTGCGACATGGAAAAGAGATAAGGATTAACTTTTCGCGATAATGCTAGTGGTGCACAGTGTAGTAGTCTGGCGTTGCTGTGAGACTGCGTCATTGTCGTAGGTCTTGGAAGGTTGCGTTTGTTGTCCAATGTCGAGGGTCACCAGTTTGGGGAGGACTCCAATAGAGAGATCTCTCTCCAGGCAGATGTTATGCCTGGGGACCGAAGTCCGAAGGAAGAGAGTTGGAAGTTGTATTTATGCAACCGACTTGAGAAACTTCGTTAGCGCGATGTAGAACAGTGACGTAGAACAGTGACGTCACTCGCGTGTGGCGCTAGGGCCGCTACACCTTTGAGCCAAATACAGGCCAGCCAGGTCCTAGTTAATTAAACATAAAATTCCCATTAATTCCTATTCCAAATCCTTCTCCGTGCAGGCTGTTAGACTGTCTAATCGGTTACCTTGTGACATCAGCGCCGTGTTTTATAAAGCTACAAGTTACAATTTACAAGCGGAAGTCTCTTTCTAATAAAAGGTGATAGAATGAGACTTCCGCTTGTAAATTGTAGCTTTATAAAACACGGCCCAGGCAGTCGCAAACTGTTGCCACCCTGCAGAATCGCTTGAGGAAGTACTGGCTTGACGGTTCCTCTTAATTGGATATTGTGTGTTCTCTAGTTCGTGTATATATGTATTTTATGTAGTGTATACTTCTTGATATGTATTTATTTATCCTTATGTTATTGGTATGTACTAGAGTGTATCTGTATTTCTACGTATGTGTATTTTAAATGCTTTAGTTAGGTAATTAGGTTAATTTCAGGTTCCGAATCCTCTTACTTTTATTTGTATGTCTACTCTTTTTTCTGATGTCCTGTCAATCGCCCGAAGGTTAACTGGTAGAGATCCCTTTAAGGGATAAGTTCGCCTTTGTACATTTGCTTTTGTTCTGTTATCTGTATTTTTTTTCGTTTTATGTGCAATAAAGAGATATACATACATACATAATTACTTCAAATAACGATGAGCATTTCATTTCTAAAAATAACTAGTTACTTGTCTCTAAAAAATAACACGTGCATTGTGTCTAGTTGTTATTCATAAATATGTATATAAATATACATATTTATGAATAAAAAAATACATATTTATGCTCTTTCGTCTACCGCTGCTAGCCTCTAAAAACGTTTTCATCAAATAGAAACTAGCCGCACCCAAGAAAAGTTCTATAAAGGAGCTAGTTACGGCAGAACCTTTGAAGTAGAAAGCAGGAAGAATTAATCTTCTTTACATCATAGGTACTTCTACAGTTATAATTTATAATGAAGCACTTGTACTATTATGTATTCTGTGCTTTAGGTGATGCAGCCGTGTGAATGCACGATACCTCAAGAACCATCAGCATAAAGCACAATTTGTTCGAGTCAAAGTGGAGTCAAACCCGTTTCAAAATTACCATGGCCGTAATCTCTTTCTGTTAACCCTTTCCGCGCGGAAGCCTCAGCGCTTTGCATCCCGCTACGGCGCGGTAGAAAAAGCAAGCGTTACCTTCACTGCGCATGACGCCGTGTTTGCGCCATGGTGATGTGACTTGTGCTTTTGTGTTCTCTGTCTACGGTTAAACGGTAGGAGATAACAGATGACGATAGAAAGAGGTGAATGCGTAGCGATTGGGAGAGCAGAGCACGTTTGTTGTTGCTAACCTAACGCGACCGGTTGCCATAAAAAAAGTTGAAGTTGAGCACGTTTGAGAATAGATATGCCTGCGCTGTGCTATATGCGTAAGCCAAAATGAGATTACTATATGGAACGTTTTAGTTCGATTCGCTTATTATTTCGGATTTTAGGAGCACAAATAAAACAAACAAATAACTCTATTCTTTATTCCTTGTAATAATCAATAGTTCACACATCCAAATGGTACACAAAAACATCATTATGACGAAATAAAAAATATTTTATAAATACCTGAATCACTCCTCAGTGGCAACTGGGTATATAACATTACAGAGCTCCTTAAAAAACAGGTAGCTAGACTTTACAAACATTTATACTCTAAGCGTAAGAACAAGTCCACCCGTGGCAGGTATAGGACATACTACATGCATTAGTAAATCGTGTAAACAACACCTAAGTCTATTATTAAACCTTATGAGTACGTTATATGCTATGTCACCTCGAAACGCGCGGCTGGAGTATTCTGGAATATTCTGGGTTATGCTTGTGGCCTTCTTGTCTTCAATGGTAAGATGCTTAATTCAAAAGTACCTCTTAATCTGTGGCCGGGCGGCAGCGGTTCTTCGTCTGTGGGTTGCCAACTGAAAAGTCCATCAAGGCAGCTAGTAAAGAGTACTCGGACATGTTAATATGGACACTTCTGTCAATGGCTGAGATGTGATACTACAACTTTTAAAATTATATGTTCCACATCAATAAGACACATCAAGGTTAAACATTTTCATTGGCTGTCAGTCATTAATAGATTTGTCCAATGGGGTGTAGGGTTAAGTTTTATGTTATGGCAGCAGGTAAACTTTCCGAAAAACTTTATTAAATCATTAGTAAAACCCTGCTACCACACATTACAATATTTGGGTACCTGGAAGCACATAGTAGATGTTCTGACAACGGCCTCCATATGGGTTACGAGCGCATGGCATTTACTCCAACGGCTCGGTACAAAGCATTGTATGTGTTGGCAAACTTGTGAAAGGCAAAACATAGAACGATTGAAATTGTAAACGCGATCTTCAGCCTATTGTACGAAAATTCTGTGAAATCTTGTATGTTAAAACTGCTTTTGAATATGAGGTTGAAACTGAATTTGTACAGTAGTCAGTCTGTTTGTGACACCCGGTGACACGTGGCAGGGGACGGGGAGCCCTAACAAATACCTGGCATCGCATTCGCGATCCGCACCAGATCCTCGACTGTGGCAACTCGATATGTCACGACGGCGAAACATTAATGTGGAAATACCTCAAAAACGACGCCGACGCCGAACCGCTATACATAAAAGCCCTTGTTGATCAAGCACTAAGGACTCTTTGGATGACCAGTTGGTTGATCACAAAAGATGACGCGTAGGGCCTGACCAAACGGTGCTTTCAGCGCCAGCACACGGCAACTATTCAAAATACCAATCAAATACCTGCCAAGTCCGTCGGTGTGACGACAAATATCGATTTGAGAGTACAAATTACTCCCCATATGTTTGCCATATACCGAAGTTATATTTTGGTATGATACATAAAGCTGTAAAATAACAGTGTTTAATTTATTACTTGTAATTTTATAAAATTAGGGAGAGGCGTCGCAGGGAGAGGGTCGTAGTTTGAGCGTGATGTTTGTGTGGGAGCTGAGCGGTCGGGCGTGGGGCTTAGAGGGGGGGGGGGGGGGGGGGGCTCGAAGTATACTTACCGGTTTCAGGCGCTATTTGTGATACCTCAGTCAGAAGCTAGTGGCGGTCGCGAGAGCGCCGCCGGGACCGCTCGTGCGACGATCCTAGACAAACAAAATATAAACATTTAAAACTAACTACGTAATAGTTATCGCCTCTGAAGCAGAGGGTCGAGGGTTCAAACCCCGGCTCGCACCTCTGAGTTTTTCGGAATTTATGTGCGAAATTTCATTTATAATTTATCATGAGCTTTTCGGTGAAGGAAAACATCGTGAGGAACCCTGCACACTCCTGTGAAGCAATTCAATGGTGTGTGTGAAGTTCCCAATCCGTACTGGGCTCGCGTGGGAATTATAGCCCAAGCCCTCTCATTCTGAGAGAAGGCCTGTGCCCAGCAGTGGGACGTAAATAGGCTGATGATGATGACGTAATATTTAAAACCGAGTACGGCTACGCGACGCGACGACGCGGCAGACCAACAAGATCCCAATACTCAATCTATCACTTGTTTAAATCTACTGAGACTGATGAATTTTTGACTGAATTGACGAATAATTTTCTATCTGCAGAAGGCACACCATCCTCCCATCGGCAGATAGCATACAGAGATTGGATTACCTACAGACAGTAAGTTTATTGAGATGGCAACATGGAAGATAGATAAATGTTTTTATCGTCAGTAGATCAAAATAAGATTGAATATTGGGAACTGCTGTAAGACGCGTATGTTGAGGACTGGCCTGACGTTGCCCCAGACCGGGAGTTGTGGAGATCAAGAGACGCATTTGCCCAACAAAAAAACGCCTTTCAAATCATCGAGCATGCTATTGCATTCAGTTTAGGTCTATCTCTACTGTGAAGCTATCGCTCTGGATTCATTCCGGGACCAGACTAATCCAGTCCCACTTTACCAATTTACCAGCCACGAAATTAATGAGGGTTATAAAAATTAGCTCAAGCTATAATACATATATCTTACTTCTCTCCTTACGCGTTCTGCGGTCGCGGTCCCGATCGCGGTCGCGGTCCCTTTCGTCGTGGCGGCTGCTTCTATCTTCCCGGCTTGACCTGTAAGAGATTACATTTGTTTAATGAACAAGAAAGGAAAACAAGCAAGGAGGGGATAAGTGGGTGTCGCAGCCAGTTGATAATCGTAACACCAAAGGGATTGCAGATGCGTCTCTAATCTAGAAGGCTATGGTATAGTATGCAAAGGCTCGTGTCCTTCAAGCTGATAAGATGGTAAGTTCGTATATTTTAGCAATGATTTTTTAACATAAAATACAGATAGTTCAGTATTTGTTAATAAATCGACTTCTCTGAACATGGTGGTGAAAATCAATTTTTTTTTAAATCTAATATTTTAACGACATTTGAGTGCACCAAATGTGACTGTGTCAGCCTCATGGGAAACGTCAGACTTCAGAAATCTCACCTAGAACCCAAGTCCCTAGACGCAAAAGCGTGGAAACCCAGTTGGCCAGTGAATGTTGTCTTACCGATGTCGCTCCCTGTCCCGTTCCCTCTCTTTGTCCCTATCGCTCTTCCCGTCCTTCTCGCGCTCCTTGTCCCGGTCGCCACGGTCCCTCTCCCGGTCCCCACGCTCCTTATCCTTGTCTCTGTCAGCGCGATCCCCTTTATCCTTGTCCCCTCGGTCCCCCCGGTCGCGTTCTCTGTCCCTCTCCATCCGTTCCCTGTCCCTTCGGTCGGAGCCGAGACCGCCGCCGCTGCGGACGCTTCTCTCCTTTTCTCTCTCCTCGCGACGCTTTTTTTCCTTCTCTTGCAATTCCTTTTCGCGGGACTCCATCATTTCTTCATAGGCTTGGCGGAGTTTGAAATAGCTGAAAAACAATAATAACGGATTAATAAAACATGCCTAATATTTATTAGTAATGTACCTATCAGCTTTATTAATTTTTCCAGTGAAAGAATGAGTGGAAAAAATGGGGGTTTTACAGGTTGTGCCTTTAACATAGTTATTCTTATTACTTTATTACATAATTATACATACATAATTATGCATTTACTTGCTGTCAAGGCCTACACTGCTTTTCATAATTCACATTTTTAATTAATATCTAAACCTTGCACCAGTTTGAAGAATATCATGTCAAGACAAACAGTGGAGCAAATATCCCTTTGATAGTATGTGGAATTTATAAGTTTTTGTTAAACAAGATTTCTTTTATACAATCTTCTTTTGCCTAACTGTACTTTTTGTTGACTTGATTACAGATAGACAGATTAAAGTAAATAAAATCTTGTAAGCAGGGGGGAATCCAGAGCCAGAAAAGTCTTACCCAACATGCTGTTTCCCAGAGAGATGATCATCGATGCGCTGCTGAGCGTCACCGACGATGAGGAAGGCACCACACACAGGGCACACCTCCATCTGCTTCTCCTGCGCCGCCGCCAGCTCCGCCGTCATTGACCAGTGGCTGGAGACAACAATAACCATTACATTACACTTTGTTACATATGCGTAATGAAAATTGTAGGCAACAAGGGTCACTACAATACCGCGCGTAATATACAGTTGCCGCTTTCCATTCTGTTAGAGAATCAAAAGAACCATCCGTGACAGAGATTGGTTCAGAACACTGTTGAAAAAGCAAACCAAAAGGCATCAATCACGCACTTGTCCAGCACATGCATATTTTTGCTTCAGTTCAAAGCAGTTATGAAAATCATTGCATTCCTTATGAGAAGAAAATACCTGTTTTCTTGTTGCTTCAGTAGAGTTTCCTTTTCCTCTTTGAGCCGATCACACAACTTCATCAGACCTTGGGCCTGTTCCACGTCTCCTCTGGTCCCAGCCTCCTCCGCTTCCTGAACCAATGCTGTTATCTTCTCCGACAGGAGTTGCACCTGTTCTTGATTCTTTTCCGTTTGAGCTGCAGTCATGGGTGGACCCTCAGGTTTAGAGTTCATCAAGTCCAATCGTTGCTTGCCCTTTTGAATTTTCCCTGAAACAATCAAAAAAGTTTAAAAATACAGCACAAAGGTCTGACTTTTCTTTCATTGTATACTGTTATTGGTATGGACTGTTATTTTAAAATTATAAGCAGGTGATGCATCAACCTCATTATGTTACTTGTCATTCATATACCAAAATTCATTAACATGCATAATTCAAGTTAGTTGCATATATTATATCATGTCAATGGCATTAACCAGAATTTGTATAGTAATAGTATAGTTTCTAAGTCTTATTACTTTCAACATCATTGATCATGTGCCGGCAGAATCGCAGGAACTCCTCCACATACTGCGCCTTTTTGTATGAAGACTCTGCTTTCTCGAATAAGTCTTTGACCTCGTCATCGTGAACTTTTGGACAAACGCCCAGGTCAGCTCTCGTGTTGACGAAAAGGTCGTGAGGGCAAAACTTCACCATATAGTACTTGCAGTACTAGAAGAAACAAATTATATAAATTACAAGTTAAGCATTTTTCTCCTTAGTTTTACGACTACAGCACCAAAATTGACATAAAAATTATTTCAGTTGATCTGGGAAGACAAACTGGCAAATATTTTAACAAAGGCTTTAGTAATCTAGTTCTAATCACTTTCAGCATTCGATTACTGAAACTGCAGTAACTTTACGTAAGCACAGACGTTCTGCATCACTGCAAAACGCGTCATTTACATAGCAACCTAAATAATTCAATAAATTTATAACCTCAAATTTTAAGCCTTAACATTTCCTTGTAGTAAAGTATACTTCTATTAATGAGTTCAGTTACCTCTGGGTCCTCCCAATTGGGCTTCTTTATTTTTTCATTAGGATTCGTGTTGCGGTGCCTCCCCATCAACTCATCCAGTAATTGAGCCGCTGCAAGCACCGCCATTATGCCTTGTTCGCCAAACCAAGAATAATCTAGGATACTACGAATCGATCGTTAAGAAATACAAAAACATTTAGAAGACAAATAATAAAACTACTTTATTAAACACGTTCACATTTACTGAACTGGTCACGAAACAAAAGAGGAAATTTCCCATAAAATGTTTCGATCGTCACTCACGTCAAGTCAACGCATGTGAAAAGAAAAGGTGTTACCAGTTACCATTACCATTTACCTAGCCACTTTTTTTAAGCATTTGACACACGAATATTCCAACAAGTACTGAGTGAGACCAGACTATCTGTTACTCGCTCTGACATTCTGCAAACTGTGTAGCTGACGCCTAACATCTCTGTACATTGCCAATTTGACAGTGACAAAGTTATATGTCAGTCACAAAAGCGCTTAGTTGATGCAACTTGTGACCAAAGGGCTAGCAGTTTTCTCTCTCAAAGAATCAGCATCGCCATTCAGCTAGGCAACGCTGCCAGCCTTTTGGGCACCATGCCACGGGGGCCTTATTTAGTTTTAATTTAGTTTTAAGTTGTTGTTTATTTAGTTTAAGCTTAGATTTAATGTCATTGTAAATTGCTTTTATTATGTAAATAAAGTATCCATGATATGAGTTATATGTATATATAGATGTATTCCTACCTACATGCATTTCTTTAGATTTATTTTCAGTATCTGTAGGCTCGACTGTCATGTCTGTGATGTCTCTAAACTTAAAGACATTGTTTACTGGACTGGATAAAATTGAGAATTGAGAATAAAGAAGACTTGGCTCCGGCCTTTGAATTGAATAAACTGAAGACTTTATTTACTGGACTGGATAAAATTGAGAATTGAGAAAAAGGAAGACTTGGCTTCGGCCTTTGAATTAAATAAACTGAAGACATTATTAACTGGACTGGATAAAATTAAGAATCAAGAATAAAGACGATGGCTGTATGGGCTTTGTTCCCTTTGCCTTTCTGTGTCTGACGGAAAAAGGAAAAAAAATCTGTCATCAGTCAGGGGGACGACTACGAAATTCGAAAATCGAAGTTCGTATCGTATCGTCCCGCTCGCTCTCGTATTAAATCATATTAGCGTGAGCGGGACGGCACGACACGAAGTTCGAATTTGGCACTTCGTAGTTTAGGACCAGTGTCAGCCAGCTAGCTAGCTGCTGGAAAAGTCGGAAAATTCACAGCAACGAATTACTAATTTTACCGATTTAAACTGAATTGTAGTGGCTGGCGCAGTGTTACGGCAGTTTCACGCATACAAGACGTAAATCATGAAATCGATAACTCTTAATATCGCAATGATAACCACAGTTTAATAAAGTTAACACTCAAATTTACAAATGAAACCGAAAAGCAGCAATGAAATGGATTCCAGCTTTTTCGAAACGAACTATGTTTATGTATTTCATATTATTGTTTCTATTATATTTATTTTATGCTTTGAATACTTGTTTAGTTGACGAAAGAAAGGTACAGTTAGTTATTTATTTTATTATAAATATCGTGTGTTAAGGTCGCAGTAAGTAAACTGTACTACATTCCCTTTTTTACAGTTTTCGCTGAATCGTTTCCTTCTCAAGAGACAGTACACGAAATATAAAAATGCGGCGGTTCGTTTCGTATCGCTTTTAGGCTTCAGTGTGGAGGATGCTGACTATAAATACAGAAGATTGAAAATTCAAAACTTGACCCCAGTGAAAAGATTACCTGATGCACTAATTATTGGTGTTAAAAAATGTGGAACGCGAGCACTGTTGGAGTTTCTAAGGTAATTTGTTTTCCTTTATAAAACAGATGCTGGTTTTCTGTTTATTCTCACTAATCCTAATAGGTACCAGACTCCCTAGCATGGTAAATTTAATCCATGACTTTCTAACAAATATGCAAGTGCAAAAGGGATGAATGCTATAAGTTGAGGATAATAAAGAACATTAGCATGCCTAGGGGTATGATCTTGACTAAATAACAATGGGACCATCTAATATTTTTATTTTTTTTAGATTACACCCTGATGTGAGGGCTGCTGGCTCAGAAGTGCATTTCTTCGATAAATTCTATCATAAGGGTTTTCAATGGTACAGGTATGTAGCCTTTATGTTCCAAATATTTTTAAGGAACTTGATAAAATAATATTTTTGCTTGAATTTTGAATTTTAACTTTTAACCTTCATTCTAATAATTAAATATTTTTTCGTCACATTTTCACATAACAAGGGTTGAAAACTAACTTGGATGTTATGCCCTAAATAAAGCCTTCGAACCTTTTCTATATTCATAATGCCCAAGAGCTGTAATGGCGTGTATGGGAGGCCCCATCAGCTCTATGCGCTGTGTTTCCTAGCAAGTGTGATGAAAAATATTTTTATGTTTCATGGGCCATACAGCAATTTTTTCAAACAAACAGGCAATATACCTAGGTACAAAAATAACCATGACACAACGAGTTAATAAACAGACCTACAGTTTGTATAATACAAGTATAAGGGTATACAAACCTCGGCTCAGAAAGCCCCCAGACTTCTACTTCAGGCTCCTACTAGAGCCTAGTTTGTAATTCCTAAGGACTGTGTTTGATTCCAATTACTTTCGTATAAGAACGAAACAGTTTTCGAGCGCAACTGGTTTCGTACAAGGCCGAAAAATTATTCGGTCGCAACTGGTTTCGAACGAAGCTGTGGTTACGTACGCGGCCGAAGGGTCCTTTGCCTCCAGAGACTCGAGTTTTGTGCGAGGGAAAGTGTAAGAAATGTACCCATGAGGCTAACATAGTCACATCACTTTTTTTTAACTAATATTTTAACGAGGCTCGAGCACACCAAATGTGACTATGTTAGTATCATGGGAAACCTGAGATTCCGACATATATGTTCCAGTATCTCTCACCCAGAACCTGAATCTCTAGATGCAAAGGTGTGTTCTAATTAATTTGTAAATTAATATTGTTTCATCTGATAATGGCTGACTCAGAATCGCATTTAAGCCAACATTAAACATACCCAAAGCCTACTATCCAAATATGATGTACTTAAACTTGCCTCGTTAAAATGAGATTTAAAAAAACATTGACATTTGCAGAGACAGAATGCCCCCGACCCTTGAAGGTCAGATCACGATGGAGAAAACCCCTTCGTACTGGGTAACGAGAACTGCTCCGAAACGGGTGCATGCCATGAACCCTGCCGTGAAGCTGCTGGCTGTTGTCAGGGATCCCGTCACTAGGGCTATTAGTGACTACACACAATCAGCCAGGTAATCCTTGTAGGATCACATAGTTGTCCATCTCGTGCTGCCCATTGACCTAGAATAGAATCATGAAATTTGGCATGAAGCCAAGTAGGTCTTACAACAAAAGTCAAGGAAAAATTTCGAAATGCGGAACCCACAGTGCGTAAGTCCAACTCGCACTTGGCCGGATTTTCCATTTATGGATTCAAAACGTTTATTGACTCAAAAAAATGGAAGGTTCCTGTGTATATGTGATGTGTATTATGTTCCCATTTCAATCATTTTTAGCCTCTTGTTGTCAAAATAATATTATTGGATACTATAGTGCCCTGTAAACACTGACCTCTGTCACCCATCAGCTCTCTCAGCCTCTGTCATATAGTTTTATCACTCCTATAACCTTATGGCAAAAGGTGAATAAAAACTCATGGGCCTCACGAGACAGGCTTAGCCAAGTGTAGTTAGTGGTCATAGGTAACCTGCTATAATTACGAGTATGTGAAACTCTGACAAATAAACTTTTTTTTTCAGCAAAAGCGCTTCACTCCCGCGTTTCGAAGACCTGGCAATAGTGAATATTACCTGGGGCGGCTCGCACGCGGTCGCCGCATCGTGGCCTCCAATACGCTTGGGCATATACTTGCGACCTTTTAAACGGTGGCTCAAGAGGTTTAACAGGGATAGTTTGTTGTTGATCAGTGGGGAACGGTTGGTGGCGGACCCAGCTGCTGAAATGGCCAGGGTGCAGGTATGTTAAGTTTTTAGGGTTCTATACCTCTAAAAGGAAGAAACGGAACCCTTATGGGATTACTTCGTTGTCTGTCTGTCTATCTTTCTGTCCAGACTCATTGTCTCTGGAACGCGTGGTGGTGACATGCTGAAATTAATATAAAATACTCAGGATAGCAATCCCTAGAATCTGTAAAACATCTAACTTATGACGCCACAGTTCATCAGCCTATTTTAGGTCCCAATGAGAGAGCTTGGGCTTAAGCTCCAACACGCGGGCTAAGTGCGGATTGGGAATCACACACACCATTGAATTGCTTCGCAAGAGTGCAAGTTTCCTAACGACGGTATCCTTCAATGACAAGGCCTAGACCTCAAGCTTCATAGTGGGGTTCTCTGACCTAATTGACACCTATTATTGATTCAGTTACAATCTAAACAGCAGATCCACGTATTTTTATTCCTGGCCATTAGCCACCATTACACAAGGTCAGAAGAAGAAATGTGACCTCAATTCCAATTTTTATTTCTGTCTATTTCAGGAATTCCTTGGCCTCAAACGGGTGGTAACAGAGAAGCATTTCTACTTCAACTCTTCAAAGGGGTTTCCCTGCCTTCTGAAGTCAGAGAGCCGATCAACCCCCCACTGTTTAGGTAAAACCAAGGGTAGGAGCCACCCTCATATCAACCCTTCTACCCTCGAGACCCTAAGGGAGTTTTACAAGCCCTTCAATGAGAAGTTTTACGAATTGTGTGGTATACATTTTGGGTGGCCTTGAAAGTGTTGTGATTTTCGGTGGCTATTGCCTGGAAAATGTATGGTGTTAAGTATTGCTTGATCTGTAAGTGGGATTAACCTTAATAGTACTTATCAGTATTGAAGTCACGACATCGTGATTTTATCACCACTAGGTATTAAGTTATGGAGCTTCCATTATATCGTTGGTTTTGTAAATGTTCGAGGACAAGGATACCTATGTACAGTCAGCAGCAGAAGTAGCTAAGCAACCGAAGCTGTCACAATGATCTAAGCATGGCTCTATTGTTATAGACATAAGAGCTTGTGTAGATCATTGACCGCTTCGGTTGCTTAGCTACTTCTGCTGCTGACTGTACCTACGGTTTTGCAAGTTCACAAGGATGGCGACACATGTATCTCCCATTCTTGCTTTCGACTGTAACTTAAGTTATTATTTATTATTTCTTGTCACAACATTCAGCTTACTTAGCTATAAGACATCCTTTAATTAAGGGCCATACTAGTCACTCGCTATCCGTATTATTCAACAGTGCAAATTCGTCACATTAAAAAACACAAATTATAAATATAAGTATAAGGTACATATTTAATATATTGGGCACCTAGCCAATGGGGACTAACAGACAGACAAAATATCGCTACAAGGCGTTAGTATCGTGAGGTCCGTTTGTCATTTCTGTCACATTTACAAACTTGACAGAAATGACGAACGGACCCCTCAATACTAGGGATATTTTGCCTGTCAATGCCTTATTGCAGCGTGGCACTGTTCACCAGTCTTTGTCATTTTGAACCTCTATTCAACGCCATCTAAGTGATAAAAAATTCAAAATTTTATTCAGCAAATAGGCAGAATGCTCTTTTACACGTCATTTTTTTTTAGTCTACCAGCGCTTTCGGAAAGACCATGATTGCCAAGAAGAATGCGCCGCAAGAAACTTGGCACAAAGTATTTTATTCTAAAAACAAGTTACATTAGCTCTTACAATAGAAAGAAAGAAAAGAAAGAAAACTCTATCAGACTGTATTATCTTCCTCTCAGAGGTATTACTGCGTGATTATAAGTTATAAGAAATGGTATTATTGCTATTGCTACAAAAATCTAATTTACCTGCTCAATACAATAATAGTAGGGTAGACAAAACCTATAATTGCCTATAATGCGAAGTGCAGGGTACCGAAAGGGTTATATCCCTTCCGCCGCCATCTCAACTGTGGTTCGCAACCAGTTGCGATGAGATAATTATTGACCTTTGTTGGCAACTATTTGCGATAGACGAATGATTTCTCTTAATACCCAACCAGATGCCAACTGAGAATATTATTAACTATACCTGTGAAAGTACCACTTGAACATGGGGAAAAAATGAGGTGAATTTTAAATTCCTGTAGAGTATTAGAAACCTATTGGTTATTCTTAACTAGGCAAAATTTTTACTCACGCCAATTATTCACGCGGTCATTGTGTAGCAATAAGCAGATTTACACAAATTTCAGATCAGGATCAGGTGACCCACTTGCTCGTTTGCCTTCCTTGTCGTATAAAAAAAATCTAGTGGCGTTTTCAGTGTTTTGTAAAATCAGTGCCTCTAGAGCTGGCACGACTGGATTGAACTAAACTAATGTCACTTTATGTTTGTATCAATATATAATAAATAAATGTGTGTTAAGTGTACCTATCAATAGGTGACACATAGACA
Source organism: Clepsis dumicolana (assembly GCA_963691665.1). NCBI lineage: Eukaryota > Metazoa > Arthropoda > Insecta > Lepidoptera > Tortricidae > Clepsis > Clepsis dumicolana. The sequence continues at coordinate 6,716,978 of OY829521.1, forward strand.
TTTTTATTCATGATTAGTTAGTGTTGAATAGTTTTAAGCTTTCAAGGCTCGCGCTGTCTTCCTCTCGCGACTATTCGCAGTCTAAAACTTAAAGATAAGTTTAGTGTAATTAGTCGAATAGCTCTCCAGTTCCTAAAATAAAAATGATCGTTGTTTCCTTGTGGTGTTCCGATTTTATATCATTGTAGTCACTTTTAAGAGTTTTAAGCGTCTACTCAATTTTTAATTTTGCGTTCGATTTTTGAGATCGTCGTTGGCGCTACTATTCGGTGTTGCCATTTAATTCTTTTGCAAAAAAGTTGGTCATTTCAACAAAATCCGGACTTTTTTTGAAGAATAATGTTATGCTCAGCTCACATTATTATTTTACAATAAGGGGCGCAGAAAGAGCTTCATGCCGTACGCGCGTAGGTGACACATAGCTTCACGATCCGCAAATTCTCATGTGTATGTGTGTTATAATTTGATGTTATTTATGTTCAGTGATTCCAATTAAACAGGCCTGGCTGTTAATTACATTACATTTTTTTAAAGTTTCTTTATAAATTTGTTAAAAATACCTTAAAATAAGAATCTGTGTTGCAACGAAGAAAATTCATTTCTTAACCATTATTGAATTTTCCATTAGAATAGCTTAGTTTTAAGGTAGTTGAAATTATTACCTCACCATGAATGCATATGCTCACCTTCTATCAAATACTTACCTAGGTAAATATTGGACGAATAAATCAAGAGGACCATCAATGTCTATACAATGTCGGGTTCTTTTAAAACAATAAGCAGTGTTCGTACTTTTCATCGCACGCTATGACGAAAGTGAGCTGTAGATCGAGTACTAAAATTGAAAATGTATTAGTATGAATATGAGTAAGAGTTGGATTTTAATGTTAATGTTGACTCCACAGCTGACTTTCGTCTTAACGTTCGACGAAAAGCTCGAACCCTAACAATATATATATATATATATTTCTTGTTTTGCCTGTTATGTGGTGTTCAATAAAGAGTTATTGTATTGTATTGTATTGTATGCCTACTGGAGCTAGTTTAGCTATACGTAGAGAGGTCCCTGTACCATCGTAATGTACCTAGGTACCATTCATTTCGTATAACACTTAAGACGCCTGCTTAATACAATAGCGCCATCTGTATGAGATCTTCAAGTTCATAGATAGTGCTATCAGAGTCAATAGACATTGGCAGTCCTCTTTTTATTATTCGTCCATGATAATGAAGGAGCAATTGTGAACACTTGTGTTCAATAATCTCTACTCCAAAATATCTGATAAAGGGTATTAAATGTCAGTAAATACGTAACAATTAAGTATATACATTTAGGTACACACCTACCTATTTAGCTTTTATGCACTAAGCCATCCAACTCGTGCCATATTATTAGTTCCGTTAACGTCCGAGGTCCGGTCTAGAGAGACATCGCTGCGTTCAGCCACAAGCCGCTAGATGTCGCTAGTAGTTCCGTGCTGTAGGCTCCCGCGCAGTTTTCCTTTCCCGCCAATTTGTCTCCCACCCACCTGTCAACTTTTAAACTTACGACTAACGAGCCGCCATGTTTGTTCCTCATTATTGCGTCGACTGTCGTCAGTACAGGTTCGTTATTTTGTCGCACTTTACAGTTTGAAATTCAAATTCATATTTAACGTCTTTATCCGTTTTAGCTTAAAATTTTCCGTTTGTAATAAGTTCGTAATCACTCGATCACATTGAAAGCCGATTTAAGTCCCTAAAAATAATAACGGGCGTTAAGTTTTAAACCGATCGTAGTGACACGTGTTGGAAAATTTAAGCAAAAGTAAGTAAAATTTTCAATCGATTGCTTTTAGCTGTTTCACACAGCTATTTTAAAAGCGTGGAGACTTCGAGAAAAAAGTAGAAGTCTCTAATTTAAAGGGATAATTCCCTTTTTAAGAACTGAAGTTCGTGTTTTGT